>JAOPUL010000001.1:21228885-21241039 GCA_027564515.1 Octopus rubescens | reverse complement strand
TTTCCAGTCAAAACCGTCTAACCCATGCCTGCATGGAAAAAGAGACGTTAAATGATGATGATGATGATGATGATGATACGAGTATGACTTAGTAGCATGAACCATGCTTTCGTTAATTGTTTGATGTGACCATACAGTTACAAGCAGACATAGACCCCTTCTCGACAACCCCCAATCTTTTTTTTTTTATGGCTGGGTTCCAGCCCGGGACCAAAAGAGACAGTTAGTAAACCTTGTCATTCAAGCCTTTCAATAGCTTAATACTGACAGGGGTCACATACTCCTCCTGTAGATTGTGTTTCCTCATTAGTAGAGACAAGATCTCCTTTGATGAAGCAGAAAATGCACAGATCCAATGAGTCAGTTTGTTGAAGCTTGCATCCACCACGTGCCAACCTCCTGCAATTCAAGAATGGGATTTTTTTATCATTGAGGTTTACTCCTCTAGGTATGTTTGGTCTAGGACTGCTTATTTTTATATTCACAGCTAACCCTCATATCTGAAGGCCTTTGCCCTATCCGCCACCTGGGGACCCAGTGGATGGAAGTTTTCTATCCACTCCAACCTTGACCCAGCAGAATATCTGGTGAAAGAGAGAAAGCTCCACAAACACTAGGCTGGTATTCCTTTTCCAGTTGAGTAAGCTGGAGCAATGTGAAATGAAGTGCCTTGCTCAATCAAGAACACAATGTATAGCCTGGTCCTGGAATTGAACTCATGACCTTGCAAATGTGAGCCCAATACCTGAACCACTAGACTACATACCTTCACATAAGTAGATAGAGGACTTTCGGAAATATATTTTCACGCTCAGAATTGGTGAAGCATGGAATAAATTACCCACATCAGTTGTTAGCTGTCGAGACACTACATCCTTCAAAACTTCTATGCTTCCTGAACTTTGCCAACAGTGCACCTGATGCCCCCAACCGCACCCCCTTTTTTTTTTTTGTTATTCACTGTTCACTTCCTGTGCATATTCTATTTACTGTTCATACAGTTTTGGTTACTTTTTCTGATGAGTTGTGTACCTGAGCACTGTATACAATAAGTTCATTATTATTATTATTAGATACAAAAAGAGAGGTTGATAAATATATATAGAAAGACAAAGGAAAAGGGTGGGAAAGTGAGACGGTGGAGGAGAAAATAGTAAAACAAAAATAACAATTTACCTTTCACTCAACTCTGCATCAGTTTTGCCAGTGGATTCTTTAATTTGATTATATCGATCAGCATGCAAGAGTCTGGAACCATCATAAAGTTGCAGCTCACGATCATGGATCAATCTTAAAGAGAATAGACAGAGAGACAGATAAATTTCATAAAATAGTCCTCCTAAAAGGTTTCAGATTTATTAATGGTGTAGCTGTGTGCTTGAGGTGCTTACTGTCCCACTGCATGGCACCAAGGGCAAATATTTTCTGCTATAGCCCCATGCAAACCAAAGCCTTGAGTGGATTTGGTAGATGGAAACTAAAAAGGCCCATTGTGTGTGTGTATGCATGCATATGAGTTTGTGTGTGTGTGTGTGTGTGTGTGTGTGTGTGTGTGTGTGTGTGTGTGTGCGTGCGTGCGTGCACATGAGTTTGAGTATGTGTGTGCATGTAAGTGCTTGTTTTTATGTCTTCACATTGTCACTGTTTCAGCAAAAAACTATAACACCTGTTTGTGTCTCCCATGGATAATGTTCCAGAGCTCAGCAGTTTTCGACACATAAAAGACCAGTGGGATAAATATACATATACATAAAGCATACATACATACAGAGGACTGTTAAAGTAGGTATACAGTAAGGATTATACTAGTATTATGATAGGGGTGCTAGGATTCATTTAATACTAGAATTCATTTAATTCATTAAAATCATTATTACTATTTCTAATATTGATTATACAAACATATCAATAATAAACATATTAATCCCTCAACTGTTCAAACTGTTTGCCCCCGGCATTCACATACTCTGGTATTTTTTTATAGAAAAAATTGTGAAAATAGAAATATTAAAAATAGTAATAATGGTTTTAATGAATTCTAGTACTAAATGAATCCAAGCACTCCTATTATAATACTAGTATAATCCTTACAGCCCCCTATATATATTAATTCTTTCAAAGTTGAGGCTTCCCTCCATTTGTTATTCAGGTTTAGCATTTCTGTTGTAAAATAATAAATATGAAACTCAGAGTAGTGACAGAGAGAAACTTCAGGTTTGAAGAAATTAATAAACTGCTGTATGTTGGGTATTTTACTTTCCCATCTGTAAATTGAAAATGTGTGTGTCTATATACACATACAATAGATAGATATATACAAGCATAATATGTACACACATATATAATACACACATATCTATATGTGTGTGTGTATGTGTATATACATACATATATATATATACACATAAAATACATGCACATACACGTATGTATAATACAGTAGAACTACACATACACACACATATATATATATTTATATATAAAACATAAGCAAACTAATGCCAAGAAAGTATTTCTCCAATATGTAATTTTTTTTTCATTTTCTACTTGTATGACTACGGCTCTTCACAAGGAATAATGAAATCATGTTTAAACACTTGCACTTCCAAGTGTCTTTAACTGTCAGTTTATGAGAACACAAACTTCATCCGCAGCCACATGTAGTTACCATTATCTCTGTTCTCCAAACCCATCACCAACCACTCTGAATTAGACACACTCTTTCTCATCTGCCAGAAGCAAGAAATCAAGCATGACTGCATGGTAATGCAGAAAAATGTCACCATTAAAACCACTCCTTATACTTTGTTTGTTAAATTTTGTTCTTCAATTGTTTGATCTGCAACTTTCTGTTGCTGCTATTTTGCCAAACTTTCTTTTCTCTCGCTTGACAGAACAGCAGAAAGAGATGCACAGAGCCAAGTAGCAAAAATTTCACAAAATAATAGTTTTATGAGGAACGAAAAACAAACAAAAAGAAATAATAATAATGAAGAAATAAAGAAAGAAGCTGATGACAAAAATAATAACATTATACTTAACTAACTTTTAAGAACTTCTCCCTCCTTAAAAATGGCTGTCACTTGTAGCTTTGCTTTCTGTCAGTTAAGGGTTTAATTGATGACAACAGCTTTTACTCTCAGTGGAAATAAGTTCGACATACCAAGCTACTTACTTCTTAATCTTCACTAAGTAAACGAGATTCCAGACTATTTATTGAAACATTAAACAGGTTAATATAAAAAAACAAAACAAAAAAAAAAAACGGAATTGAAAACCATTTTCTTTTCGGTTTAGTTTTAACTTATATTAAATAAAAAAAAATCTACAGAAAACTGAAAATTTTGAAAACATAGTTATGGACCACTTGGGAAAAATAAGTTTTATCTCACACTTACTAAAGTACTTTAGATTTTATATATTATCATCACTCTCATCATCATTTAATGTCCACTTTTCCATGCTTGCATGGATTAGATGGAATTTGCTGAGGCAGATTTTCTACAGCCAAATACCCTTCCTGTTGCCAATTCTTACCGTTTCCAAGCAAGATAATATTTCCCATGGCCAGACATGTTTCTGGAAGACTGAAAATGAACAATATTGCTGGTATGATGGTGATGTTCTACAACGTAATGCCAAACCAAGGGTACACCCCCCCCCATATATATACATGAGCTTCTTTCAGTTTCTCTACCAAATCTCCTCACAAGGCTTTGTGGTCAGCCCAGGCTACTGTAGAAAAACACTTGTTCAAGGTGCTACACTGTAGGACTAAACTCAAAATCAAATGGTTGGGAAGCACCTGTCTGTCTGTCTGTCTGTCTGTCTGTCTGTCTGTCTGTCTGTATGTATGTATGTATGTACACACAAACAATACATGCATATACATACATAAAGTAAAGGAGAGAGTTTATGAAATTTTGAGAAAAATTCTGAATGAAATCAACAATTTTCACTGTTCCTCCTCCACAGTCATATTTCCAAATCTGTGGAATTATGATAATGACTTATAATTATAATTAATTAATAATGGCTTTTCAACATAGGTATAAGGGTAGACATCTTGGAGGAGAAAGAATACAGTCAATGAAATTGATGTCAGTACATTGCTGGCATTTATTTTATGGACCCCCTTCTCCAGAAGAATAAGAATCAAACTAGAGGGAACTGAACTCAGAAAATGCAGAGAGACTGTCAGCAAAGAATTGTATTCATTCTTCTACCATATGCCACACACTGCCTTAGTAATAACTGTTTCTAGTACAGGCACAAAGCGTAAAATTTGGGAGGGAGAATTAGTTGATATCATTGACCCCAGTACTTGATTGGTACATTATATTATCAACCCCAAAATGATGAAAGGTAGTAAGGGGCAAAGTTGATCTTGGTAGTAAGGCAAGATTGACTGGGTTAGTCAATTAAATCAACCCCTAAAACAATTAATGAAGATATAGTAAATGCTACCATCTCAAACTAGCTTGCAAGTAATAGTTACGGGTATTCTATACAACCGAATACTTCAAACTGAAGCACAGATTAACCCTTTGGCATTTAGATTACTCTGTCAAATGTAATGCTTATTTACTCACATTATTTTGAATTAACCATTACCTTGTAGTTTTGAGATTTCAATGATGTGATTGTTTATTTTTTGAATGACATTGTAGGGTAGGTGTAAAATGCCAAATCTGGCCAGTTTGAACATAAAACAGATTGAATATTTGGGTCCGATATGGCCAGTTTAAATGCTAAAGAGTTAACACTGGATCTAAGGTTTACACTAAAATATTTGATTTGCTAGCTCAGAGTCATGAATCTGCTGATACAGAGTTGACTGAGGTTTTAAAAGACATCAAGAATAACTATACCATAGTAACAACAGCTGCTACCATGACCATGACATATATTTCATCTAGGTCTTAACCCTTTTGTGACCATCTTTCTGTTGAAGTGCATTGCTTTTATTTTAATTAATTTTGAAAATAATGAAGAATTTAGAAAAATATTGGTGTTTGGAACATAAATGAACATGAAATTTTGCTGGAAAGTTTTTAGATTACTTTAAAACAGGAATTGGTATAATAGAATCAGGGGCAGTCTCAGACAGCTTGTGAGCCTGACACCTAAGTGACAACAATTTTGGACTTGTGTATCTCATTGAAATGTGTTGCCATAATGGGCTAAGCATATTTTCATTGAGTGATTGTAGAAATGTGTAAATATCCACAATTACTCATTATGGGGATGTAAATTTGAGAATATATGTGCAAGAGAAATGACCAAGCAACTCTGTAATATATTAACTCTAAGAATAAATCTATTCAATATTAGTTTAAATACACACCTACCTATATATATATATATATTTGATTTTATGACCAATTTTCCAATTGTGGTTTTCTGAGGCAGTGTTTCATATGTGATTGCCCAACTTTTTGCTAACCCTTTTAGTCACCTCTTAAAACACACAGGGATATGGCATGTTTCCCAAAACCAGAATACACACATGCATGCACACATACAGGCACCTTTTATCATTCAATACTGATTCATCCAGATTTAATACTAAAAAAAGAAAACCCTACTTATTAATTTCTTTTTTTTACTTTGTTCCACTATAGATAGAGAGAATGGACTGCTGCAAATATAATACATGGGAACTCTCTGGGAATGAAGGAGTGGAATGTCACACAAAGTTTGTTAAAAATAGTTGATGTTTCTTTAGAAATCAGTTGAAAGGTTAGTAACTAAGTTGAAATGAATGTTTCTCAAAGAAATGGAAACTTGTTTGTTATAATATATATATATATATATATATATATATATATTGATTTATTTTGATTTTTCAAGGGTTTGGTTGAGTGACAGAAAGAAAAGATTGTGCATGAATGCTTTTAGAAAAAATTGTGCATGCTGTTTACTGGAATGGCACTAGGGTGGGTGGATTGGTTGGAGGTGTGGAGTAAAGCTAGATTTAGAGACAGACAGAAGTGACAGAATGACAGAGAGAAATGATGTATCTCATTTAAAATGACAACGAAAAATGTCTGTGCATGGTGTACAGCACTGCATACATACATGGGAAGATGTGTGACCTATTAGTTAGGGCATTGGAGTCATGATCATAAGGTTGGGGTTCGATTACTGGCCTAGGCAATGCATTCTATCCTTGCATAAGGCACTTGATTTCATGTTGCCCCAATCTACTCACATCTTCAAAGTTCCCCTTGGATCAAGCGTGGGTTGGCTGAGAAGATGGCTGTCTATGTCTGCTCACATAAGCAATTAAGACAATTAGTGAAAGCATGGAAACAGGTGAGAGCATCTGGCCATAGAAGGGTATTCAACCATAGAAAATCTGACTAAACAAATTTTGTCTGACTCAGGACCGGATTTAAACTATGGGGGGGCCTGTGGCACTTCAAGTTCGGGGGGCCCGGGGTACTTTAATTTCGGGGGTCCCTCATACAAAAGAATTAAAATATTAAAAAATTTTTGGTGTCGGTAACATGGAGAAATTCATGGTTATTTATCATAAAAGTATATTTTTTAAGACATCAAAATACGATTGAAAGAGAGTCTCTTCATGCAAGATTGCTGGGAGTTGGGGCCCCCTTGTATTGAGTGCTTCATACCCTTTGTAGCAGGGGCCCCCTGATATCGAGGGTGGCTCGGGGCAAAAGTGGTAAATATATATAAAGCAGATGCAGAAATTATGAATACTTGTAGTGCACGCATGGCTGTGTGGTTAAGAAGTTTGTTTCTCAACCACATGCTTTTGGGTTCAGTCCCATAGTGTGACAGCTTCAGCAAGTGTCCTCTAACCTTGTGAGTGACTTTCAGAATCTCATCGTCCCACGCACGAAACTCTTGGCCCTTGAGCAACTCTGTTGCTTCTGCTAACATTAATAATAAAATATTTATATATATATGTATGTGTGTGTGTGTGTTTATGTCTCCTTGCCTTAGTATCATGTCATAATTGTAAACAAGTGTCACCATCATACAAATATGTCCATTTCCATTCTTCTGTGAAAACATGTCTGGCCATGGAGAAATATCATATTTGGAAAAAGGTGAGGGTTGGCAAGAGAAAAGGCATCTGGCCATAGAAAATCTGTTTTAGCATTTAAACCGGCCAAAATCTACGTGGTTTATGTTCAAACTGGCTAGATCTGGCCTGGCCTCTCACACTTACCCTACAATGTCATCCTAAAATAAACAATCACATCATCAAAATCTCAAAGCTATGGGATAATGCATGATCAATACAAAACAACTGAATAAATAAGCATTATATTTGACAGAATAATCTGAATGCTAAAAGGTTAATAGATTGTATCTGATTAATGTAAGTATGGAAAAGTGGACGTTAAAACAATGGACAAATGATTGTATCTACACATCTGTATTGATGTTGATCATGCTGAGGCACCACATTGAAAGGGTTAATTGATAATATAATTTGTTGAACTACTTAATAGCAAGATACAATATGGGGCACAAGAACAACATTCATGAACACAAACACACATATATATATGCTAAAAGTAGAATGTTTTGAGTGAGACGTGGTCTCCTTGCCTTGTATTGGAGGGCAGTAATTCTAAATTAAGAACTGACTCAGATTGTGATGATGCATCCAACCCATACCAATACTGTATCAAAGTAAACAGAAAAATGATGTTGATGACTGTGTGTGTGTGTGTGTGTTGCAGGCGTGGCCGTGTGGTAAGAAGCTTGCTTCCCAACTACATGGTTCTGGGTTCACTCTCTCTGCGTGGCACCTTGGGCAAATGTCTTCTACTATAGCTTCAGGTCGACCAAAGCTTTGTGAGTGGATTTGGTAGATGGAAACTAAAAGAAGCCCATTGTATATATATATATATATATATATATGTGTGTGTATCCTTATGTCTGTGTTTGTCCCCACCCCACTGCTTGACAACCGGTGTTGGTTAGTTTACATCACTGTAACTTAGCAGTTTGGCAAAAGAGATCGATAGAATAAGTACCAGGCTTGAAAAAATAAGTACTGGGGTCAATTCATTCGGCTAAAAATTGAAGGCTGTGCCCCAGCATGGCCACAGTCTGATGACTGAAACAAGTAAAAGATAAAAGATATCTTCTAACTTATCTGCTTTAATTTCTTTCATTCTTTGATTCATATTAACATTCCATAAAAGGTTTAATAGTACTTTTAAACAACAAACAAAATATGATGAAACAAATTGTATTAGTAAGTTTGTAAAAGACACTTGCCCAAGGTTCTATGCAGTAAGATTGAATCTAAAGCTACATGCTTGTAAACCAAACCTCTTAACTGATGGCCATGAAATTTATCCACTGACTTCAATTTTAATTTAATCAATGTAGAGTTAAGAATCCAAAGAAAATCTAATTGCTTAGCAACAAACTATTGCACATGGGTTAGAAATGTCAAAATCAGTGACTGGCAAAACATTCAGAGAGTTTAAATAATTCCCTTAAGATTGAATGAACTGTCTTCTGATATTCTCTATGCACCTCAGTTTAACGTTATTTTCTCCCTCTTTTTGTTTTCTCTGATGAAAACTTATACCATTTTAAAATAACAACAAATAAACTAAAAGTGAGATAGCCATCTTATTTGCAGTGTAACTAGTACTGTGTAAACATAGCAAGAAAAGCCTACCATTTCACTTTGTAAGAGAAATAATGCACATAAATGAATTAGCTTCAATATAGTTCATGCTTATTTTGTGTACTTCAGAAAAGAGAGAACGAAATTCAGCTTTACTAATATTTGAGTTTAATATTTCAAGCCACCAACTTAGGCCATATGCAAACACTTAGTGTAGCTCTCTACCATCTACATTCCTTCCACAACTTGATAATATTTGTGTAAAATGATTGATATTAAATAAAGGATGATGAGTAATTTGTAATATAAGTTGTTGCTTTATTTACCCACAATGCTGGGGTTTAGCAAACAAAATAACAGTAATATAGCAACAAGATATAAAAATAGAAACAAAAAAATGAATAGCAAAAATAAAACTAATCGAAAATAAAATTACAAATTAAAGCAAAATAAAAAAAAAATAAAACAGCATCAGTAAAAAAAAAAAACATCTACAAAAACAAAAGAACTGACTTTAATAAGAATAAATGAAGCTTTTTATCATTGCTATTAGGGATGAAGTTAAAAATATTAGCAAAAGCTACAGAGCTTCTAATAATGAATTGAGAGATATCAATGGTTGTTGTCAGTTTATCTAATGTATAGTGAGCAGAAAAACAAAACATTTAAAATTTTAATCCACATAAATGAAGGATTCTTGCCAGAGTGTAGTTTTATGCAAATCTAATAAAAACCAATAAATTGGTTAGGCAATACCTCACTTTTTTTTTGTTTGATGAATGATTCTAGCAAGGAAACATTTAATCTAAAAATCTATGTAAAAATAGATTACCATCTCATATATCTAAAGTCTAAGTATACAATAAAGGCTCTTGTTATATATTGGGATGGCACATTTAATTCTACATGCCTCAATTCCACTAACAAACAGAAATAAATGCCCAAATCTTCTGAGAATTTTCTTTGTATCCCCTCCACTGAAAATGTTATATCTCATCTGCTTAATTAAAAAAAGAAACAACAAACTAGTTAGTCTTTGGAAATATTTCAATCTTTTTGTGTGTGTGCTTAATAGTATTCTTACTAAACACAGTGACCTTATAACAGGAATGGAACATTTTATCTATTTGTTACTTCTTATGGTTTGGTCATGTGATGCGGATGGAGTCTCAGAGCTCCATAAAGAAATGCCATTCACTCAAAGTGGATGGAACTCGTGGGAGAGGTATACCAAAGAAGTCATGGGATGAAGTGCTCAAGGATGACCTCTATGCACTTAAGCTCTGAGTAGAGATGGCAAAGGACTGAGATGTTTAGCGCACTGTGGTATTCGAAAAGACGTGCCCACATCAAAAGTCCTGTACTGATTAGGCACCCATACAAGAAACATCTACATTGAGAGGCCTTGTTGCTTTGAGGTAGGCGTACCGAGGAACACCTGCTGTCGAGATTAGAGCCTTAGTGTCAAGAAGTGGCCACATTGAAAGACCTATTGCTTGCTTTGAAACGGCAGCGTCGAAAAGTTCAAGGGCCACACTGAGTCCTGTTGTAAAGATGCGACTGAGTCCAGCATTGACAATATCTTGCTGCTTGAGGTGGCAGCTTCAACAAAGTCTCGTGCTCAAGATGCCTGCATTGAGAGTTCATTTGCTAGAGGAGGCCGCACCAAGAGTTCAGTTGCTAAGAGGCAGCCACATCTAGTAAGAGGCGGCCGCATTGAGAGTTCAGGTGCTAAGAGGCAGCCGCATTGAGAGTTCAGTTGCTAGAGGAGGCCGCACCAAGAGTTGAGTTGCTGAGAGGCAGCCACATCTTGTGTTAAGAAGCGGCTATGGCGATGCGGCTAGGCCACATTGAGTAAGTTCCGCTGCTATGAAAGAGGCCACATTGAGAAAGGCTTGGCACTACGAAGTGGTCGCATCGGAAAGTTCATGGAGTGGCAGCATCAACAAAGTCTTGTTGCTTGAGGTGACAGCATCAACAATGTCTTGTTGCAGAGGTGGCAGGATCGACAATATATTGTTGCTTGAGGCGGCAGCATTCGACAAAGGCAACAGAGCGAAGCCTTTCTGGCAATCCAAAGGGCCAAGTGGAGGCAAAATACGATTCTCAGTTGTCCCTGCTATGTTTGTTTGGGAAGCGAGTTGTACGAGGCAAAATATGATTCTCAATTGTCTCAGTTATATATTTGTTTGGGAAGCGAGTTCTTGTTGCTTGAGACGGCAGCATCAGCGGTGTCCGGTCGCAGAGACGGCAGCATCGACGAATGTCACATTGCTTGAGGTGGCAGCATTGACAAAAGTCGACAAAGCAAAGCTTTCTGGCATTCCAAAGGGCCAAATGGAGGCAAAACACGATTCCCAATTGTCTCAGTTATGTTCGGGAAGCGAGTTGTATGAGGTGAAATATGATTTCTCAAATGTCTCAGTTATATTGTTCAGGAAGCGAGTTGCATGGGACAAAATACGATTCTCAATTGTCCCTGCCACAATTGTTCAGGAAGCAAGTTGTACGAGGCAAAATACGATTGTCAGTTGTCTCAGTTATATATTTTCAGGAAGCGAGTTGTACAATGCAAAATATGACTCTTAATTGTCCTTGCCATGTTTGTTCAGGAAGCAAGTTGTACAAAGCAAAATACGATTCTCAATTGTCTCTGTTATGTTTGTTCTGGAAGTGAGCTGTACGAGGCGAAATACGATTCTCAATTGTCTCTGTTATATTTGTACGGGAAGCGAGTTGTACTAGGCAAAATACGATTCTCAATTGTCTCTGTTATGTTTGTTTGGAAGCGAGTTGTATGAAGCAAATACGATTCCCAACTGTATCTGCTATGTTGTATGGGAAGCGAGTTCCCAATCTAGGGTCGAAATCCGGTGCTGGTGGCACATTAAAAGCATCCAGCTCACACTGTGATGTGGTTGGCATTAGGAAGGGCATCCAGCCATAGAAACTAAGCCAAACCAAACTGGAACATGGTGTAGCCCCCTGGCTTGCCAGCTCCTGATCAAACCATCCAACCCATGCTTGCATGGAAAAAGGACGTTGAAGGATGATGATGATGATGATGGTGATGGTGATGGTGATGGTGATGGTGATGAGGAGGAGGAGGAGGCTTCCTTAGTTCACAACATTCAGACAGTGAGGATGTAAAATAAGAGTTTGTAACTTGAGGCAGAACAAATATATTGAGGGATTTCATTAAAAAGAGTATTTGGTTATTCAAGTTTCTTGTCAATGTTTATATTGTTTACTGAAAAATACTGGGGAAAAATAAGCACACTCATGCATAAATTTGAAATCTAATATATAACATTTTTTATTGCTATAATATACTATAGAACAGAGGTGGGGGAACCGTTTCATTTTGGAAGGCTGCATTAAGTTAGTTGTAATCTGATAAGGCCACATTCATCATCATCATCATCATCCTCATCATCATTTAACGTCTGTCTTTCCATGCAGGCATGGGTTAGATGGTTTTGACTGGAAACTGGCAAGCTGGGGAGCTGCACCAGACTCCAGTCTATT
>JAOPUL010000001.1:21043970-21054569 GCA_027564515.1 Octopus rubescens | reverse complement strand
GTATGTATGTATGTATGTATGTATGTATGTATGTATGTATGTATGTATGTATGTATGTATGTATGTACACATATACAAATGACATATAGTTCATTTTGAAGAAAAGAATATGTAGCTAAACATGCAGTTAGTACAATACCCCGCCCCCATACAGTTGTACACACACGCACACATACACACCCTGATGCAGAGTTACACTCACATAAGTACACACATACAGTCTTACATGCACATGCAAAGAAAATCAACAACATACATATGTCATAAACTTATGGACAGGTTTCTAGGAATGTGCCTTCTAGAAATGATACAAATTGCATGAATATCACACATTTCTCACTAGCATATTGCACACTCACCAACTCCATAATTATCCATTCATTAACAGAATGAAGTAGATACTTTGTACTTCTTATATGTAGTATGACCATAATTAGTTGTCAAAGAAAGAAGCAAATTTCTAACTGGATACTATCAAAAGGTTTTTGAAATAAAGGCATCTGAGAGAATTCTATCAATGTAATGAAGCTGACAAAGTTAGCAAATGTAATTCTTCAGTAAAGAGTTTGGTTGCCTTGCTATAGTGGGTTTAGTAACAGCACTAAAATATTGATAACATTATGTTTTGTAACTATGCTTGTTCTTTGAAATTTTTACTTCTGTCATCAGAGCTACAAAGTATATAAGATAGATAGTAACATGGCTGAGGAAAATTAGAAGAAAATATTTCATTAGGGAATAGCAATTATGATATACTGAAGTCTTAGAGTTTTGATTTCTTGGCAGGACAAAGATAACACAACTGGTTGATCAATAAGACAACAAAGAATCAGGCAAGAGGTTGGTAGTTTACTACTCTATGATGTCTGTAGCCAAGGAACTTAATTCCTAATAGCCAAGTTCAACAAGTACGATGTGGATACCACACACAAACATGCACTTGCACACACATCCACACATCATTATCATTATCATTTTAGCATTCCCCTTTCCATGCTTGCATGGGTCAGACAATTTGGTGCAGCCAGATGCCCCTCCTATTGCCAACTCTCACATGTTTCTGCACACAGTAATATTTCCTTGTGACCAGATATATTTTATATGGAAGATTGGAAATTACTGATACTGCTTGTGTGACAGTGACACTTGTTTACAACTAACATGTGATGTTAAGACAAAGAAGCGCATGCATGCACACACACACGCGCGCGCGGTGGATCTCCACAGTTAAACAATGAGATTTCAGTTGTTCAATCAACTAAATTAACTGCTCCTGAATTAACAATTAAGTGGCTGAGTATTCTACAGATATGTACCCTTAATGTAATTCTCAGGTAAAACCAAAATAATACAGTGTGTGATGACGCTATATCTTTTGAATAACAGGTACAACTCACCTGGAAGTCTTTTATACAGTTTCTGTCAACCCAATTTCACTCAGAAGGTATGGGTTGACGTGAGACTAAAGAAAATCCCATTTGCCTAAGCTACTATGTAGTGAGATGAAACCCAAACTTCTTAACCATTTGCCTATACAATGGCCCTCGGTAACCTCACTGCTGCTGGTGACATGTAAAAGGCACCCAGTACACTCTGTAAAATGGTTAACTTTAGGAAGGGCATCCAGGCATAGAAAATATACCAAAGCAGACAACAGAGCTTGGTGCGGTCTTCTGACTTTCCAGTTACTCTTGAACTGTCCAACCTATGCCAGCATAGAAAACAGACATTAAACAATGATGATTATATATGAGAGAGAGAGAGAGAGAGAGGGCAGTGAGTTCCAACAAGTTGAGTTGATAGTGTGTTACAAAGGTAACAAAAAAATTATGGCCAATACTATGTAAACTTAGCACTAGAGTTATACTATATTCATAGCCATAACAATTCTGGCTGGACCAGTCGACAAATTAAAAATAGGTACCACAAGGTGTTGAAAATATTGTATAAACTAATGAGTGTTTCATTAGTTTGATATACAGAGTTTATTCAAGTCCTTCACTGGTAGCAGATAAAACTAAACAAAATCCCGTTCCATAAAAAGATTTTGAAATCTGCATAATGTCGACAAGTTTAATCTTTATTAATGGAATGAAGTAGTTATAGGAAATTAGTAAAACAAACAAAAAACATTTACAAAATAATATCTGCAACTAAAAGTATATAAATAAAATAGAAAACAGCATGGCATCCAGAAAATTGAAATAGTCATAATAAAAAAAAAAAAATGAAAATATATAACTTGCAGATTGGCAAGGATATAGTTTAAAACGTAATAGAAGGGTAATGAAATAGCAGACATCGTTTACCAACTAGGATAGATATCTTACAAACCCATGGTTTCTTGAAAGAAACATTCCAGAGTAGCTAAACAGATCTTTTTACTTGGAATCAGTTTTAGCTTCAATAAATATTGAGTATTTCTATCTTAAGAAAAGAAAACCCCCCAACCAACACAGAGACACTGAAGGAAAAAATTCCTTATTGCAAGCAGTAAATAGAAAAAAGTATCATATATATTTCAAAGAACAAAAGAATAAATATTAAAAACAAAAATAACATGCAAGTAGCTTCAATAACATGTATTCAAGAAGTAGTGTTGAAACTGGTCACAAAATTGGCTGTTCTATAGTTTGCCAAAACTATTTGGGGTTATAATTCCAATATGATTTTGCTGCTAGACTAAACATTTTTCCAGCATATTAATATGTTAGAGATATTATACATGTTTTCATACATTGAACAGTTTGGTAGCCATGCAATTTTAGGGTGTTCTATGTAATTTTCACTTTGTTCAAATTGGTCAAGTCTACACCTCCAACTATACAATATAGCTAGTTTAACAGCAGCCCTATACTATGTTGAGCAAGTGATGTGGCTGCTATACATTTGCCAGATGTGCAAACCAAGTTATCCATGAAATAGGTTTCAAAGTTGCAATCACATACTAAGCTCTTTGCTTACCATGCTGAATAGTGTTTCATTATTATTCTACAATGAGTATATATGTGCACATATACATAAATACACACACACACACACACACACACACACACACACACACACACACACACACACACACATGTATATATGTGTAAAATCATCTGTAATATTCATTTTTCCACATTGTATCATCACTTTTCTCAGCCATCATCACCTTATCATCTAACAATCCCATTTCTTACCATATTTCCTTTGGGCTTCAACTATTGTTAGAATATGAAATGTTTTCAACTTGCAGATGTCCAATTAATATCATATTTATATCAGCTGAGTAGGTCTCTCTTGATTCCATAACCCTTTTAGGCAATTTTATGCGATTAGGCTGTAGAACTTATGAGATAAATGGTTGTGAGTTTGGTGCCTGGACTGGGTAGCGGGTTGTGATCTTTGGCAAAACCTGTTTCATATTGCTCTAGCCCACTCAGCTGAACACGAGTTGCACTTGCTGCAGAGTGGCACCTTGCACACTATTAGCCCAAAATCTTACAAATAAAGATACTAACAGCCCCTGATGGCCACATATTCAACTTATTTCTCTCATGAATTTACCAAAGATCTTACACATTCAGTGTCTGTATTTCACTATCATGAAGCTTAACACATACTAAGAAAGAACAAGAAATCTGTAGTTGCCATCAGAAGTAATAAATCCCTGAACCGCTTCCCTCTTTCTTTTTATTCTGGCTACTATTCTTTCACTGCAACCACTTGATTACAATCCATAAGAATAGTTTCCTGAATTTCATTACATGTGTGCATCCACTGCTAACATCTAATGCATAAGAAGTCCTTATTAGTTAGCATGCCAGAGATTCCACATGTACTGAATACACAGAAATATATTTATACCCACTCCTTTCTTATATGTCAAGCAAAGCCACTTCCCAGATAAGACTGAGATTTTAGCTCTGTTACTCATTAGTATTTTAGCTTTTGCCACATTAACACTTAAGTGTTGGGAGCCAAGACCATTCTGTTATCTCTAGAACTCTTTTTTTTTTTTGCAGTTCTCTATGAGAACCAGACTATCAGCATATAAGAGTTCCCAGAGTTCTCAATCCTCAAGTCCTGTGTTATTTATCTCCTCAATAACTGTATTGAACAGAAAATAAGTGAGAGTAGTGCCTTGGCAAACATCAATTTGTTCACTAATTTCTCCTTTGTAATCATTGTTAATCTTGACCTTGCTTGTAGCATCCATTTACATCAAGTACAACTTTCAAGAGACATTTATCTACTTACCAGTATTCTTAGTTCCTACCAGATAACAAAGTGTAGTACACTGTCAAAGGTATTTTCAATGGTAAGAAATGCAATGTGGAGTGATTTACTCTTAACTTAAAAACTTCTCTCACAGTTGTCACAATAAAAAATAGTGTCTTTTTTTACCCACACAAATACATACTTCGGTAAACTAGGCCCACTTTGCATTTAATTAATTTCAATACTTCAAACTTTACTTTCATGACTTCGTCACTCAGTTTCAAACGGCTGTTATTGCCCTTATCCAGTTCACCTACCTCTGCCCTTATAGAAGTACACAGTAATACTACTTTACCAGTCATTAAGTATATTTTTTTAACTACTTGATTAAATATGCACTTAGCAATGTACATCAACATTTCAACAACTATCCCTGATAAATCCCCCATTTCCTCTGCTCTTATCTCCTTGATTTGCTAACCATGCCAGCATGGAAAACAACCTGTTAAAGGATGATGATGATGATTAACCCTTATAAGACAACTGGGCTGATAGATTAGCCTGATGCTTTTATGCCAAGAATAGAGGTGTCATGAACACACACCTTTCTATTCATATCTCATAAAATATATCTTACATGGTGTAGAACCGTCAGTAGGTTTCATTACCCAAGAGTTAACCCTTCTGTTGCCATATTTCTGTTGAAATACACAGCCTTTGTTTCAATTAATTTTGAAAAAACGAATTTAGTAAACTAATTTTGTCATTATTAAGTTGGTATTTGGAACATAAATTAACATGAAATTTTAGTGGAAGATTATAATTTATATCATTTAGAACTAGGGGTGGTTTCAGGCAGGTTTGTATCAAAAGAGTTAAATTAGCCTCTCCAGCTGGCTTTGTAGTTTCACTTAGGAAGGCTTACACCATCACTCTCAGTTTACATTCAACAACTTCTCATATTGACATTTGTATACCTGCTTTCTTTTTTTGTCAATGATAACAAGAACACTTTGGTGTCATTCCCCCCCCTCCCCGGCATTCTTGATTTTCATGAAAACATTGACTTATAGTTTGAGATGTATCATGCCATTTCATTCTCATGACAAAAATGTTTGTTAACATTCAACATACTTATCTCTTGGCAAACAAACAAACTACTACCCACCTACTTTCCAATACCACTCTTTCCTGGCCTATCACCCGTGCCTTATGTATCTACTACATCTTTCTATCATTATGCCACTGAGTCAACAATGGATCCTCCTCCTGGTCCTTTAATCTGCTAGAAATAGAAGCCAAATCTTTCTTTACAGTGGCAGAGTTTAATTAAAATAAAATTTGGCTACTACGATCAACTGCATCTTAACAAAAACAAAACTAAACAAAAGAAAGAAAGAATCTGGAGAGTCATGGCTAGAATGCAATTGATCATAGGTCTGTCCAAGAACTGTCGACCCGAGCTAAACAACAACAATCACTATCATATCATCTGCTGCCTGGTTAGAGTCCTGCTATTCCACAAAATGTCATTGACCTGCAACAGGTTGTTGTTCTTCAGGAATGTTTCAATGTTTTCAATATTATATAACTTTCTATAACTTTCTCCCAAACTAAAACAGGTATCATTTACTGTTAATTGCAAATTTTAATCTTACACTGTATTACACCAACCCTGTTGCTTCCCAGTTGAAATTGTCAGTCATGATGACGAAGAATCACTGGCGTTTGCACAAAAGTCTCAAATAAGTAATCTGTTTGCTCATCTGTTAATTCTACATGTCAGAAGAAAGATGGGAGGGTCACAGCTGGAAAATCTTTGTTTAGATATGCATTATAATGACCATATATAATAAATGTGTGCATGTGTGTGGATCCATGCATATACGTTTTAAAAAGAGAAAGGGAGAAAATGGGAACGAGTAGAAGTAAGCGACAGACAGGTCATCAACATCAAGAAGAAAGTGCAGTAGTTAGTTTCCCTCACTGCCCTCCATATATCCCTCTCTCATAGTTGTTGATAAGTGTCAATTTTTTGGGAGGGGGAGGGGTTAAACAACAACTTGTAGTGTATAAGCAACAATTACAGATGCTGCCTTGACCTTTGTCTTTACTTAAAGAGACAACTAACTGGCTGTATATACCAAAATCTTTCCCTAATGAGATATGACTACCTCTCCCTAATACATACACATAGCTTAGTAGTTAGTGATTTTAACTTCTTTGGTCTGATACCATAAACTCACAGTATACTTTCACCCAGTATGTGTACTTTCACACAGATCTCTTTTTTTTTTATCAGTTAATACCTTTCTGAATCTCAGTCCATTTCATAATTCACTTGTACCTTTTTAATGGAAATTATAATTAAAGAATATAAATGAAAAGAGATTTTACAACTGACCAATCTTCGTGTCATTGTAGAGAAACTTTCATTTTTTTGCCAAATGCTTTAGACTTAAAAGTGTTTAAAAAATTAAATACAAAAACCAAAGTACTGAAGGACAACCTCCGGACACTGAGCCTTACAGGGGAGGTGACAAAGGACCGAGATATCTGGCACCTAGTTGTACTCAAGAAGACTAGTCTTCCACAGTAGAATTGTTAATGCCACTCCCCCTGCTGAAGAGGATTAGCATGCAAGAGCCCTGTGCTGGTGTCACGTAAAAGCACCTGTGCTGGTGCCACGTAAAAGCACCTGTGCTGATGCCACGTAAAAGCACCTGTATTGGTGCCACGTAAAAGTACCTGTACTGGTGCCACGTAAAAGCACCTGTGCTGGTGCCATGTAAAAAGCTCCCATGCTGGCACCACATAAAAGCACCCATGCTGGTGTCACGTAAAAAGCACCCAGCACACACTGTAAAGTGGTTGGCATTAGGAAGAGCATCGAGCCATAGAAAACAAGCCAAATCAGATTAGAACCTGGTGCAGCTCCTGCTTGCCAGCTCTGGTCAAACCGTCCAACCGATGCCAGCATGGAAAATGGACATATGATGATGATGATGAAAGATCACCTGTAAAATGATTAAAGAAAGAAGAAAGAAGAAACAACTAGAGATGACAACTGTAGTTGTTATTAAAAATGGAATTTAAATTGAATTTCAAACATTCTTTAATGAAAGATTGTAATGCTCTAACCGAGAGAAGACAGTAACACCTGATCTTTCTCTTATTTTATTGTTATATTTGTCTGAATTTTCCTCTTAAAAAAACAGCACCAATACTTTGAAAATATTATTGAAATAGCAAAGAGAAACTTCATGCAAATATATGCTCAAGTATTTGTATTAATACAACTGATTGGTCAATTAATGTATTTTCTTTTGACAGATGTCAAAAATGAATGCATTCTAAATGGAAAACAACAATGTTTATTTTATCAGCTTCTTTATAATGAAAGCTGATAAGGTTCTTATTTGATCCTGACTCGATAATCCGATATAGAAAAAAAAATTATAATTTTTAAATCACAAAGCTTTTATTCATTCCTATACATGTCTGTATATGTGTACAAGTAGACATGCACAGTCTTTCTTTATCCCACACATAATTTTATATTTGGATAATTTATATGTAAAAAGCAGTTAAATTTAATAAGATTGTATAAAACTATAGTTTAAGAAATATTTTCTTCACAACAGAACATCATTCTTCAGTGAATGAAGTTAGACGTTTTAATTTCAGGTCCTAATGGATGGCCTGAATTAGCAAATGTATTTGAGGAAACATATCAATTTCACATCTTCTCTACCCAATTCAACTTAAGATCTAATTAAAAATTCATTACTTTTATTTAATATTTTTAAAATAGTGATTTTGTTTTCCTCTTTGCCTCTCCTATTATTTCAGTAATTCATGATTCATACAAGATAGTAGATAAACTGTAACCCAAACAAATATTACTAATATTATTATTATTATTGTTGTTATTATTCCATGAAGTGTTTTGTCTGGTGTGTGTTGTTCAAATTCCACCAAAATCAACTTTGCCTTTCATCCTTTCAGGGTTGATGAAATAAGCACCAGTTGAGTACTAGGGTTGATGTAATCAACTAGCCAACTCCCCAAAATTCCAGGCATTGTACCAATAGTAGAAAGGCTTATTATAATTAGTAGTAGTAGTAGTAGTAGTACTAAGGTGGCAAACTGGTAGAATTGTTACTGTGCTAAACAAGATGCTTAGCAGCATTTTTTCCAGCTCTTGGAATGTACCCAAGGATAATGTGGCCATTGCAAATGTACAAAATAGCTTCGAGTAGGGTAGAAAGGGTGGAACAAAGATGCAGTGTGTTTATTAGAAAATGGCTTCGACTTCCTAAACCACTGAATACAACTGCACTATATGGAAAACCCACGCTGCAACTACCGATAACATCAATCACCGAAGAGTATAAGGCAGGTAAGGCAAGGACTGTAATAATGCTAAGGTATTCAAAAGATCAGAACATCCGAGAAAAACCCCCAAAGGTACGAATAGAGAGGAAATGGAAAGCGGAAGAAGCAGTAAACAGCGCAATCAGAAAGCTAAGGCATGCCGATATAGTCGGAGCGACACAAGGAGTAAGAGCCGATCTAGGGTTGCACAATTTCAAGCCGTTTTGCATGAGCAGTGTAAAAGAGATGAAAGAGGCTGTGGTAAACGAAGTGAGAAAGGAAGAACAAGAAAGGCGAAAGGTACATTTGGTGCAATGTAATCAACAGGGACAGTGTCTGAGATAGGAGGAATATGTGGCCAGTCGCAGAATCTCATGGAAGGAACTTTGGGCTTGGGAACAAGCAAGAAGATCCTTCCTGTTCAAGTCTACCTTCGACGTTTTGCCTTCACCGGCCAATTTAGTCTGGTGGAACATACAAATGACTGATGAATGTAGATGCGGAGGGAAAGCGGCGGTGAGACATGTTCTGTCAAACTGCAGGCTAACACTAGACAGATATACATGGCATCACAATCAAGGCCTCGGTGTCATAAGCACAGCATTCAAGGAGAAGTTCGAGAGATATAACAGGGGAGAGTACCCAAAAGTGGAAAAGTTCGGAAGGATATACTTTCAGAAGGAGGGAAAAGGATATCAGACCAGGCCCTCAAAAAAAGAATTCGAGACTGACGAAAGATGGAAGGGATACTGAGAGCTGGCAGCGGATTTGGAAAGACTGTTAATATTTCCACTCATAAAAACAACAAAAAGATCAGACTTAACTCTATGGAATACAGAACGAAGAGTTGGAATTTTACTAGAGCTGACAGTGCCATGGGAAGAGAACATCGCTAACGCACAGCAACGGAAGGAGAAGAGTTATGAGAGATTAATCGAAGAGTGCAGGGAACAGGGGTGGATTGTCGAGTACTACCACCTGGTAGTAGGAGCTAGAGGCTTCATTGAAAGGAAAATGGCGACGCTATTTAAGAAAAAAGGTTTGTATTTTCGAGCCCAGAGCTTATAAAAGTAATAAGGAGGATACAGGAGGAAGTCGACAAAGCCAGCTTCTATATATGGCTGAAACGAGAAGACCCGACATGGCTCGAAAGTCTTAACACGCCAACGGGGAAATAGCGGCTCGAGATGAGGCTAGCTGGCATGCTGCTTGACAGGTGGGCCAAGAAACGATCTCGTTCATTATGCGCTTCCTCCACGATAGTTCAAAGGCTTGTAACACCAAACAGCTAGTCAGTTCTGGCTGCTGGAACTGAAGTTAACACGATGCTGTTGGGAGGTGGGTTTAGAGAAGGCGTGAACCGAGTCCATTGGTCAGTTGAGGCTTAGACAGTGTCACGTGACAGTTAGCTAGTGCTGGCAGCGGGAGCCTACCGATGAATATATAAAGAGAGAATTTGACAGGACGCTCATTCGCCTGCTGACATGCGTGGATGCTGCATCGAAGAAACTGAAGATAAAACAGGCCAGGCAAAAAGGAGAAAGAAGAAACGCACTCAACACCAGAGTTGAAGACACCTCGGAAAGGAGGGAGGGACACATCGTAAACGGTAGAGGAGTAGGGGCTGAAACCGGGCGTGGTTCCTCCTGATGAGTCATTAGCAACTGGATCCTATAAAGGAGCTGTTGAGGTAGCGAACTATAAAACGTGGTTAGAATTCCTGTACACACATGCACACAAGTATATGTATATATATATATAATATCATCGGAAGATAGTCAGTCATTTCTATATCTTTTGGCAAGGGAATAGCTCCTTATCAGACCGAGGGGCAGCGAGAGAGCGTTGTTGATGAAGGGTGAATTCCCAGAAACTCGAGTCCAGCGCATGCTCGGTGTCAGCTCGTCTGTTAGGGGTTAGGTGCCCCTTGCCAATCTAAAAATAAAATTATGTTCGTACCTTAGCAGGCTGGAGTATTTTGGCTCCTATTTCTAGTAATACCGGTTCCCTTTGAGA
>JAOPUL010000001.1:21020761-21031742 GCA_027564515.1 Octopus rubescens | reverse complement strand
AGAGAGGGAGGCCAAAGAAGACATGGAGACATGCATTCCAGGAGGACCTGAACGAGATGCATGTCAGCTGGCACGGTACAAAAAGGGTCGCCAGGGACCGGAGCAAATGGATGGAACTCGTCGCCCAATGTTCCAATAAAAACAGGAGGAAATAAGTATAAGTAAGTAGTAGAGCTACATGAGCTAATGATTCTTGTTTACCCATAACAATCACACCTGTATTATTTCCTGTTTGAGATACAAATCTAGTTTATTGTGGTTCATCATTTCTTCTATACCAATACCAAATCTACAATTTCATAAGACATTGCCATTGGTGAAAGAAAAGGCATAACCATCAATACAATATATCACTGTTAATGGAACAAATTGCTGACCTCTCAGCTGGTTGTTCAGTGCCCATTTGACTTGGCTAGCCACACACTTTGCTCCATTCCATACAAAAATATGAAAGGAACAGAAATATGATATACAAAGTAAATATAGTCCATCCACATTCAATGCAGTTGCCGCCAGAATCTTCATATGTAACAAGAACAAAGTAAAATGCAGAACAGACATATATCTGCTACTCTTCACTCCAAATGATCAACTGCTTCATGGTAGAGTGTATATCATGGTACCAGAATAGACAGAATTGTGACATATCTGGAAGTTCAAGAATTTGAAGCAGTTCTTAATTTTTCACTTCCATGCTAAGGATCTACTCAAACAGCTAAATGGAACATCTCAACAGCAATGTATTGCTTTTATTAGACACTAGGAATCTAAAAACTGTTTTAACTGCTAGCAACAACTCACTAAATAGTAAGAGATCTGCAAGTGAATTATACAGCGAACTCCTACCTTACTGATATACTTTAGTTCAACTTCAATATCACCTATTACATGAAGTCTTGCATACAACATTTAAAAATCCAAACTACATTTATTCAGTATTTCGAAATTTTAGTAACTTACTAATGTAGACCGAGTAGACAACTAAACATACTAACCACTTAATGGCATTTAATAGCATAGTCTATAGCAGAGTGGTCATTCCTTAATCAAAAGCTTCAATACTAATGCAATCAAAAGGCAACTGGGGGTGGATAAGAACATTTTAAATGGTAATGTAGTGGAAGTATTCAAAAAGATCAAAAATGAAATTTAGTCTAAGCTTGTTGTAAAATCCATTAGCCTAAACAGAATATATCAAGTAGAGGATTATATCAACTTGATATGTTTAAGCCAGATATCAAGATAAGAGTTAAGCAACAAAATAGCAAATGCTTTAAATTCTATTGGGATGATGTTCTTGATTATATTTATCAGTGAAAATAATCGCAATAGCTAAGGTCATGAGTTCAAACACCATCAGAACTGGAATTGGTTACTAACAGTGAGACAATTTGCTATATTAATATGGCACTAATTGCAAGGGTGGGAGACTGTTAGAATTAGTAGAGAAGCAGAAAAAAAACATGCCATGTAGTATTCAGTTATTTAGTTAAGTTACTTTATGTTCAACTTTCCTTTCATCGTTTTGGAGCTGATAAAATAAATACTAGTGAAGTACTACACTGACATAACTGACCTCACTCTCCCTAAAATCTTGTAGCCTTGAATCCATTAATAAATCAATATTGTTACACACACAGTTTGATAACCGACTTGTTAACCACGGTTTCCTACATACAGAAAAGGTGAACTAATGAGATGTGATATTCATGCTTTCCATAAGAGCATTAGTGGTGAAAGTTTCATTTAAGAATTGCTATCACCAAATAATAGCATAGTTGCTCATCATCACTGTCATCATCATTACCATCTACTCTCAACAGGTTGAATAACAGATTGTTGTAATGCAATTCCAGTTTGTGCCATTGCCAAATAAATTTGGCTATTAATTTTTCTAAGTTAAACACAAAACCAATGGGAAAATAATTAAAGAGAGAATTTTGATAACTCTGATGCTATCCATGGTTAAGTATGGTCATATACAAGAAGGTTCCAATCCCTTCTCCTGTGGCTGGTTGGCCACAGTGGGCTTTGAACTCAGAATTAATAGAGCTGGAACAAATACCACAACATAACCTGCATGACGCTAATAATTCTGATAGTTTATCACTGTAGGCTGGTACTTTATTGATACTGAATGGATGAAAAGCAAAATTGATATTCATGGGATTTGAACTCAAAGGCTAAGTACCAGAATAAACACTGCAAAGCAATTCAGATGATGTTCTAACACTTCTAACGATTTGCTAGCTAGATATAGCAGCCAAATTTCTCAAATCACACCATACCATCTCAAAAAAAAAAAGTAAAAACATATTGGACACTAGAGGGCTAAATAAAAAAAAAATGAATGGTCAAAGTTGGAACAACTGGGGCTAAACAACAACAAACACTGCATTACATTTAAACAAGATCAGATTTATAAAGAGAATGGTTATAACTGAGAAGATCATCATTATCATCCTTATCATCCTTTAACGATGATGATGATCTTCTCAGTTATAACCATTCTCTTTATAAATTTGATCTTGTTTAAATGTAATGCAGTGTTTGTTGTTGTTTAGCCCCAGTTGTTCCAACTTTGACCAAGGTATACGTTAATATTGTACTGACATTAACTTTATTAACTCTGGAAAGTTTTGAAATCAAATTAGTATCCAGTACTGCTCTCTGAGCATTTCATCTTAGAACTTATACTAACTATCTCATCAATACTTCTATATAATCTAATAACTTTTTGCCAGTCTAAAATTGGTGTTGGGGAATGGACCTTGTGACACTGATGTATTTCCCAAAGGCATTAGTGATCTAAATAATTTGCTAAGAAGTATAAAAATTAATCTAAATTTCTGTGTATGGAGATTCCCACAGTACAAAAGGAAAATAGCTATAAAAAAAAAATACAAATAAAGATGCAACACCCAAATATCATTACTATTTAGAAAGTAGAAAGAGTCAAAATACTCTCTTTAATTATTTCACCATTCGTCTGGCGATAAACTTAGGAAAATTAATAGCAACATTTACTTGCCAACAGCACGGACTGGGATATTTGTGAAGTCAGCTCAAATCTCCATGCTAGCTTAGTGTATCACAAACATTCTTGTAACGTCAGCAGCAGCTGAAATCAACAACAAAAACAAAAGGACTTCTCCACCTACAAACAAACTCTTATTATTGGCACCAGGTAAAGCTCTTCTGATGACAAGAGAAATTAGAAACTAATCCAATAGCCAGATGGAAAAAAAGGAAATAAGCTGCTTGAGTAAATATGAAGATTTCTATATCGACATACGACTCTCAACTAAACAAAGCTCAGTGCAGATGAATCAAATGGCAGCTGTGGGTTCATATAATAGACAAAACTCTATCTAATTAGCCCCAAATCATATTCAGTCTTAGCGATTAACTCAGCTAGCAACAAATACTAAAACCCACTAAAATTAGCACAAACCAAAATATGAAAACACTTCAATAGTTGCATTAATAGAAAAGAAATCCTATGGTTTTGTTCAAATATGAATTACAAACACACAAAGATATAAGAAAGAGACACACCAGAAGAGAAGTAAATTTATTTAGAAGAAGGATTCAATGAATAGCTTGTTGCCTATTGTAAATATGGAAACAGGAGTCTTCTTTTTCCTTCATTTTGTTTGATTTAATAATCTTAGCTCATATATAGAAAGACATGTAGTAACCAAGATTTAACATGCTCGAGTAATGGCTTGCAATATCACAAGTTCATTCTCTGATATACATGATCAGAATTCTGTCCTTGAAGAAAGGGGGGGGGGGGTTCCTTTGATATATATGTAAATTACAAAAGAATTCTTTAAAAACTTTAAACTTGAATTATTTCAATAGTTACTTCTCTATTGCTATCACTCTTTCCTTCAAGGAATATATCTTGATTCTTAAAAACACTTTAGTGTGCCCCATTTCCAAGAAGGGCAACCCTTTGGAACCTGCCAAATATCATCTTATCACATCCATTTCCAACATTACTAATGTACTGAAAACAGCAATTTACAACATTTGAATCAAGAATTTCTTGTTTACCTCAATAAGAATAATCTAAACATTTTAAAACAATTTCCTCAAATCACACAGGATATGTTAAGGTTATTATTTAGAATATAAATTGCACAATAATATATATTTACTTAATGATTCTTTCAACTCTACCTCAGAAAGTACAATGAGAGCTATGCTTTACTAATATCATCAGAATAAGACTAAAATATGTCCAAAGTTGTTTCCTTTATTTGCTGGAAAAAAAAGAACAATAATATTAGTCATCGTTATATCTATTTAGCCTTTTAATGCCCTTTGAATTAATTATAAGAACAATAACTATTATTATAAAGCCCTTACTGCAAGAACTTACTGGTAAGGTTAGTGTGAAATTGGACTGCTGCCTGAAGGGTCTACAGTTTGTATTCTCATTCATGATGCAATAGTTTATGGCTATATTACTTAATTCTCAACTATTGAAGTCCACCTAGCTATAAACAGATATCACAAGATGGTACAACCCACTACTATAAGTAGCAACACTGGAATGAATGTTTCAATAGCTTCTTTTGTTTTCACTTGTTGAGTCTAGAGGAAGAGGCAGAGCTCATGACACTTGCAGGCCCTCCAAGACTGGTGATATTGATGGCATTAATGTTCCATTTAAACTGTTGTAGGAAAATACCTGCAAGGAAGTCATGAACAAGGAAGAGATTACAGAGGGACAATGTTCTGGGGAAGAAGGACTAAGCATAGTAGTTAGTGTAGAGAAAGAGAGAGAGAGAGAGAGATTGATGCAACAAGGGTGATGAGAGGTGGAGATACAAGTGGGTCAGAGACTATAATGGTCTTCAAGAAGCCGAGACTATGATAGTAGTAATAGAAAAGACAATGCTTAGTTCAAATCTATTCATGAGTGCAGTAGGATGGACTTCATTTTTGAGTGTCACTTCAACAATCCTGTCAATAATTCATGACTTCTCACACACAACTTGCCCTTTTTCCTATTTCCTCAGAACTACCTAGAAAGCATTAGCTATGGTGCATCACTTACACATTAAGATGATTTTCACAGGAAATGGCTTGTTTAGAAATCAAAACCACAGAACCTATAATGGACAAGGAAACATACATACTTCAGACAACATAGTGTATGAATTAATTCTATGTAAAAACGTTAAATTATTAATTCATATACTCGACAGTATCTTGTATAATTTTCATGCCAAACTTTGCATTCTATGTTTGGATTGCAATAAAATGGTATAGAATTGCACTATTTTATTGCTGTATAAGAAGGAAAATTACATAAGACACCAAAGAACATATGAATTAATAGTTCTATACAAACTACACTGGAATGAGTCAATGAAGAAGCTTCTACATTGTCATCAGTCTGAAAGAAAAATAGCGAAATTGCCTTCACATCACAACCTACTAGCTTAAAAAAAGATGGACACATTGCATAATGTATTGCTAAAAACACTATGCCTAAAATAAAAGATAGAATGATCACAGCCAGAATATCTTTGATAATAGGTATACTCAATCAAGGCTGACTTGGAGTAAACAGCAACAAACTGCTGGAATGAAATGATAAGGTGGAAGCAAAGAGGAGGGAAAAAACAAAGACACTGAATATGAATTTTAAAAAAAGTTATTTAACACCAAATTAACCCAGATAAAACAGACCTATTATAAATATATACATCTTCACCAGCTGTCCTATCTTATATATACATAGGATTACATTAACAAGACCGTTTTTTTTTTCAAGACAGCAGTGTGATCTACTTAAGATTTGGCTGCTATTTCTAACTGAGAGCAATGCATAGAGGCTTCTCTTGTTTGCTCAAGTCAACAATGAATGACCTAAATATTTAATATAATCATTTCATAAACAAATTAATTAACTTACATATAACTAAAGAGAAGAATTAGGAAAACGTGAAGTGAAAATTATCGTTTAATTATTGCTTCTTGGAGATAATTATTGAAATAGATTTTCTTTCTTTTTTAAGGAAAAAAAAACAAACAAACTATCTTAGTAGAAAAAAATTCTATATACAAACTATGAAGAGTATGAAATCTGAGAATTTGAAATATCATCATCATCATAGCATGTGGTTAAGAAGTTTGCATTACAAACATTTAGTTCTAGGTTAAATCAGACAACCTTTGATATATGCTTTCTACTATAGCCCTGGATGCCAAAAGAGCCTTGTGAATGAAATTTGGCTGAAGGTAATTGCATGCATGCATGTATGTATGCATGTATGTATGTATGCATGCATGTATGTGTGTGGTGTGTGTTTATGTATGCATGTGTGTATTTATTGCATATATGTCTATGGCAGTGCAGAATAGCAAAATTGGTTTGTTTTAACAAAAATACTTGTATTTAGTTACACTCTGTTGATGTCCCTTTATGCCCAGTTCAATATTACTAATACATGTTACAAGGGTGATAAAATAGCACCAGAGAAAATATTGTGATCAATATAATGAATTAAAATTCTTGATGGTGGTGCTCCACTATAGCAACAGTCCAATAGCAAGCTAATAAAAAGAATAAATGATTATATATATATATTTTTATTTATTTATTTATTTATTTATTACATATATATATATATATATTTGTTCTGTGTTCATTTTTCCAGGTTAGCATTGGTTTGTCACAACCAAAATGTAGCAGAGAGTCAAGTGAAATAAAAGAACTCACAGTGAATGACATGAACATAAACAATATAAGATAAGCAAATGATACAGTTTCATGAGAGAGTACAAGAAATTGTTGATGTTGTAAAAAAGCAAAGTGACAAGAAAGATCTAAATATGAATATAAAGACAAAGACAATGGCTATTAATAAGACAAGACAAAATGGAAGCAAACAAAGATAGATGGACAGAAGTTTGAGTAAACATTTAGGATTTTTAAAAATAACTCAGGAGGGTCACTGTAAAGAATTTATTCAAAGAATGAATAAGGCTAAAACAACATTTATAGGAATGAAAAAGATTTTCACCTCAAAAAACATAACACTGCACCATTTTCTATAGGGCAGAAACTTGGACACTGTACACAGCTATGCAGAAAAAGAGAGAAGTTTTTGAGATGTGCATCTTTTGCAGATTGGGTAGGATAAGCTGGAAAGATCAGGTAATAGATGGTGCAGTACTAGAAAAGCTGAGTCCAGAATCAAGTCAACAAAGCTATCATATTTTGGACATACAATGCACAATGAGTCACTGCTCAAAACCATCCTGATAGAAAGTGTTGAGGGGAGTCTGGAAACAGGAATATGGCTGATTGTATCCATGCAACACAATACAGAGGAAATTGGAGAACGTCTTGGCAAGCCAACCCTTGAACAAAGTGAGGGCACCAGACTGATGATATAGAAAACACACACACTTATTTAATAAAAACAAATACATATATCATTACATCAGCAGAATATCACTGTCCTTTTACTTTCTCTTTTCCAATACATCTCTCTTCACACTAAAATATTGTTCATTCACAAATGTTGTACATCTGTGTATGTGTGTATATGTGTCTCTTAGTCTTGTATGTATGCTGCTGTATGTTTTGTCAGTATGTTTCGTGTGTGTGGTGTGTGTGTGTGTGTGGTGTGTGTGTGTGTGTGACCCACGTATCTAAGTCTGTGTGTCTGACCCACGTATCTAAGTCATATGTATTATGTATGTGTGTTTTCATATGTATGTCTATGTACATTTTCCTGCTCACATACACATTCTTTTCCATTGTCTGCCATCCATCAATGGAGAGAAATTATGCTCCCATGTTGATACAAAGGTCTTGAGATTCCAGGTTTCAGACATGTACTGAAAGTTATTTCAAGCAAAAGAGTTTGTGTTTAAGAGTACATTAGTTGAAACATCTTACCACCACAATGGTGTTTTTGCTAACAACACAGAACACACAAACAGAAAAAAACTAACAGGGCATTTTAACATTATATCAATGCATAACAGAGAAAGAAGAGTGAAGACAATCACAGGAAGTTGGCTCTCACAGAGAAGATGATACAGAATTAAGATACAATACTCAGGAAACTCATCCAACTAATGCCAGCATGGACAAACAAAAAGTGATATGTAGCTAGTGTGATACACTATGAAGTAAGCTACCAATGAATCAACTCTGCAACAGTCTCCTTTCCATGATGATTTTATTTCACTTCAATTTTGTACCCAATGCCCTTGAATTGAGAAAAGCATTAAATTCCATATGCCACTAGCCTAAGAACTCATATACTACAAATGAATACCTCAAGTTATGGAAAATTTGCTATTATTTATTTGTACTAGAACATATGGAAGTGTCAGAAATCTGAAGATCATTTTATTTATTAATTTTACTCTGTAGATACAAACATTATAATACTTAGGTGCAATAGTATGTTTGGCTGAACTCAGCTGTGGATAACATTTCTCTTCATCTTACTTATAGAAAGGTTGTACGTATGAGTGCATATATCCACATTTCAATATCGTAAATATATATATAAATTGGTACTTGATCAATATACTAAAAAGAAAAACAAAATTCTTATAAAAGGTAACTAAGTATGTAAAATGTAAAAACCCATGCCAGCATGGAAAACAGACGTTAAAGGAGGGTGATGATGATGATTGTTAGGAGAATAATGTAAAACATCTCACTATGTGGTTATAGTTCATTAGTTCCATGTGGTTGCTTCCAGATCACAGATATTTTTCAACAAAGTATGTTGTAATAGTGGTAGTGAAAATGATGATGGTGGTGGTGGTGGTAATAGAGGACGGCGATGGTGGTGAAGATGATAAAACACCAATACTATACAGTTACTGCTCCTTTAAGAATGGTTTCAGAAACTGTACAGTTTGATGTTAAGATAGTGTACTAGCTTAGATTTAGAAAATAAATATTCGAAGTATAGCCAAAGAAAGGTTTTCAGTTTCTTTACAAAGTGGCCAAGTTGATAAAAGGGGGAGGATATTTTGTGATAGCAAGCATCTTGGAACCACATTGTTCTATACACATTTTTTTGACAAGCATTATTAAATTGCTCTAAGTAAAGTTCAAGGCAGTTTCTTGGAGTGGATTAAACAAAAAAGGAACTCTTTTAAAAATATTCTTGTAAATCATAACTAGATTTCTTTTCTTTTTTTTTTTTTATTTTCTAAATATATACACTCTTTTGTTAAGTATGTACAATAGTTTAACACAACACTAGTTGACTGACTAATATAAAAGGTTAACTGGTCTGTTGTTAGATTCTGGGGAATATACATTTATTTCTTCAGTTAGACTTTATTTAGAATGAGATTTGACCTGAGAGATGACTGTTGGGACTAAAACAATTTGCATTGTATTAGAATTATTATAGCCATTAAAAATTACATGTTCAAATGTTATATTCAATTTTATTATGTTGTAATAATTTTTATTGTTAGGTGTCAAAGTTTTTTTCATAGTACATTTATGATCATTATGATCAGGTCACCAATACTCTACTTCATCGTAACCCATTATTTATTAGCCTTGTGTAAAATCTAAAACTATTGTTAGTTGAATAATGGAAGATTTCTCGCTATATTAGAATAAAGACTGAGAAACTTGTTTTAAGTTTCTCAAGTTGATTCTCATCTTAGGTGGAAAAAGGTAACAGAAGTAATATTGGTTTAAAATTTTTGTCACAAGGTGAACATTTCGGGGGAGGGGGGCAAGTTGATTACAACAACCTCAGTACTCAACTGGTACTTATTTTTCAACCCTGAAAAGATGAATGACAAAGTCGACCATAACGGAATTTGAACTCAGAATGTAAAGATGGATGAAATGCCGCTAAACATTTTACTTGGCATGCTAACTATTCTGCCAGCTTGCCATCTTAAACAGAAGAAATATTATAACATCAACACACTTAGGTTACGAGATAACTTCTTGTCAACTGAAACATTTGGACTGACTTGTAGATCATTAAGCAACAGTTTACAAACTGCTATCAGATACAAGGGATATGATTATAGATGTAAGGAACACTTAATTTAATACAATGTTGTATTATCTTCTCTATACTATAAGGAACAAGTATCAGTTCTGTTGGAGTGAGGCAAATGTTGGACATGGGTTTTCTTCACCTTGGGCAAGTGTCTTCTACTATATCCATGGGTCGACCAAAGCCTTGTGAGTGGATTTGGTAGACAGAAACTGAAAGAAGCCCATCATATATGTGTGTGTGAGAGAGAGAGAGAGACCACCACTTGACAATCGGTGTTGGTGTGTTTACATCCCCATAACTTAGCAGTTGGGCAAAAGAGACCAATAGAATAAGTACCAGGCTTAAAAAAAAAAAATAAGTACTAGGGTCGATTCATTTGACTAAAAATTCAAGGCGGTGCCCCAGCATGGTTGCAGTCTAAAGACAAACAAATAAAAGGTAAAAGATTCTCAAAGCAGCACTATAAACAAAGCAAAAACAAATAGAGGGGGGGGGAGCTAAAGAAAGAATATTAAAAATATTCTGGAATGTAAATAAATCACCTTGGTTATTTATGATACTTCAATTGAAATAGCAAAATAAATAAATAAATAAATAAATAAAAAGAGAGCCTCTGGTACTCTATATGACCACGTGATCTGCTAGAAATAGCAGTCAAAATTCCCTGAGATCATACTTGCCTATCTTAAAAAAAAGAAAAGATGTGTTAGATAATGTAGTCCTAGATACACTATATCTGAATAACAATTGGGGGTTCTTATGATTGGAATGTCTTTGACCATAGTATTACTGGATCAGGATCAACCAGGAGTTTAACAACAACAATCTCTGTGGCAACTACAATCTGCCTTCGGACCTGTTTTTCACACCGGTTCCTGAGCGTGGATTGCGAGGCCATTCGGAGAAGCTTTACCTCCGAAGGTTTCGGCTTAACAGACGCAAGGCGGCGT
>JAOPUL010000001.1:21002692-21019413 GCA_027564515.1 Octopus rubescens | reverse complement strand
TAGATGAGAGTGTTTTAGGTTAGTGTTCTTAGACCAAAGTGTTTTAGACCAAGTGCTTTAGACCAAGTACATACACCTGTGTTTATAAAAGTATATATGTGGATATACATGTATATATATTTATATGTGCACATATATGTCTGTGTGTGTGTGTATGATAAATGATATGACATCAATAATATTTGTTGACTAAGTCTCGTTTACTTCCCAACCACATGGGTCCAGGTTCAGTCCCACTGTGCGGCACCTTGGGTAAGTGTCTTCTACTATAGTCTCAGGCCAACCAAAGCCTTGTAAATGGATTTGGTAAACAGAAACTGAAAAAAGCCTGTCATATATGTGTGTGTGTGTATATATATATATATGTATGTATGTATACACACATGTGTGTGTTTGTGTCTGTGTTTGTCCCCCATCACCGCTTGACAACCAGTGTTGGTGTGTTTATGTCTCTGTAACTTAGCGACTCGGCAAAAGAGACCAATAGAATAAGTAGCAGGCTTTAAAAAATAAGTACTGGGGTCGATTTGTTCAACTAAAAATTCTTCAAGGTGGTGCTCCAGCATAGCCACAGCCTAAAGACAAAAAAAGTAAAAGATAAAGGATATATATATATATATACATATATATATATATATATATATATATAGAAGCACCATATAATTGAAATTTTGAATAAAATGCTAGAAAGCCATTGATGCATTAATTTGTTCGTTGACAAGTTATTATAAACAAATAATCTGTATCTCAAGTTCAATGTTTACAATGCTTTATAAAACTTGTTCAGATATTGGTAGAATTAGCAAATATATATATATTAGATAGGATTATACTTAATATTCGGAATATTGCTCCATTATTCTAATGGAAATTTTCAGTTTCTGTTTTCAAATTAAAAACCTACCAGATATGCTGATAAACATGGTTTTACAGTATCCTTTCATTGCCCTACCTTAATGAGTCAAAGCAATTAATTTTGTTAAAACATACTCAAATATTAAAGATTTTGAAGTAGAGAATATTTTACAAGCCAGAAGGACCATAATACTTTATAACAACTCATTATGGATAATGAAGTTATCTAGGAATCCATTTGACATCAGTATGAGTGCAGCTGTCTTTGATGAGGCCACAGATTTTATTGGCCTAAACTTGCTTTCCATTCTTAATGACTGGTTTCCAAAAAGATTATATTGAAATATTACATATGAATTCATTTTATTATAAAGCTACAAACAAGTGTGTGTGTGGGGGGTATGCCTGAATGTATATAGGCATATATATTTACCTAGGCTGAGTTTGAATTCTAATACATAGTTTCAGTGTTCCTAGTTGCCAAATATCAAAGCTCATTTCAGTAATATCCATTTTGTAATGAAGTATGATTCATTGATTGAATTACCATTAAATGTATTGTCTCATAGAAGGTCCTTAATCTTTACTAAGTAGAAAAAAAATAAGGAAAATTTATTTAAAAACTTAACTTGTGGTGTCTGTGTGTTTTGATGCCTCACAAATTTGATATTTATCTATCATTGTTTTGATTATTGAGTCGGTTTTTTTTTCATAGCTTACCTCCAACCACCCTCCTTACAAATCTGATCCCTGTTGCCTTCCTTACAAATAATACTGTTATGTCAACCTACTCTTTATATACTCTATATGTTATATCCTTCATATATTCTCTATGCTATGTTACACTAACTCCTTGGCCTTTCTCTAATACTGGCGTTCTGAGTTCAAATGCTGCCGGGTCGACTTTGCCTTTCATCCTTCCGGGGTCGACTTTGCCTTTCATCCTTCCGGGGTCGATAAAGTGAGTACCAGTCACGAACTGGGTCGATAACACCGACTATTCCCCTCCCCCAAAATTCCAGGCCTTCGTGCCCAGTATAGAATGGAATATTTGATACATTATCAAGCAAGGGACAGTGTGTTTTATAGTCAAATTAACACAAGCAAAATGAACATCCAAGACCCAGGGAAATGTTCTTTGATATTCTTTATCTTTCTTTTCCTTGTTCTAGTCATTGGACTGTGACCATGCTGGGGCACCACCTTGAAACGTTTTAGTCTAACAAATCAGTCCCAGTACATCTTTTTTTTAAGTTTGGCACTTAATTCTATTGGTCTCTTTTGCTGAACCATTATGGGGACATAAACAAACCAACACCAACTGTTATGCAGTGGAGTGGGGACAAACACAAATACACACACATACTACGATGAACTTCAACACAGTTCCCATCTACCAAATTCCCTCACAAGGCACTGGTCAGCCTGGAGCTATAATAGACACTTGCCAAAGGTGCCAGGCAGTGGGACTGAACCCAAAACCATGTGATTGCAAAGCAAGCTTCTAAACTACACGACCATACCTGCACCTATGTATGCATTATGAATACAATAATCTTAAAATGTTCAGCCTGCTCCATGCTTTGGTGCAGCCTCCCATATATACATACATACATTTGTGTACACACATTTACACACTAAATTCAATGGTTGTTACAAGGTTAGACACAGTGTAACTGGGAAGATGATAGCAAAAAAAAGGATGATGTGAAAAGAAGTACTGGACTATTGACTATACAAATGGTATGGCACCATGATATAAAGGCTTCCACTCATACATTGTAATTGTATGATTTGTGGCAGGAAAGGCCTCAAGAGTAAAAAAAAAAATATTGCTGGACCATTCTGACCTTACTGTTGGCCTACTGATCCGTATGTGTAACAGTTGATTTCACATCCACCCATATCCAGATGGTGTGGATTTAATCCCAGTTTATAAACACACATACACACATTTGTGTATGCAAACAGAAGAAAAGGCATATATGTAGCAGAGCTTAATCATTTAAAGTTGAATAACATTTGAAGGAATATATATATATATATATATATATATATAAAACATGTATACCTATACATTGAGAGAGAAAGAGAAATGGAGTGATAATCTGGGAGATATTGCTTTAATTAGTTTACCAGATTTCAACCCACAAATATACTCTATATGCATTACTATTTATCTTTCTTCACAAGGCATACAGCCATTTTTTAAAAATATATATATATATATATATATTTATTTTGTAAAGGGAAAGGGTAGTTCAATTCAATCAGTGACAGTGTAATACCTACACCCTTTTATTGTTCCACTTACAGATTGTATGTATCATGTGTGAATTAACTGGTTGATTTCCTCTTCTGAAAACTCCAACTTATCCAGATTGTCAAATAGGCATTTACTGACAAAACCAAGTGCACCAATTTATTAAACATTTAAATTAAAATTGTTACAATATGAATACAGTTGATTCTTTAGATTCAACAAAATAAACGAAAAAGAAAAAAAAAGAAAAATAGAGAAAATAGGGGGGGGTGCAATGCAGCAGAGGACAGGAGTGGCGGCTGGCACATATCCCAGAAGAGGGGTACTCAGCCACACACTGTGGTAATGACCGTGATGGCGTTGCCACAGAGAATGGCCAGCAACACTTGCTGCAGTAGCCACTCCATCTCATTGAGCACATTTCTCTGGCAGGCCACAGTTATCCCTATTTTGCAGAGGAAGTCAGTGGTACGAGGACCAAGAACACTGACTCTCATTTCATTGATACCTAGTAGAATGAAAAGCACAGTAGACTCCAGTGTAAACTAAACTCAGGATGGCAAAATCACCAAACTAAATACAATAAAGTATCTGCTATAGTTTTATAACCATTCCGCTAACCAAACTCCTTCAACTGTTGTAGAATTATTTACTATTAAGTAAATGAGTTTCATAAACAAAGAGATGCTCCAACCCTAACTCCAATTTTTGTTAGACACAAGTTTACTTCAATACCCATCCCATTTTAAGAATAGAGTAGTATTTGAAGATTTGGTTGAAATTTCTTGCAAGTCCAGCAAATACATAGAGGCTTCTTCATTGGTAGAGATATGGTGTAACTGGGAAGATGGATTTGAGGGGTTGCACCTTATTCATTGATTGACTACTTGAAAACCATACGACTGCTCAATCAAAGCCATCCTGGGGCTTATACAATAATGTACCACAATATACTCAACCAATGAAGAAGGCATGAACAAACCCTACCCTAAAATATCAGGCCTTTGTAACTAGTAAAAAAAAAAAACAGGAAAAATATTTTCTGTGACAGGGATCAGCAATTTTTTCATAGCCCATAAGGAAGGTTAAAGAATAAACTGCATGAAAACTGAGCACAAGTGGGCTAAAAAAATAGGTGTGTACTAAACATTAAATGCATCAGCTGGTTTATTAGCAGAAACAACAACACTTGTACATGCATGTGTTGTGAATATACCATGAGTATTGAGTGAAATAGGAATGTCGTACTGTTGGTGAAAGACATCTGAGAAAGAAGACTATGGCAGAAGAATAAAAGATGTGAATAGAAGTATATTTCTTGTGTAGTCTTTAGAAGTTAGAAAAATATATCAGTTATGCAAAAATGTTATAACTTTTCAAATAAAAATGTTTAAAATGATATCTGTATGTCCTTTGCTATATGAATGTTTTTGTGGTTTACATTCAGTTAAGTGGCTCAAATGTGGAAGAATTATCCCTGAAGTATTATATATAACAGATGTTTACTCAACAATAAATATACAACAAGGCTTGCAATATTTCGTCATTTCAACTTCAATCAATCTTTATTTACCATCTCACATGAAATTACTAATAATATTTTACACAGATTACAAGTTGGATACAACATATTACTGGGAAACATGTCATATTCATAGTATGCCATGAATAAAGTTATTCAACACTGAAGTTAAAATAATGAAGCTCTAACTTGGAAACATATCCTCTATAAAACCTCAAAGGCCTAATAATGCCTAATTTCATTTACATATAGTCACATAGTCTTAACTAAAAAGAGAAATATATTTTCCTTACACAGAATAAGACCCTAAACTATCTATCATTGAAGTTATTCTCACAATATCTAGTGCCTTCATTTCATTTCACCCAAGTAGCTTGATGTATAGAAATAAGTGAACTGCCCCAAATACATATATAGCAAAAATACCTGCAAGAGATTTTAGAAATAGGTTTTTATGTCGTTATTGTAGATGAGGTGTATAGAGATATAGTTGACAATGCTACAAGATCTTAAATCTTGAGACAAGAATGAATAATCCAGCTCTTGGCCACGTCATCTGTACAGATGCACACGCACGCACACACACACACACACACACACACACACACACACAAAAAGAAATGTTGGAAAATGTATCAGTGACCTTTAGAAGTTGAAGAAAAAAAAACTCATTTCAAATTGTTTAGGTACACAGCATGTTACAATGAAATGTTTATGTAGTCATCATGTAGTAGCCACATTAACCTTAAAAACTAAAACTAACTCCCACCCACTAAACATCATACACACTCACATATATTTTGATATTATATTCACTACCTTTCAGATAAATGAAAGTGGCAGAAACAGTTTATCTTTCATGACCTACTGTGACTATATGACAATCTCAATCAAACTTTGAATTAATCCTCTTAAATGTCTGGTACTTTTCTTTATATTGATTGTGGAGGAAATGAAAATCAAAATGACTATACCCATTCTCTACGCAGTTTAAGACATGGTAATATTGTTAGAAATTCATATTCACTATCTACTGTGGAAGCCATTTCTTTTTACTCATGCCCTTAAGAAACAAATGAACATCTTAATCTCATTTTAATTTTCCTACATATATTAACATCTTTTTCATGCTTATATAGGTCAGACCAAGATTCATTGAGGCAGATTTTTATAGCTGGATGCCCCTCCTGTTGCTAGGAACAACCCTTTCAATATTATCCTGCATAGAAAGAGGACATAAATGATGATATAAAGTTGATTGACATGTGGTCATCTAAAAAACAAAAACAAAAAGCAAGCTCCAAGCAAACAGAATTTACATCCTAATTTCAATTACTCATTGCAGTAATTTTACTTAAGCCAACATGCTAAATGTCCCTCAAATCACAACCTACTGTATGTAAAGAAAGAATGCAGATAACATGTTCATAGATACACCATTTCTGAAAAAAAGGTGATCTGATAGTCATGGCTGGAACATCTTTGAACATAAGTTTGCTCAGTCATGGTTGTTCTTGGACTAAGCAGCAACAATCTTAAAAAGAAAAGCCTCTCATGAATGTCTCAGAATCTCATTTCGGCACCCTTATTAACCATATAATTTCTGTTGTACCTACATTAACAGATAAATATCTAATGTACACCAATATTCAAATACTTTTAGAGGTTGAGAGAGAGAGAGAGAGAGAGAGAGTGTGTGTGTGTGTATGTGTGCATGCGTGCGTGTGTGTGTATTGTTTAGTCCCAGAACATGGTTATTCTGGGACTAAACAAAAATTTTGAAAACGAAAGGTCATGAACACCTCAGAATCACATTTCTGCTTCCTTATTAACCACATCATTTCTGATGTGCTTCTATTTGGAAATCAATATTCAGTGTACACCAATAGTCAAAAGCCTATTTTAAATATTACTCTTTAGAGGCTGAAAATTAGCAAATATATATATATATATATATATACCTATAAAATTTATTTTGAAAATGGGTATTTTTAATTTGCTTGTGGCAGCAGCAGAGAATGTAAGAATATTCCAATAGAAACATTAAGAGAAAATGTGACACACAGCAGAAAACTTCAATGAAATTTCAATATTGGAAAAATATAAAAGTAAATAAATATTAACTACATTTAAGCTTTATGGCAGAAATGCATGAAAACAAACCATGAACACATGATAACTGTATGATCATACACACACACAGTACATACATACAGTCATACATGCACATAGAGGTATATACTTTACCCCCATACATGCATCTCCAGGTTAGGTATGATATAATATAGAATTAAGAGGCCCATTGAAAACTGTAGCATTGCTTATACTGACCTAAGAAAAGCAATTTTTCTATTCCCTTCTCTCCTTCTCAGTCTATCTCTTGTCATTCTATCTTTTGTCATTGGCATGTAAAAGCATTCATGCAGTGCCACATTAAAAAAACACTTGCGCTGGTTCCACATAAAGTCACTTGTGCGGTGTCACATAAAAGTGCTCGTGTGGTGCCATGTAAAAGCACTCATGCAGTGCCACTTAAAAGCGCTCGTGCGATGCCATGTTAAAAGTACCCAGCACACACTGTAACATGGTTGGCATTAGGAAGGGCATCCAGCCATAGAGACCAAACCAAACCAGACTGGAACCTGGTACAGCTCTCCAGCTTTGGTCAAACCGTCCAACCCATGCCAGCATTGAAAATGGACGTTAAAGGATAATAATAATGAGTTGAATAAAACCCCATGAATTTGTATGAATAGAAGTACCCGATGGATACTGCTGCTCCTACAAATTCAAGGTAATCTACTCTTGTAAGACCACTGTTTTATATGTAAGACCAGAGTTAGCATCCCCACAAGAAGAGTTAAACCCAGAACTCACTATAAGCTAATATTAAAGTTTCTCTCAACAGGTAGTCAATCCAACTGACCTGAAGATAGGACCAGTGAACTCCAAGCCCTCGTTGCCATCAACACACACACACGAAGATTGAAACCTAGTACTCACTCACCACCATAAGTTAATACTAAACAAGTGTCCATCAATGAGTCATCAATTTTATTGATTTATAAATAACACCAGTTGGACATCCTACACTGACAGGAAAAGCTAGAATAGATACTTAGAAATATCCATTACTTGAGTGATCAGCCCTATTGACTTTCAGTGGATTCAACACTGTTTAGCAAAATAAGGATTTATTCCGGAAGGATCCTCATTAATGGCTGATTTTAGAAATTTCTTCAGAAATTATCTATAATCTATGTCATGTGTTTTTAATGTTATGCTTTCAACAACTTTAATCATAGAATGAAATGAGAGACTTAATTAAAACCTTAAACATAATGGAATACTGTCAGAAAGATTTACTTACATACATGCATACATACATATTTTATTATTTTAATTGGCAGAAATTACAAAGTGACTCAAAGGCTGAGAGCTTCATGCATGGCAGTTATCAAGGGCAATGCAAGAAACTCACAGCCCTTAAGTCACTTTGCAACTTCAGCCAATTAAAATAATGAAATATATATACTTATGTGTTTGAGTTCTATTTAACCTGTTTGTTCTACAGAAGCTACACACACAAACATGTGCATCAACATTGAAATAACATTAATAACACATGGAATTTTTTTGGTCCAACTATATATTACAATAATTGTTAATTAGATAAGGTATTCTATCATCTTTATTCTTGTAAATCCTAAACGTAAAATGTTGCTAGGAAACTTACTTTTACTAGCATTTTATTATTATTTTTTCTTTTTACTTTTATTTATATTTAGTGTACTAATTGGTTTATTGCATTTTGGGGTATCTTTCTTACAATAAATGCTGCTGCTTGTAATAACAATAGTGCTAATATGATTATCAATAATAAGTACTATATTACTACAACAACAGTACTAACAGTATTAATACAACTACAATAGTTCTAATACTATTACAAAACTGCTAATATCACTACAACTACTATTGCAATACTGCTAATATTACTACAACTACAAATGTGCTAATACAACCACTACCACCTATAATAGACATAGCACTATTACTACTACTAGTAATAACAGCAGTTCCTCCCCAAGACAGAACCTCTCTCCAAACAAGCAACATAAATAAATAAAATACAAAACTATTTAAAAATAGAATAAAATATAAATACATAAAAGAAAAATGAAAGCATAGCATAAAATAAAATAAGATTTGAAGAAAAAAATAACAAGCAAAACTATGTAAGGACAAAAGAAAACAATAAAAGAAAAAAATCTGTCTCCTTTCAACATTTTCACCCTTTTATTACCAACTTGCACAAGATCACTCTTGGTTCTTTGATAGAAACTTCCTGTTTTAAAGTGATCTAAATTAAAACCTTCCATCAATATTTCATGTTGATTTATGTTCCAAACATGAGCTTAATAACGATAAAGTTATTTTACTAAATTTTTCATTATTTTAAAAATTAAGTGAAACAAAGACAGTGTGTGTTTCAACAGAAATATGGCAACAAAAGGGTTAAGATAATAAATTTGGTAGAAGAATTGGTGGAATTAACAACTGTTGCAATAATAATGGTTTCAGATTTTGGCACAAGGCCAGTAATTTTGGGGAAGGGGCTAAGTCGATTACATCAACTCCAGTACTCAACTGGTACTTATTTTATCAACTCCAAAAGGATGAAAGGCAAAGTCTCAACCATGGGGGAATTTGAACTCAGAACGTAAAGACAGATGAAATGCCACTAAGCATTTTGCCTGGCATGCTGACGATTCTGCCAGCTTGCCGCCTTAACTGTTGCAATAATAATGATTTCTAACAGACAAATGGCTGGAAATATATTGTGGTGGGGGGCTTCATTAACCATGAAAGAACAAAAGCAAAGTCAGTCTAGGTGGGATTTGAACTTAAAATGTACAGGGATGTAACAAAAAAAAAAAAAAAGAAGACATTTTGCCAATTCTCTCTGAACAATTTCTAGCATCAATGAATAATGGGGATCCTTCCAGAATAAATCTTTATTTTGGCAAATTAACCAGAAAAAGATAAAAGAAGGGCTAAGGGAATTTTTAAAACACCATAAAAGAAAATACATTCTACTTGGTCACTTATATGAGCATATAAATATCTGAGGGTGGAGGGAGTTTTGTATGTATGTACATATATGTATGTGAGTGGATTGGTGGCCGGCAGAATAGATAGATACACACACACACAGATGTTTGGGTATACAAATGGGGAAAAGAGCACTCAATACATGTAGCAGAGTTTATTCGTTTGAAGTTCTCAATAAATGAATGAATATATGAATATATTCATGTAAGTATAAGTGTTTGTGTACACAACACACACACACATTGACATACAAAAATATACACTGACACCCCCTTCTCATAAAGTCACTTCCTCTTCCCTTTATACATACATATATTCACTCTTTCATGTTTTATAATTCATTCTTTACCTCCAACCTATACTCACACTTTTCTCTTCTCCCCTATTCTTAATTGAGTTTGTCTCCTTTCTCTCACTCTACATCACATACTCTCTACCTGCTCCTGCTCTTCCCTCCATCATTCTTTGTGCCTCTCCACTCTCATATTCCACATCACATAACAGTCTTCTCCTCTATATCATATTCTCTCATCCTTTCCTCTCCTCTCAATTGTTCCCTCCACATTATTGTGTGTCCCACTCACCCCCACCCCACAGTCTACATCAGACTACCTGTTTCCCTCTCACTTTACACCACATTCTCTCAACTTGGCTCTGCTTCTTTTCTCTCTCCCCATCAGCCTCTCTTTTTCGACACTATATCATGCAACCACCCCACTCAGGCTAATGTGGAAGTCTCGACACAGCCCTGCAACCTGCAGCAATAGCAGCCAAATCTCCCTCAAATCACACCCTATCATCTTAAAAAAAAAAAAAGGACAGCCACATAGGATAATGTAATCCTAGACACCCTTAAAAAAGATAGGATGTTTGGAGGCTGGAATGCCTTTGATCATAGGTTTGTGGAATGGTGGGGGGGGGGGTATCCAGGGAGATGGCTAACAACATTTTTCTCCCACCTCACCACTACATTCTTCATCACTACTTCAGTCCCTTCCGCTCACTTTCTAATTCAGGCTCCTTTTCAATACTATTTACCTGTCTTCCCTTCCTCACACCACATCACATTATCTGCCCCACCCCAACTCCTTACCAGTCACACTCACTCACTCTCTCTCTTTCCTTCAGTTCAACCATTCCCCGCTTCCAAGTTCCGATCCTCCACTCTCTACTCCTTTTCACACGCCATAGCCCAAATACACTACAAAACACTTGCAATAAATTTGAACTTAAGACCAATGAATGAACTTGGTAGCCTAATAACTAAATTCACTTAGTCATTTCAGTTTTAAGAGAGAGAGTCGGGGAATGTGTGGTGTGTGTGGTCAAACTTGGTATAAAGGTGTATTTGGGCATGAAAATGTGAGCATAAATTTATGGGTGCATATATGTTCAGGTCAATGAATTCATGCCTGCCTCTAAATGTGAATATGTATAAGCATGACAGAAAGAGAAATATAGAAAGACAGACATGCTCAGAACATAAGTGTAAAATATACATATATATATATAGATATATATATATATATATATATGAATGTGCACATGCATATGTATGTGAAAGACATTTCTAGGACTTCAAACATTATATATAATCATGATTTCTTATATTGGCACAAGGCCACACGTAGTAGGGGGGAGCAAGAAGAACAGTCAATTTGAATTAACGCTAGTACACGCCTGGTGATTACTTTAACGACCCTGGGGGAGAGATGAAAGACAGGATTTGAACGTTAATGAACAATACTAAATACAGTAGAGTATTTAGTCCAGTGCACTACTGATTCTGCAATTCTATCACCTTTTTATGATTATTATTTCAATAATCACCATTATTATTAATCCCACTGGAACCAACTTTGCCTTTCATCCTTCTGAGAATTGATAAAATAGATAGAGGTGGAGAGACAGTGCTACGACGTTTGCAGATCTTACAAACCTAGTGAGATTGACGTGGTTGAGATTCAGCATGGATGATGGGATTGATGTGGTTCCAAAATGTGTAGCCTTGTACCAATATTAGAGATCATTATTATAAATGTTATCAAGGTGGCGAGCTGGCAGAATCATTAGCACGCCGGGAGAAATGCTTAGCGGCATTTTTTCCGACTTTACGTTCTGAGTTCAAATGCCGCCGGGGGTCAACTTTGCCTTTCATCCTTCCGGGGTCGATAAAGTGAGTACCAGTTACGTCTGGCATCCTGGCTCCTCGAACCACAGCCTTCCTCCGCCAAATAGGCTCTGCTGCGGCCCGCCGGAGAATTTGAGTCCCACGAGATGGAGTGGCTACTGCAGCGTGTGCCGCTGGACATTCTCTATGGCAACGCCATTGCGGTCATTACCGCGGGGCGCGGCTGAATACCACCCGCCCAATCCCGGGACCCGTTCCACCCCTGCTCTCTGCCCCCGTCCTTCTTCTCTATCTACACCTCTTTTATCTGTACATATTAGAATGATGTAGTATGAGTGGTGCTGAAGCCCGCAATGGTAGGAATGGAGTTGGTGGTGGCTGTGGAGGTAATTGTGTTGAGAGTTATAGAGGTGTCGATTGTAGAAATGTTAGTGACTCTTATGGTTGTGGCTGCAGTTATTGTTGTGCTGTTGGTATTAGATGTACACAAGTTGTTGCTTTGGTGGTATTAGTAGTTTGTTGTTGTTGTTATTTGTTATCGATGAAGGCGGCGAGTTGGCAGACTGGTTAGCACACCGGATAAAATCCTTAGCGGCATATCGTCCGTTTTTACGTTCTGAGTTCAAATCCCGCCGAGATAGACTTTGCCCTTTCATCCTCTCGGGAGTCGATAAAATATGTAGCTGTTGAGTACTGGAGTCGACGTAATCGACTAACCCTCTACCCCAAACTTGCTGGCCTCGTGCCAAAATTTAAAACCAATATTTGTTATCGTTGCTGCAGTATTGATTGCTTATTGTATTGATTGCTTTTTTTGATGATTAATATTGTTGTAATATTAGTTTCAAATGTTGGCACAAGGTGAGCAATTTTGAGATTGGGGGCTAGTCGATTAAATCGATCCCAATGCTAATCTGGTATTTATTTTACCGTATCTGAAAGGAGGAAAATCAAAGTCGACCCCGGCGGGATTTGAACTCAGAACTTATAGACGGACAAGATGCCGCTAAGCTCAACCTGCTAACGATTCTGCCACATTGCCACCTTAATATTCCATTCTATACTGGGAACGAAGGCCTGAAATTTTGGGGGAGTGGAGTAGTCGATGTTATCGACCCCAGTTCGTAACTAGTACTCACTTTATTGACCCCGGCGGCATTTGAACTCAGAACGTAAGGTATTACAATATATTCAAATCACTATATTGTTACGCTCTACATACAAACATAAGAAATCAGTATGGAGTAGATCTCATCACTTTTATACAATGCTTAAACATTCTACTATATATTATCAGATGAGTCTATATCACCTGAGATTATCTATGCAATTAGTAAACAAACATTCTCTGTAGAGGTGTTTAAAATCTTAAGAAAATCAGTAAGGGAGATAAATCCAATAAGATCAATTGATTGCAATTTCAAGACCAGATCTACTCCAATCTGCATTGTCTATATTTTCCAAACATTTCAATAAATCGATCTTATTGAAGTTATCACTCTTGCTTGTTGCATTTAGATATTGAAATATTTTAGTCTTGTGATAAAAAGTGGTTTAATATTATTTTATTTAATTTAAAATAATAGTCTAAATAGTATATACCATAACTTTTAAACTTTTATTCAAAATCTTTTGAGGTGGATAGATAAGTTGTTCTGCCTTAAATGAAACTTTCTCAACTGATGTTGAAAACTGGACCACATATTCTATTAAAGGATAATTTATCACCAGACATACCAGATGGTTAAATGATAGATTGACTGCTTTCAATAGTCAACTCCACTTAGTTGTAAGCAATTACCATGGATGATCCAACTCCCAGCTGTAAGCAGATGCAGCTCCATAGAAAAACTGACTCATTGCTATTGAAATATTATGGCTAAGTTACCTGAGATAAAGTGATGACCTATCCAGTTAAAGATGTGTCTCTCGTGCATTTAACAATAGAAATTAGAATTAAGCAGCAGATCTATGGATTCTGGTTAATATGATTGTATAATTATGCCCACAGAAAAAGTCACATGAAAGATAATAATCTTAAATAAGCACCTACCTTATAAGGATGCATTGGTTGTCAGATGAGCGTAAGCTGTCTGCTACCATATTCTGATAGGCAATATCAGCTATTGCAAAGATATGTGGTGGATTTTCCGACTTTTTGGCATAGCAGTACTTCTTGACAGACTTTAAAATAAAAACAAAACATTAAACTTGTAGAAACACTAAAAGAAAGGAGAGAAGGTTTTCATTTAGTCATACAATTTAAAGAAAACTAAAGATTGTCTTAGAATAATTTTTTGAACTCATTTAGCAAAATAGTCTTTTAAATTGCAAAATAGAAAAAAAAACCCGGCAATTATTTATTTAACTTGAGTTTCTTTCAGAGATTTCCTCAAAATGCAAAAGCAAAGTTCTTTAACTACCAAATTATACTCGCTCCAACCTTTATGAATTCTTTTTAGATATTGAACTTGCCTTGAATGAAATCATGTATTGCTATCTTCCTTAACAATATCAGTTTATCTTTGACTATAACAACTACTACTTTTACTACTACTACTACAACCTTACCAGCATCTAGGAAGCATTACTGGTGTATTCAGGTCTAAACATTCCGGGTCATAAGGTAGTTATATGACTGGACAGTGATCCTCTTTAATTAATCAGTCTATATGTTAGGCATAAGCAGACCTTGGTGAGAAGCAGACTATAAGACAGGACTCATCACTAGGTGGGCTGCACTACTAAAAAATTGAAGGTAATCTTTCCTTAGGCCCCTGGTACTTTTAGAAAGTCCCGTGGGCCAAAGTTTGGCCATGGCTGCTCTAAATATTTATTTATGTAACAATGTTTTCAGTGTAATTATTCATCTGTTAGATTATTGGCAGAAATAGTAGAATAGCAGACTAAATTCCTTACAATGTTTGCATGCTTCTGTGATCTGTGTTCAAATCCCACCACAGTTCACTTTACCTTCCAACAGTGCAGACAGTAAAATACTTGACAGCAATAAGCTCGTTCTTTTTCTTATATCTATATACATACACACACACATGTGTGAGTATACATTGTGTGTGTGTGTGTGTGAGAGTCATCTGAAAAATTCATAGACTGACCAAGATACTCTCATGGAATGTGACCAAATGAAGTTTATTTTTCAACATAGTCCCCCTTGCAGTCCACACACTTCTCCAATCGGTGTTGCAATGCTTGGATCCCATTGGTGAAGAAGCTTTCATCCTGTTAGTCAAAAACTTCATCAACAGCAGATATGATGTCATCATCTCTGCAATACTGGTTCTCAGCCAAGTGTTTTTTTTTTATTTTGGGGAACAGATGATAGTCAGATGGGGCCAAATCAGGAGAATAGGGAGAGTTCAAAGCCACAGTCATACACAGAAGCCATTGAAAGCAAGGACTTGTGTGCTGGAGCATTGCCTTATAAAACTAGACCCATTCTGTTAGTTTTCCTGGGCATTTGTTCTTGATAGCCTTTCATAACTGCCTTAGCAAGTTGGCATAGTACTCTCCATTGATGGTGTGGACCTTTTAAAGATAGTCAATAAACACAATGTCTTTTGCATCCCAAAAAACTGAGGCCATCACCTTCCCTGCAGATGAAATGACCTTGGCTTTGTTTGATGCAGGTGAGGAGGGGTATTTCCACTGCATGGATTGTCTCTTTGTCTCTGGCCCAATGTGATCAAGCCAACATGCAACCTGGTTTAGGAATTGTTTAAGGAAACAAACTGGATCTGCCTCAAACAATGTCAGATTTTTGCGTGATGTGATCAGCCCAATGCGCTTTTTATCAGGTGTCATATGACATGGCTCCCACCAAGCAGAAAGCTTCATCACGACAAGTTCATTGCACAGAATATTCTCAACTCTCTCATGGGTTATGTTAATAGCATTGGCTATTTGGTTTATAGTCAATTGCCTGTCATCCATCACCATGCAGTGAACACGATCAATGTTTACCTCAGTGGTGATAGTTTCAGGATTATCTTTAAGACTCTCCCATCCCTCCTAAATTCAGCTGTCCACTTTGGCACTATTGATAAAGCTGGAGTGTCATCTCCTAATGTAGCAACCATGTCAGCATGAATGTCCTTGGGGGCTAAACTCTTTTTCTGCAGGTACTTGATAACACCACAATGCCAAATTTTGTCCATTTTCAAAAGAAGTCACTACTAGTTACATTTAAAGTCTTCTTTGAACAGTCAGATGTCAGTTTACCTGGAAAGAAACATTGCAGTTATTAATAAGAAGAGTTGAAATTAATGCATGCAAGATTTCACAGCTCTAGCACCACTCCTTCACAGTCAGCCTATGAACTTTTCAGCCCACCCTCGTATATATACACATACATTTATACATAGTGCTTTATTGAAGATGAAAAGACTTCACAAACCGTAACTCAGAGTTTTACGTAACCAATCATCAGACAGCCACAAGTATTTAGAACAATACTTGGCTCTTTGCATTCTGAGTTAAAGGACCACTGTTGTTCTGGTCTACTTGGATGGTAGACTTAATCCACCAGCTGGTTTAACACCACCACTTGGCACCTTGGTTACATTTATTGGAACCCATTCTGTTGCAAGCATTTAGGCCAGGTCTTTGATTTGAGAATATTAATAAATGGTGTAGTACTTATTTTTTATTACATTTAAACATTTAAAGCTGATTGGACAGAGCATTATTACAATTCAGAATTGAAGGCGGCGAGCTGGTAGAAGAAGGCAGCGAGCTGGTAGAATCGTTAGCATGCCGGGCTAAATGCTTAGCGGCATTTAGTCTGTCTCTACGTTCTGAGTTCAAATGCCGCCGGG
>JAOPUL010000001.1:20965902-20976202 GCA_027564515.1 Octopus rubescens | reverse complement strand
ACACACATACATACATATATATATACACACATACATACATATATATATACACACATACATACATATATATATACACATACATACATACATACATACATACATACATACACACACACATACATACATATACACACACACATATACTTATATAGACACTGACAGATATATATATATATATATATATATATTTAGTCAAATCTATCCAACTAGATACTCAGATGTTCTCATTTCCTGTTCAGTTGTCTGAAGAATGGAAAGAAGAAACTTGTAGCAATGATCCATGTAGACTCAGCTTTGAATAAACATTATTGCACTTTCTTTAACAATTTTGAATACGTTTTCTGCTTAATTGCAAATCACACCAGTATGAATCCCCAATTATCTATCCTTATATACATACATAATTGACAGTTGTGTGTCATAGTAGGATTATGTTTCTTTAGAGGACCATGTAGAAATAACAATCTTCTGTAACCTATTATGAGATTTTTGTCCCCAGTGCAGGCGTGGCTGTGAGTTTAACAAGCTCACTTTGCAACCACGTGGTTTCAGGTTCAGTCCTACTGGATCTTGAGCACTGCATCTTGAGCAAGTGTCTTCTGCTATAGACCTGGGCTGACCAATGCCTTGCAAATGGATTTGGTAGATGGAAACTGCATGAAAGCCCCTTCATATATATATATATATATAGATATATATATATATATATATATATATATATATACACACACACACACCATCATTATCATTTAATGTCCATTTTCCATGCTGGCATAGGTTGGATGGTTTAACAGGAGCTGGCCAGTTGAAAGCTGCCCAGGCTCCATGTCTGTTTTGGCATGGTTTCTACAGCTGGATACCCTTCCTAACGCCAACCACTTTACAAAGTCTACTGGGTGGCTTTTACGTGGCACCGGTACTTTTTACATGGCATCAGCACCCACAAGCCCATATTAGTTCAACTTATGTCAGCTTCGAAAATGAATGTTAAATGATGATGATGATGAATATATGTGTGTGTCTCTTTGTGTTTCCCTACACACAAACACTGCTTGACAATAGGTGTTGGTTTGTTTACATTTCCATAACTTAGTTGTTTAGTGAAAGTGATCAATGGAATAAGTACCAGATTTTAAAATAAGTACTGGGGTTGATTTGTTCAGCTAAACTCTTCCAGACAGTGCCCCAGCATGACTGCACCTCAATGACTGAAACAAGTAAAAGAATAAAATATGTCATGGGTATGCTAGCCTAAAAATTCCTATCTTTAGCATTTAAACCAGCCATATCCGGCCTGAATATTCTACCTGCTTTAAGTTCAAACCAGCTAGATCTGACCTCTCACACCTACCCTACAATGTCATTCTAAAAGTAAATAATGACATGATTCGAAATCTTGAAGCTATAAGATAATACATGATTAATTCAAAATGCTGTGAATAAATAATAATAACATTTGATAAAGTAATCTGAATGCTAAAGGGTTAAAGTAATAGCTGGAATTTGCAGAGAGTAATATGAATTAAAGTGATGTGCAATGATGCTAATCATGAATAAAAACTAGGTTGCAGGCTCAACTGTGACTCTTGAAGCACTGATACATTAGATTATCAACATGTACAGAATTATGTTGTAGCTATTATTGCTTGAAAAGTAGTACAGTATTTATAAATTCTAAATTTCTCATAACCAACATGGAAGAATTTATCTGATAACATATTAAAATGAAAATCTACAGCAATTTTCTGTACTTGCCGATGTCATTAGATGGTTTATCAACTTCAAAAATGAATGAAATGTTGTTGCTGAGCCCCCAGATCAACTAGACCTATAACTGTTGTTTAGCCACAAATCAACACTGATCAAGCAGACCAATAACCCATCCATTTTTTTTTTTTTTTTTCAGATATAGTGTATCTAGAGCTACATTATCCAATGTATCTTTTTTTTTTTAAGAGTGCGAAGTGTGATTTGAGAGAGAAGTATCTGTTATTTCTAGCTGACCAAGTAACCATATACAAGTTCCATTGATAGCTCTGATTTAATGATTGTAGTTTAAGCTGGATATAGTGTTAAATAAAAACACAGATGGCCAAGAGGTTCTAATCCTACCACTGACAATGGTTTGCATCCATGATCAAGACACTCAACATCCAAATAGTCCAGACCTCAAGGCTGTAAATAGATACTGCACAGTTGGAATAAATCAATGCTATTAATAAAAAATAATGCTATATAATTAACAACAGCTTCATTTAGCTCCAATTCAGGGTAAAGCATGGAAGATGAATGAGCTCAAAACAGGCTGACTTGAGACCTAAATACACAACATGAAGTTTTCAATGGGTTACAGGAATATCAACCAAGTGTAAAGTTTTTTTTGAGTAAAGTGAACAGAAGCAGGTGACATCATGTATCTTTTCCAAGGTTACAATATAACACCTGTTACTAAATTTGAGTTCATATCATAATCACCTCAGTCAGTCACACAAACTGTTTTTGTTTATATGTACACACATATTTTACATTTCCATAACATATAAAAACACATTAGTATAGAAAATAATGAAAAGTAAACTCACCAGATTTGCAGGATCCTAAACAACTTTGGTTAGTTTTCCGTTTAGCAGGCAATGGTGGTGGTATCTCCGGATTGATCAGGCCATTAACACTAGGAAACATCTGGGTACATCCAAATAAATTAGGGCTGCCTTCTTGAACAACAACCTCCCAGTTATTTTCAGCACTAGGGAAACGTCTGCCATTACAGTTCAATGATGAAAGACTATTTCTATTCCATTTAGTATTTTGCCTCTGTCTTCTTTGAGGAAATACTTCATCTAGAGATGCATGGATAGGTTCATCTAACACTTTTGATGAAGACAAAGACTTAGGGAGACTGTCCTTCATGAAAAAATCCCAATGATTACTGGTGTTGGCATTTAAACGCTCCCCATTCCAGGAAGCAGTTAATTTTGACCGACTAGGATTATGTTGTGTCCGCATTCTGGGGAAAACCTCCTCTAAGGAAGCATGTATTGGTTCATCAAGAACACGTCGTTTAAAAGATGGAGCAGCTGAAGAATCTTGCAACAACTGCTCTAAAGAAGATGCTGCCAGTGAAGGCTGTTCATTCAGCCGAAGTTTAGTCATTGGATTTATCACATTAGCACTCACTTTATCACTTGAACTACTACTACCAGCAAACACTGACTTTCGGTTATCTGGTGGGAGTGGGGGAGGGACATCTGAGGGAGGCAGTGGGAGAGAAGGTTCAGGTAAGCACAAGTTGTCGAATAGAGGTTTCCCGGATGATGTGGAATTTTCCACCATTGAGGTTCCTTTAGCATAGTCATTACACCAACTGCTAAAAGATTCACATTTCTCAGGTTCTCCTTTCTCATCAGGGCGATAGTTTCGAGCAGGCAATGGTGGTGCCAAGTCAGTTTGTGTTTCTTTTGGAGACATATCTTGTTCGTTGTTCTCTTTTGAATTGCCATTTGAATCACTTGCACCTGTTGCAATTCCTTCATATGTGGAACCTTTACTCGTTCGATCAGATTCTTGAAATGATTGTTTTGATCGGGACTTTTTGCGGATAAGGATTTGGGGATTTGCATAGAGTTCATCAGAAAACAGATCAGCTGAATCGGGACTTGTATCATCAACTGAAGGATTTCTTGAAGGGCACGAGAATTGCAAAGTTGGTAAATTCAGACATATTTTTGATGCACTACTCTCTGCTGTCTGCCTACCACGGCAACAATTTAAAGACTGTAGTGTCGTTGCTGCTAATGAGGCAGGAGGAGGTGACATTCTTTCATCACAGTAGTACACGAGTTTGTTATCATTATTATATTCCTCAGGATGTAGCTCCAAATTTTTGGTACATTCACACATGTTATCTGTTCCATTCTGACAGTTTTTATTAATATGGTCTGCATTTTTGAGCTGGCCATTCTTTGGTAATGCTGATGATAACAAGGAGGACTTAACTTGTAATGAAACCCCATTGCAGCATAAGTCATTTGTGTCAGGGGTTTCAGGACATTCAAGAACAGTAGAAACAGAAGAATGTTTTAATTGATTTAACTGCATTTTTAATTTGATTTCTTCCAAGCTTTCATAACCTGGTTCATCACTCAAGACATCGTTAGTTGCAAGTTCATTATCCAAGTCAATTGCAGACTCATCCAAGCTCAAAAAATCATTCCTTACTTCACCTGATTCATTCAACAATGGGCGACACTGCCCTTCATCGGATTCTTCAGTGAGCCATGATGGGTCTACAATATTTTGGTTATCTGGGAAATGTCTTCCCCAGAAAGAAGAATTCTGCCGATGCGGTGTCTTTTTCACAGTCGAAAATGGATTTTGTCGTGTACGGGGTAAGCTTTCTGAACGTAATTTAGTTTCTTTCCAAGTAAGTCCCGTGTGATGATTATTGTCATATATTTCGCTCTCACTGCGTGCCATATAATGGCTATTGTTTGACAAATGTTCCTGGCAAAGACTGTAGCTACCTTTGTTGGTATGGATCCTAAACTTTCTTTTCAGCCGTCCAAGAAAACCAAGATTAGCTTCATTAACTGCCACACCGCTGCCATCAATCATAGTCTTTGAGGACGTCATAGATGTAGGATTGCCACCAATAGTTGAGTGAGCCGATTTCTTAGTTACCTTGGGACCACTAGCACCACTGCTTATACTTGTACTACAGCCCAAGTGACTGGCTGAATATTGTAACTGATGGTGTCGATTGTTGTTGTTACGATTACTACGGCTTTTCCAACTGTCTGTTGCCTCCTTCACCACAGCCGCAGAGGACAGCGGTGATGAAGAAGGCGACGTCTTAGAAGTTTTCTTCGACATTGATTTTGATCTAGTTAGAGCAAACATCCAAAAACTGTGGTAGATAATCTATATTATAAAAAAAAAGGGTATACTAACAAATGATAGTACGTTATGTATGTCTATATACGTACGCGTATGAATGATCAAGTGTAAAAAAATATCTCCCTGAACCGGGTATATTTTAGCCAGGTACAAGCTATTTGAATGTGACCTAGTACAATGCTGAAATGTTTATTTACATATCTTCATCGGAATCGTATGTTTACTAAATTTATTGATTTTTTTGCGCACTCTATATCTTCTCAACGGAAGAGAAATTCTTAGCAGATTTTCTTTTTAAATATTTGTTAATTGTAATAAACAAAATATAAAATATAAGAAAAAAGTGAGAGCTTCTTTTGTCTGTTTAAACCGAAATATGTGTAGAGTTTATCAGTAACATATGAAAAAAGTTAACAAGCAAGAAGTATTCTAATAATATAACAACTATCACATATTAACAATTAGCAAAGCACTGACCATGTTGATTGTGGGGAGCTGATGATTTGCAGTTAAGGTGCGAGAAATTAATGACAAATTAAAACAAAAGGAGTAAATAGTACGGACACGAATTTAGCTATGTTTATATTACATGGTTTACAGAAGTAAAAAGATAAGTAGTCGATAATGGGTGATAAAACTGACAAACATGTCACAGTTTAGCAGTTGACGATAAGGGCAAACACAAAGAAAACAAGGGGGAAAAGAAAAATTCAGGGTGGTCACAAAGTAAGGGATCCATATGTAATTTAATTTTTTTACTTTCTATTACAAAACTACGTTGTATTATTTCAGAGTTTATGAGTGAAATTGTTGGGAGATTTTAAAAGTTTTCTTCGGAGTTTTTACCTGATTTATGTTTACAAATTATGCGAAATCTAGGGTAAATATTTAGTTAAGTCTTATACGTCTGCGTGCTTGTGTGTATTTCCTAGCTTCACGATGATCCCCTATTTTGTAACCACCCTGTATATGATGATAAGGAAGATAAACTGTTTTCAGCTTTAGACGAACTACTTGAATATAAAGCACCAAAGTCAGAACTGTCAGCAACAATACTGTTGTTCTGGTTCTTGTTGTTAGTTACAAACGAAGTTAGATTGAATATGAAGCGGGTACCTGTAGATGCTAAGACTTTAGTAGTAGTTACACAATTGGCAGTGTTATTAGTATTGTTGCTTTTTGTAGAAGCGATGGTAGTGGTGTATTTTTTATTCTTATTATTGTAAATTACTCGAATATACGGTTGGTGGTAACGATGGTAGCGAAAGATAAAAGGTCGCTGTCGGAATTGTCGTATGTGGTGTAGCAGCAGTAGCGGCAGTGGTTGTGCTATTGGTGCCATCCCTTGGCCCTGTGTCACACCAAACATCACTCACTCGTGCTGGGGGTACAGTGCTGCTGGTAACAAGAATAGAAAGTGTGAGGGTTCAATGTGAACACACCGCATTTCGATTAGACGAGATGAGTTTGGAAAAAAAAAAAAAAGTCTTACTTCTCCTAAACAACCGATTTTTAAAATAATTTCACTCTTGACAACGTATTGACATCCAAATAGCTGGAAGGGTTATCAAAGCGAAAAAGGAAAGGGTTGAGAGAGTGAGTGTGTGAGAGAAAGAAATAGGGGAAGAAAGCTGAGATTGTAAGAATTCGAATAATGGTGTTATTTGATTAATAAAACAATAAATGTATTCACCCGTATCGTAAAAAACCAAATAACTGGGTAAATGGAATTGGTTTACCAGTATCTATGGCGTTTCCAAGTGTAATATCCACCGGTCTTATATTGCTCGTTGAATGAAGTTTCCCAGAGGCTATTTCAACTCTTCAACAAGCTTGTCAGTTAGGGCAGACAGCCTTTAGTTTATAACGGAATATAATGTATGAGTATAGTATATATATCAATATACGCACATTTATAGCTTTACAATTATGTATACATACGTAGATTTGAAGCAGGGTTGATCCGTATTATATAAATACATATCCACATGTGAGCTGAGTAGATTTTATTCTTCGTTTTTAAGTTGTTTTTTTCTTTTATATAATAATTATTTTCTTTTTATATATATATATATTTACATACTCATATATATATACTCAGGGTTTCCTTTTCGTTTCTCTTGTATAATAAGCAAGTCAGGTAGAGTTGTCCGTCAGTGACGCGCGAGCGCACACACACGCTCCTATGCTACATATGCATATATGCGTTGCTGAGGCTGCAATGATGGTAGGCAACACTGGTAACAGAATATTTATCTGAGAGATTGAGATGATGGGAGTGACAAGGAAGATGTAGCAATGGTAGTGGGAGTAGTAAATAATACCGTGGAATACTTAGCAGAAACTACTATAGCATCATCACAATACAAGTAGCGTCCTCACATAATCTAAATGCTGACTAAACTAATCAAGGGCGATAAGTCAGTTTGTTTATTATTTTCTCTCTCTCTCGCGCGCGCTCTCTCGCTCTCTCTCTCTCTCTCTCTCTCTCCAGTTTATTCGCCTCTATAATCAGAAGAATTTACTATCTGTTGGAGCTTATACCTTGTTTCCGATGTTAAATATCTCAATATTTGACAGTCATCGCCACCCACACACATGGAAATGACACCATTATAGTCCAGATTTACATATGTTAGCTTAACGTAAAGCTTCGCACTCAAAGTGACCGATTTCAACTTTTGACACTTCAGTTTTCGAATACTTTTTCCTAGGTTTTTATTTACTATTTCTAGCTTTGTAGTGCATGAGTGAGTACCTGGATAGGAGCTGTGTTCGTGTGATACTGATGTAGTAGCTCGGCAACTATATACTTACCAACATGATACAATTGGCACACACGCTGTGCCTTCTCCCGACTTACTCTAGCACTACTATAATGTCCTTTGATTCTTTGAACTAGCACGCTACATTACTTCTCCCACCAAGCCATCCGAGTGAACCCATTTCTCCTACTAACTTCATCTTTGTGTCGTTTCACTTACTAGACCCCATACTAAATACGTTTCCCAATCATTCCTTCCCAGAACTGTAACCCTCTGGAAAACCCTCCTTAGCCATAAACATCCCCCACCTGTAGACATCCTCGTGCGAAGTTGAAGCTAAATATCACCTGGGTCAATCTCAAGTCAAGGACTATTTTCATAGGTCATAACCGCTACTCCTATTTTTCCGACTAAATAACAAGAATTATATTCGTACAATCCTACACATCTTGGAGAGAAATATAGCCGATGATATTGACCCCGGAAGGATAAAATGGGAAGTCGACTCTGATGTAATATGAACTCCAAACGTAAAGGGCAACTGACATTCTTCTGATTCTACCACTCATCGCCTACAGTATCAATAGACTCGTGGCAAATAATTGAACCACGAGCATCTAGTTTACCCAGAAAATATATTCTAATTATACCACAGGGAGTTCGTCACTAAACATAATTTTATTTTTAATATCAAAATCTAAAATTTTGCTGGGAGGGGGTAGTCGACTACATCGACCAAAGACTTGACTGGTACTTTATTTGATCGATTCTGAAATGATAAAAGGAAAAGTTGACCTCGGTGGGGTTTGAACTCATAATGTAAAAGAGTTTGAACAAAAACCATTTTTTTCAACAATCTAACAACGCTACCAACACACCTCCTTTCAATAATAATTGTAATTATTTTAATTTATATAGCCATAAGGCCTGAAATTTTGAAGGAGGGAGTTTCTCGATTACGTTGACCCTGGCGGAAGTTGAACTCAGCACGTAAAGACGGACAAAATACAGCTAAGAATTTTGTCCGGCATGCTAACGATTGTGCCAGCTCGCTGCCTTAATAATAATTATAATTTTTTTTTTTTTTTTTTACATAGGTGCTCGGCCAAGAAATGTTAGGGGAGGGGACTGTCAACCCCAGAAGGGTGAAAGACAAAATTGATCTGGACGGGAGTTGTACTCAGATCACAAAGGTAAATTGTTGCATACTATTTTAGGCTCTAAAAGAAGCTAAATAAAATCCGAAACGAAAGTTAAAAACCGAAAGTGACGACAATACATTTGGAAAGAAATTAGATTATATACAAAAACACATTGATTCACATACACCATCCATACTGACATACACATTTATAGATTTGGGCAGACGTCGGTGTCAGGAAGCACCAACGATTGGAATTTCTCCGTTTTGACGGGTATTTTTTTTTTTTTTTGGACGGGGATTTTTCGCATTTTTTTTTTTTTTGCTAAGATAGTCCAGATCATTTCCAAGAGCACTATGAAAAACAAATCTGAAAACACGAGAAGAAAGGGGAGAGGGGGATTTTAAAAAAAAAAAATTTTCGCAAATTTTTTTTGATTAAAACGATAATTCAGAGCATTTCCAAGGGCACCGTGAAAAAAAATCTGAAAAATCCCCGTCAAAACGGAGCAATTTTTGGTGCTTCCTGATTCCGACGTCCGCCCAGATTTGTGTGCAAATACACGTGTATATATACGAAATTAATACAAACAAAACATGCAACACCACACACATTTCCCTAGTCTTTGTCATATGTGTATACGTACATGAAAACATGCACACATATTCGTACCCGGCCAAAAGGTTAAGAATTTTGCTTCGCAATTACAAAGTCCTGATCCCTTTGTGGGGTACCGCGGACAATTGTTTCTTTTTTTGTTTTGTTTTGTTTTATACTTATAACCTAAAGTCAGGCCTTGAGTGAAATTGGGTAGATGGATATTGTGTGGAAGCTTCTCAGAAGTATTCTACCTGTAATTCAAAGTCCCAAATATGTCACAGGCTGTCTCAATTCTACTTGGAAATACGAGTACACGTGTCTGGAATACTCAGCCAGCTCGCATCCAAATTCAATGAGCACATAGCTCAGTTGATATATATATGTGTGTGTGTGTGAAGGCAATCTGCTCTGAGACAAAGCTTGACCACTTCGAGTACAAATATAGCGAGGGTTCCTTAACGATTGAGAATGTTTGCCATTGTATAAGAAGTACCTGTGCGGATAGACTATATTTTAAGTGTATAAAGCTTGCACTGCACCACCTCCACTTTTTAGCTCAAAGAATGATATCAGTGTGACACATTGCATGACAAGACTGACTACCTACGAACCTCAGGATTCTATTTTGGAGATACCTTCTCCTAGATTGGTTGTTATCACAAAACTAAAAAGCCCGATCTGCCCTGGTAATTGTTAGATGGCCGTTGACTACTCATGAGTTCTTCCGCCTTTTGACAGGTTTTATTTTTCCTCCCGCAGGGTATCCAACAACCATCCTCCTCACCAAGCAAGCTCAGTGGGGTTGCCAGTTTAGCTGCTGACGACTTGACCACGCAACAGGTTGTACTGGATTATATGTTACCAGTAGCACTCAAGAGCGACCTGACCATATGTATA
>JAOPUL010000001.1:20858350-20872537 GCA_027564515.1 Octopus rubescens | reverse complement strand
GCCACGCAGTGGGATTGAACCCGGGACCATGTGGTTGGGAAGCAAGCTTCTTACCACACAGCCACGCCGCGCCTATTGTGTTCATTGTGAATATTTCTAAGTTGATGTCTGTAGCAAAAATGTTGAGAGGAGGTGAATTCCAGCAGTTTGAGGTGCTAAGAAGAAAGGATTGGATAAAAAGTAGTTTTTACAAAGCCAATCACTGAGATGCTTTTCTTGGATATCCGCATGTGTAGCAGCATCATAATCCCTGATGGGGTAGCAGTACTTCCATATCGAGCTTACTTGAGCATCGCTATGTTACAAGAAGATCATCCGACCCCTTTTACTAAATGTGAGAAATATTTTAAATGCCAGCGGGCAGCCAATTCTGTCGCCTCCCCTAACACTAATAGATTCAAGACTTGGAATCTCGTGAGATGAGATGAATGGACGATAATATAAGCTGTCCTTAGCATGGCCATTTTTATTCTTGCTGTCTTCGCAACCCTAACCACTATCTGCCTCGATCTATCGAACAAGATAAGACATCTTTTTTCTTTACTCGATTTTAACTGCCGTTTTACTTGTTATTGTTGTCATATCATCAGACCCCTTTTACTAAATGTGTCAGCACCACTGCCCCAACGGCTAGGCTAAAGACGAATAAAACAACTAGACCACTCGGGCTATGCCAAATTCAGCGCTTAATCTACATTTACGACCCCATGTAACCAATTATAACAGCAAGAACAAGAGCAGGGGAAAATAACTGCAGCTTCAATAGTAATCATTCGGATTATAGTTGATAAATCTTTCTGCACTCTTAGGTGATCAGAGTTAACTCCCTTATACTAGTTTCAGTCAGCCATAACTGTACAATACTTTCATTTTCATCACGCACATTCCCTTTAATGACTTTTTAATAATCTTTTCATTTTCTGGGTGCAATGATTTCATTTTATTTATGTAGCCAATGGTCTTGGAGAAGACACGAGCGTTTCACAATCCATTTTCTCCTTCCCTGAAAATTTCAGATTCTATGCATATATAACTTACAGTGAAAGGTTTCAGAAATATCAAAAAAAAAAAGACTATATTAAGTAGTTTTCAGTATTTTTATCTAAATAAATATGAGTTTAATGTTTTGGATATAGGTCCTTCAACAAGAAATCAGGAGGAAAGGAGGGAGAAACGTATATCTTCTTGTGTGGACACCACCTTGATGGGTTTAGTTGAACAAATTGGTCCTGGTACTTATTTTTTCTTGAAGTCTGATACTTATTCTATTGGTCTCTTTTCTCAAACAACTAAATTATGGGGATGCAAACAAACTAACACCAGTTGTCAAGCGGTGATGGGGAAAATATACAAACACACACTATATATGATGGGATTCCACACAGTTTCTGTCTGTCAAATTAATTCACAAGGCATTGATTGGTCTGGAGCTTGCCCAAGGTGCTACACAGTGGGACTGAACCTGAAATCACATGGTTGCAAAGCAAGCTTCATGTCTGCGTCTATGTACAGAAACTGAGTACAAAACGTACTCAGTTTTTGTTGTTTATGTTTCTTTTTATTTTAAATTTTCTGCTGTAAAAGTTTTAAGAAAAATTTCTCTCTTCCTGTTGAAAGATCACTGTCTGAATGATCAAACTCACTCTCCATTTCTTCCTTTAAAGTAGGAAGCAAAAATCTATATGATGCATTTTTGTTTTTATCTCAAGACTTTTCACCAGATTATCAAAACTGACAGACTGCAATCTAGTCTATTGGATTACACTGGATATATTATCGTTGTGGGAAGTTACTGTTAGTTGTTTAAATAAGTAAAGATTTTTTTAACTATTTAGAAACCTCACTCTTTTGAGTTCAGAATCAGATTTAGACCAATTATGTCTTCAGCTCTCTATGGGATATTGTTGAGCAGGCATATAATTGAATGTATTCCAGCTGCAAACATACCAACAATTTTTATTTGTTTTATCGTCAGTGTATCTTGGATTACGTTTTAAATGGTGGGGCGAGATTTGAGGGTAACTTAGCTGCTATTTCTAACAGAGTGACTGTATTAACTCATCCCTCTAGGGTTGTTGTTGCACAGCTCCAATTCATGAACTGGTACACAAGAATTAATGACTGGGTGTTATCAAGATATATAATTCCTCCAGCTGGTTGAAGATCTTACTTTTTACTGACCTAACGTGGTTTATCATATGAAGTAGTGTGATATGTTGCACATCTGCCACTAACTAGTCTGTTCATGTAGGTTCTAGTGGCAGTCACAGTGGAAGCAGTACAAGGTGAACTTAAAGTGGTGTAATAGTTATTAGTTTTCTGCACTTATCACAAATGTTGTGTATCAAAACAATGTTTGGAGTTATCAAAGTTATCGATCATAATACCAATTGAGTGTATGTGCTTGTCAAGATTAAGGGAGAAGTATGTCTTGGGAAATTGTAGATGTATCTAGATGATTGGAAATCATGGAACATGTGGTAAGGACTTTGTGGATAGAAGCTTGTTGTGGCAACAAACTATACTTCTTCCATGACTTTGAGAATTTTGGTTTCACTGTTTAAGTGTAGTGTTGGTTCAAACATGAATTAATGTATATTTTCTAAGTAGAGAGATTAAGGGACCAGGTAGGGCTAGCATAACCCAAGTAGAATCTAACAGTGTTTTGGGTTAATTGAATATAGCACCTGTAAAATATGTCATTACCATTTTTTAAACAGTTTTGTGACATGCTGTAGAAGCATGTAGGTAATTACTAGCTTGTCTTTTGAGCATATATGTTAAGTGGGAAGGTTGGTTGCATCTGATCTAAAAAGAATAGTAGTGCTATATATTGTAGTAAGAGCTACTTCTAACTTTTTTGTTTGGAACAGTGGTTGTTGTAAAATTGAAGTTGTACAGCAGTATCTGAGGAATGATGAGGAGATAACTGTGATATTGCTAGCATCCGTTACACAGAAAGTCATTTTCTTATCGAGTCCACTATGTGATGGTGAAAGGAATGGCAGAAGGCTATGAGATTTTGGCACAGCCATCTGCCACTGCTGATTTGATGCAGACTTATCTGAGGAGACATTTTAATGTTCCTTTTGTTCTCTCCCTCTGTTTATCTGAGCAAGCATCTAGTTATGTTAGTATGTATATGTAATATCTCTCTCTATTTCTTACTCTATCAGTATATTTCTGTGCACACCCACACATGCAGTTATCTCATTCCATTGGTAGTAACAGGTCTGCTTCTTAAGTTAAGAAGACTGAATGAAAGGGTGTATTCTTGGGGACTGTTTAGAAAATTACTAATTCTAGAGGTTTCATTCTACTCTATATGAACTTGGTAAATAAGAGAGTTTGCAAGCCAATATTTTGGTATTTAAGTTTTAGTATTTTGTTAATGAGTGGATGGTGAAGCAGACAGTCAGCTCCTTTGTTGATATCCATAAACCAAGCAGACCTGCTCCTCCAAGCTTAAGTACATTGTTATATACTAGAATTAGTTCAATAAACTATATATCCCATCAACTTTACTCAATATACAAGCTAATGAAAGAACCCTATATGTGATCACTTGCTTTGTTAGAAACAGCAACCAAATCTCACATGACCATCTTAAAAAAGATGGTTAGAGAGCATTTAATCACAGGCCAACATTTACCCTACATATGATCCAAAGATATTTTCTTTCTGAAGTCCACATTGAAAATTAAACCTTAACCCATTTCATGGATGATATAAATGATTGATCATGTAGAGAGAATGACAGGCAACAGCTAATCTCAAGCAGGAAGAAGCTAAATACTTAAGTATTTTTCATTCCGCAGACTTAGAAAAAAAAAATGTAAGAGATGGCAAAAGCTCAATATATTAACAGATTAAAACCAGGAAGTATTAGCAGCAGTTTTGTATCAGCACTAACCCTCTGATTATATACAAGCAGCGTTTTAGACATACTTAGAAAATCTTCCTATAAATGATCTGAGTAACATTACCAAGTGATAGACAACGAAAGGAGGAAGAAGAAAAAAAAAAAAGAAGACTTTATTATTTAATATAAAGGAATGATCAATACAAAGAGATATGCCACAGCAGATTCAGCATCTATGTATCCATAACATTTGAAAGATCCGGATTTTTCATATGACCAACACAATTTGAATACGTTGTATATAGAAAACAAAATAAATAAAAACACAGTTTTTCTTTTCCCATTTTTTTTTAAAGCTTCAAATATTGTATTGAGTAATAATTAACTTTGGTTTCTGTTCTTTGTATAAAAATAAAATAGGAACAAAAACTATGACTAAAAAAAAATTGACGGAATTGGTGTTTAATGGTGAATTACCATATAAACTACAATAATAGCATGTGTGAAGAATAAGACCAAGAAACATGAAGAACATTTTATGTGAGCTGGTCATGTAAATTAGATGTATATTGCATTATTTGGAAGCACCAATATGTATATATTTTTCTTTTTGATTAAAAAAAAAAAATCTGATATATAGCTTACACCTAATGAATGAAGCCCTTAGTTAAAAATGTTAATATAAAAGAGATCAATTCAGTGATTAGCAGATCACCCATACATTTTCATTTATAAAGTGATTTGATATAAATATCTATATTAGTAACTAATTATGTGTGATTACATACATATACACCCACAAATATATGTACGTGTATATATATATGCAGTTATTGAATATGTGCATAATATAAATTTCCTGAGCAAAAAAGTTCTCATTCAATAACGAATGGGTTACTTATGACAGGATATACAAAAAAACAATCCAGCAAATCATTTGACTGAAAATTGAAGATATTACATTTATAATATTGACAATAAATGAAATTATATAGAAATATTCAATGTGTGCTTTCATTTGTTGATAGCCACTTCAATAATATTTTACCATATGTGATATTTAAATTAACATGTTATCTAATTTGACATAGAAGTAGATTTGAAAGTAAGTTTAATTATGAAGTACACTTTGCCTAATAATCTTCATTTGATTAGAGTGTTAATCAGAAATCTTAAACTGCTAATATTAAACTAATAAACAATTTAAATAGTGTTACAAAATTAGCTATGGCTGAAGTTGCTGCTAGCTGATTTCAAACTGAAGCCATATGTGTAAAGTAGCTGCTATATCAATAGTTGATATGAATTTTAGAAATGTAATGTAAATGCTGCATTTAGATATATTGTGAAAATAAAAAAATGTTTCTATTATGACTTTGATTCAACATCAAGAAACAATTTTAGAAAAGATTGTTCACTCCCATCTAAGGACTCAATCTTAAATACCCTTCTCACAATATGAAAATATTTTTTAATCGAAAATTCAACCTTCCAGTTTATAATTCTGAATTAAAGTATAAGAGACTGGGGAATCAATATTTGACAAACAAATTGCACGAAGGCAGCATGAGTTAAAGCTCAAATCTTAATTTCTACAATTAGCAACCTTGCAATAAAATATCTTAAAAACAAGTAATAGCAGACTTGGATACAAGTTAATTCATTGAATTTAGAACTGCATTTCAACAAAGCAATACACAAACCAATATAGGAATTACTTGACAGCAAAATTAAAAATGGTTATATATAATGAAATTAATAATTTACAAATTGTAACAACACTTTCTATAATTTTTATCCAAGCTCTTTTCAGGAAGCCATACCAGTATCTGATATAACAAAATCTTAAATGCATATTTATGCCTTAAAACAATAGAGCTCAGGATATTAATTATCTCAAAGCTGATGATTTATTGTAACAATGAATTTAATTTGCATTACTTCAATTACTAATCTCAAGCTTAGTGTGTGTGTGTGTGTATCATCATTTAATGTCCCTTTTGCCATGCTGGCATGGGTTGGACATATGTCTTATGGATTGTTACTGGTATTTTAAGTAGTTTTTAAAAACCAAATAATAGAAGCAGAGTACATATATCATGTATGTGCTCTCTTTGATACTGTTTCATAAAAATGAAATGTGTTAAAACTTAATTTTATTTGTATTCGTTTTTATATCTCAGGCATACATTACATGGCTTGCATTCATAGAGAGAAATTCCACTGATTATATATACACATACTCAGACTTTTCTAACGTAAATATACACTCATTATTATACTGTTTTATCTGTGCAGACATTATCTAGTGCGTCAAAACTTAACATATTTTTCATTTCAGATATTAATTGCTTATAGCCACTGGCTATGCCACAAACACCAGAAGAAAAAGAGTTGCCTGATTTTCAAAGAGGGTGTATTGTGAGTCAATCTGAGGATGGACTTAGCCAGTGTAAGATTGCATAAAACCTTGGGACTCCTCTTGGCACAGTTAACAGAGTGATTGTACAATTCACCAGCAAAGGAGGTTGACCTGGGCCTTCTGACAGGTGTTTTCAGGTTGTCAAGCAGATTGTTAGAAATAATCTTCATTGTAAGGCAGCTGATGTTGCAGAGCAACTCCAAATGAGTGAATACTTCTTTGAGGCATCTCCATCAATTTGGCTACTGTGGCAGAGCAGCAAATATCCAAAGAAGAAAGGAGTGGGCAAACGAGATGGTAGGGTTCAGGGAAACTGTCACATTCAAGATTTGTACAGTTTTGTTAGTGAATGTGTGTGGGCCTGGAGACTGCCTAGTCAATATTTGATTCAAATCAGTTGCAACCGTGTAATAAAGCAGTTTTTCAATGATGGCGTGGGGAGAAATCTGGAGCATTGGTTGTTTAGAACCAGTGGAGTGTATTGGCAACAAACTCAGAAAAATACACCACCATCTTTGGAAAGGACTTCTCCCAATTTTATCCAGTGGTGAGATGGTAAAAAAAAAACCCCTTATTTATGGAAGATGGCACTCCATGACACCAGTGACTGGTAGGAGAAAAACGGAATTGGAAGAGTCCCTTGGCCAAGCCAGTCTCCTGATATGAACTCCAGTGAACACTTTTGGGGCAACTGGACAAAGTAGTGTAAAAAAAAAAAAATAAAAAAAAAGCCATGAAAACCAACATCAAAGGCAGATTTGTTCAACTGGATGTGTGCTGTTTGGGAAGAAACTACATGAGACAATTTCTGAACTCATCAATATGATGCCCAAATGGGTCAAATCCTTAAAAACTGCACAAGGCTTGTCTACTAAATGCTAGATTAAGTATTTAAATGCATCAAATGACATTTTGTTTCTAGAAATATATCTTTAAAAAATGATGGTGTCTATTTACTTTTGAGATGACTGTGTGTGATATATATACATATATATATATACACACACATATATATATATAGTGTATGGATACTTTTCAATGCAAGTTCACAGAATAAACTATAAAGAAGGCCACAAATTTGTATTGCAGAGGTATAATCAATCTCTGTATATTACTGTTAATCAAGTATACAGAGTTAAGAGGTTATGTCAAGCTCAGTAGAATTTAGTACAGAACTGCCATTTCTTTTACTCCACCAATCTTGAATAAACTATTATGAAAAAGGCACTTAACAATAGTAATACTATTTAAAATTATATAACAGTTTTGTTCCTCAGTTGAATGTATATATAATTCAAACTAAAATTGACATCTCACATTACATTATTTTGACATTTTTGTCCACCCAGCTAGCAGTGATACTATAGCAACTGTACAAAGAAGGTGTGAGAGTACTATGAAAATCAGAGAATAGATAAATAGCTGTGATGTATATGATTTTTTTTTTTTTTAACTAAAGAGAACACTATGTAATTGAAGGCTACAAATGCCATATTGTTTTTAAAAAATTATCCCCGATTTGAAGTTTTAGAATACAGAGTGGTTGGTTTACAGAAAAAAACCTTTCCTAAAGAACACCTCGTAATGTCAGAAATTGTTACCAGTCTTTATATACTTTTAGATCATTGAAAAAATTACCCGATAGGAAGGTTGAATGTAAGAAGGGCATCTTGTTAAACTATATTCCTTCCTATTTTATCTCAAGAGAAAATGATCTTGTCAAGAGAAGGTGGTGGTTTTTTTTTTGATTATTAGGAAGTTTAAAATAAAATAAAATAAAATAAAAATGTATTTATTTCCAGACAAATTTATTATTTTTTTTTTTTACAAAGAGCAAAATACAAGAAAGATCATAAACAGATACAACAGCATGGAGTTAGGTGGGATTGTAGCAATACTTAACCTTATAGATGTGCATTTTTGCATACAAAACCTTATTTCTGTTGAAACTATTGTAGGATTTGTAGTGTGTGTGTGTGTGTGTATGTATTATATTTGAACTAATCTTAGACTGTTCTTTTGATTTTTGTTGAGCAATATATTGACTCCATTGTCAACCTGAAGACTAAACCCATATTTCATTCAGCTTCAGTAAAACATAGCACTGAAGGTTATCCACACAAAGATTTTCAATTAAATTTGCATTGAGTTGAAATTTTCAAAAACATTGTGTTATCTTAAATAGTTGATAATCTTCAAATGCTATTATCTTACTGGTAGGTGAACTAAAGTATGGCAAACATTTGATTATCAACTCAGTAGTATATATATAAATGAATTTAATGGTGAAATAGCAACAACAGATTCAGCAGTTATTATTTCAGGCCATACATTAATTCTCATAAGTTAGATAAGAATTCACACTTGAATTTAGTCTGCAAAGTAAATACAACCTTTTGTAAAAACTTTAGAGACTGCAGTAACCATCCAGGTTGAAAAAAGTCAATTCAACTTGGATGATAAAACTGTGTCAAGAGAAACTAAACAATTGAACAGAAGGAGACCTATTGATTTCTACTGTCCAATTTAAAATGGGTTCAATTATCAAGTTGAAGATAATGATCCAATTATGCATCAACTTTAAAACTTAACACTGAATATAATTATTAATAATTGAATAAAAACGAGTATCTTATAATCATAAAAACCTTAAGAGGAGTTTTGCTTTGATTAGTGTAAGAATAATATGGCTCCTCACTACACACTGACTTTAATTGCCCAATCTTTATTTTATCTTTGGCATTAGGAAAATTCTGAAGCAAATCAGCAACAATTATAGAATATTTAGAAACAGTTGAAGGTCAGCAACTGCAAAGATATCAACTAACATTGTTTGTAATAATGGCCTCATAAGCTTCACAACTAACATAGCAGCAATTAATATTTCCATATAATATTGGGCTGTTTAGCTAGATTGTTGTTTTGGTATTTTAAATTATCTACATTATGAAACAAAATGCAATAATAACAACAAAATAATGGCATAATACATTTCTGTATTCATTATTTGTAGCTAATTGTAAACTTGACATTAAACACAAATAAAAAAAACCAAAAACCAAAAACAAAACTATTTATCTTAGAACACCTACTTTTGAAGACAAAAAGAATTATGGACAATCTCAAAAAGCATACCAATCAAATGGTTAAAAAAAAAAGTTTTCCTTTTAATATTCCATATAAGTGATATTGCTGCAAGGAAATTTTTCGTGCAAATCATCTATTTCTTTTTAATTGAGATTGAAGTAAAATGCTATATATATATTTCTTTTACATATATATTTTAAATGGTTGGAATTTTTAGATACATAAATGTTTTTTTTTTCTTTTTATTTCCATTCAGAGATTAGTAGCCATAAGCATAGAATAGGCTTGAAGCATTTTAAACAAGTTTATAATTAGTTGAAGGCTCAACATTCTCGTAGTTAAACAGTGACATACCCAAGATGGTAAACAGTTCCAAATTAAGACACTCAAAGCTGATGAAAAATTATGCTGAGTTAACAATGTATATGAAAATAGTGATTCGTACAATAATAATAATAATAATATTATTATTATTAATAATAATTAATGAAGAGATTTCATTAGACAATAACTCATGTAAACTCTGCAAAAAATTCAATAAAATACTACATAACAGGTTGAAATAATGGTTATTGTCATTTATGCCTTATATTTCAAGAGATGAAGCAAATACATAAAAACAAAATTAATTTACTTTTCCCCAAATGAAATATTAATTGATAGACTCTTAGAATCATCAACTATAAATAACAAGATATGTTGACAGAGCAACGGAAAAATAATTTGATGAATTCGTTTTTATTCTTAAGCAAGATAAAGAAAATGATGACCCCCCTCCCATAAAAAGTCTTAGAATATGAAACTAGTGAAAGTAAGAATGAAAACCAACATATATATATATATATGCGCTACATATTTTTTTTTTACTGCTATCGTTATGTTTGACTAGATAAAAAAAAATTCATACAGGAAAAGGAAAAAGCTTATCTAAATACTTGAAAGAGCAAATGGATTATCAGCATCTGTAACATTTAAGAGTTTTAATTTGATTTTTTTTAGAAAATAATATTAGAAATATTTAAAGATAAGGAAAATATTTTCCAAAGAGGCAAAGGTTATGTTATCAAGAATTTCATCAGATTGCTTATATTAAAAAGGATATTATGAAACTCTTGGAATAAAATAAAAATGGAAACATTTAATAATAATTATGTAATTTAACCAATATATTTTCAGTTTTAGTGACATTATGACTACACAAGATTGAAGATGTATATATAATCTATTCAGCCAAAAACTATTTTACTTTTGTTTGTGATATTTTAGGAAGGATGCCGGTATTTAGCTAATTGACTTAATTGGAAATAGGAGAAAACAAATTTATCTTTGCCAATGAGAATAGAAAGTTGTGGAATCAGGAAACAAATGCATTGTCTGAAATGGTCCATCACAGAGACTGTCACTCTCATTGGCTGATGTTGTACCCTTTTCCTTAAGTATTGGCTGGCTGGTGTGAGTTATATTTTCTAAGTGAACCCACTTTATGTAAGGTTACTTAGTATATCTGGTCAATGGCCATACTACTATGACAACAACTGTGTGTATATCTTTGTGTATGTATGAGTGTTTCAAACAAAAGTAATAGTACTTGGCTATGTTTGATAGTAATGATGATGATGGTGTTTAAATAAAATGTTAAGTGGCAATCCTTCCTCTCTTTAAACACTAATGCAGCAAATTTTATAGACATTCTCTTTACTTTCTTACAAGGATCTTAGAAAAAAAATAAAAGCTATAAATTTATTTACCAAAACAGATAATAAAGATAATAAAAATAAATAATGATTTGCAAAATATGGTACTCATTTTATTGAAAAGAAAAACAAAAATTAGGATGTTCAAAAATGTATTTTAAGAAATCTTTTCTAAAATGGAATAAACTTTTAGAGAATAAAATATGTAATAATGGTGTTTAAAAGAAAATATAACAAAATACTGAATAGATATAATGATTATGAGATGATAATATTTTCTTAATTAGGTACAAAATCAGTTTTAGAGGAGATAGAAAAATGGGATGCTGTGATGTCCATACTTTTCCCACAAACATTAGCAAAATCAGTAAAGATTTGTTTCATTCCCAATCAGCAATTGAAAGCTGGGCAATAGATGATCCCCATTTACCTGAGGACTTACAGCTACACCATTTGCTCATCACAAAATTTTTATAATGAAGGCAAAGTTAGATTTGCTTATGAATTCATATAAAGATATTTAGAAAGCCAATAAAACAAATTACAGATATCAAATAACCTGAAATAGCTGGCTAAAAAAACAAAAAAAAAAAAACAACTGGGCAGAGAAAGGATCAGTATTCACTGATTCTTTGAGTATTGATGAAAAAAGAATTTGATGAACTTTTCCAGAGTAACTGATATTTTTCATACGAGCTGTCATGGTAAACACCACAAGAACTCCAAACTATTATCTGTTTACACCATAGCACGTGAGGATGCCATTGTCTGAAAAATATAAAGAGGATATTCATAAATATTTATTCACAGACATATATACTACATATAGACACATTGGCATGTATGCACATAAAATTGACACATACATGCATGCAAAAAGATTGACACACACATACACCATCATCGTTTAACGTCCATTTTCCATGCTGGCATGGGTTGAATGATTTGACAGGGGCTAGCCAGCTGGAGAGCTGTCCAGACTCCAATTGTATGTTTTGGCATGGTTTCTATGGCTGGATGCCCTTCCTAACGTCAACCACTTTACAGTGTAGTAGGTGCTAAACACATGAAAGATTGACAAGTACATACACAGAAGACAAGCATGAAACATATGCACACAACAGATTAGCATGCGCACACATGCACGCACACATGCACACACACACACACAAGATTGATACATATACACATAAGATTGACACATGGTAAAAATGTTAGTATAAGAAATGAAAAGAGCTTGATCTAAAACTTAATTGTGTAAGATAGTTAAAGAAAAGGACCCCGAATTTCATACAACCAACTTCATTTCTAAGCTGACTATTATCATCATCATCATTATTGTTATGTCAGCTTTTCCATGCAGGTATGGGTTGGACAAGACTTTTTGCAGCACTGTTTTAGAACCAGATGCCCTTCCTGACACGAACACTAAGTTACTCCTTACAACATGCAGGAAAGCTGCACACTTATTCTAAAAGTCAGAAAGCAGATGCTAACTGGAAAATACACCATAATTATACTGCAGACTATGTTCATAGACACAATATTTGGAGTCAACACAAAAACTAATGTGTCAATTATGACAAGAAGAGAACCCATCTATTCCTGTATAAGCTGGGAATTCAGCTTTAAAACAATCACTATCAAGTGTATGATTCAGTTTAGTCTCTATGATGTTACCTATTAAAACAAGAGATAAGCCAGTGACAGAGCTGCTAAGTGGTTGTTTAAACTGCTAAAAATAGCAGCCAAATCTTTCCTCAAATCACATCCTATCATTTTCAACTAGAGAAGAACACACAGGATAATGATATTTTAAATACATTATGTCTGAAAAAATAAAATCAGGATGGTAATGGCTGGAACACTTGATCACAACCGACCTAGGCTAAACACTACGACCACCAAATAGATACAATACTGGACAACCCAACAAAGAGATAGACACTTCATCTCTTCTGGCCTTACAATACGCTCATAAACAAATCCATAACACTTTGCTCAACATAGCCCAGTCTATAGAGTAGGAATATTGACAAATTATATCTTGAGGAGTAGTGCTGAGTTCCAACACTTTAAATACAATACAATACAATCCTACAATAGACTAGCATTGTCTCCACCGTGATCTGTGTGTTCTCCTTCACAAAAAAACTCACACTCATTGGAGATAAGTAAGCACCAGACAAGCTAGGTGGATGGTAAAGGTCTTTTATATAATTCGTTTTTGTTTTTACATTTTATGGTTTAGTTATAGGGAGAGGGTCAGTCTCTAAGACTTTTTGCAGGGCTCCTAAACTTGTAAGGGTTAGAATAGAGGAAGATAGTGAGTTAGTGTCAGAGATGAAACCAGATCTGAATGCTTGCAGCAGACAGGACTCAATCCATTTAAAACAACCAGGAGGTGGTGGTGTTAAAGTAGGCAATGGAGGTCAACCATCTAGGAACAAATATGGTTCTGTTGATGGGCTTCTGCAGTTTCCAATTACTCTATGTTAGTCAAGGATTAGGAAGAACTGAGTTTAGGCTAAAAAACACTTGCCAACGGTACCATTCAGGGGGACCAATCTTGGAACTACTTTATTGCACAGTAAACCTCTTAGACGGATTTTCATTCTTGAGCAGCTGTGAAAGGAAATTAAAATAAAACAAAACAAAAAATAAAAAATTTAAACAACAACATTTAATGTCCATGTTCCATGCTAGCATGGGTTGGACGGTTTGACAGGATCCGATGGGTCCAGGGACTGCATCGTGCTCCAGTGTCTGCTTTAGCATGGTTTATAAGGCTGGATACCCTTCCTAATATCAACCACTTTACAAAGTGTATTGGGTGTTTTTTCCTTGTGCCACCAGAGGTGAGGTCGCCATGCAGCTTGCAAGCCTACAGGGGGCTCTATGCTAGTAGATGAAGATATGAAAGAAATGGGTAGGGGAGTAGGTTCTTGTTGTAGGGGAGCTACATGGTTACTCACATCAAGGAGAGAGTTAGAAATGAATCAGTAGTAGCTGTGAAGAGATAAAGTGGTACCTCAAGGTATGAATGGAGAGAGAGAGAGAGAGAGAGAGAGAGAGAGAGAGAGAGAGAGAGAGAGAGAGAGAGAGAGATAGAGAGAGAGAGA
>JAOPUL010000001.1:20836871-20847281 GCA_027564515.1 Octopus rubescens | reverse complement strand
CTTGCCCAAGATGCCACACGGTGGGATTGAACCCAGAACCATGTGGTTGGGAAGCAAGCTTCTTACCACACAGCCACGCCGCGCCTATAAGGAGTTATTTAAATAGTTCACCAATAAATAAGAATGATTAAAAAATTGCATTTTAATTTATGATCATTCCATCATTTACAGTAGATTTCATGTCCTAAGTTGTTGAGAAATTAAATTCGATTTTAATGATGTCAAAGTTTAAGGAATCTGAGCTAAAATGAGCCACTACACTACAAAGCAGTTCCCTTCTTGGCCTCAATTACATTCCACTTTTTAGATCATTCCATTGTAGTAGCTCATTTCATACATTCACATTCTATCATTTTTCTTTTAAACAACACACTTGATTATGTAGTCCTCGATGCACTACAGAGCAGTTATGATGGAAGTGTGTTTGAATAGGCTGACCTGAGAGTAAACAATAACAACAAAAATAAAAAAAAAAGTTAAAAGATTAGTTGTAGTTGGCTGATCTGACAGAGGCAATGCAGATTGACTGCTCCACAACAAAAATACCATGCCCACCACCTTAAAAAATCCTGAGGCTATGAAAATAGACCCAAACTTCTTTTGATTGCTATGAGTAAATTTATGGCTGATTTTCCTAGATAAATTAAAACCAAAAAGGCAAAATAAATATATAAACAAAAATGTAAAGACTCACTCGTATTCCAGCATCTCTTTTAGCTTCAGCCTCACCAATTCTGGCATCTCTTTTGACTTCAGCAGTACGTTTTAAGCCCAGTGCCTTAAGGTAACCCTGTCAAAAAAACACAAAAAAAACGTTAAAAAAAGATATAAAACACAAAAAGTAAGGAAAGTAGCAGTAATATACACACACACACACACACACACACACACACACACAAAAGTGTGTGTGTATATATTACTGCTAACGTGTATATTACGTGTGTGTGTTTATTGTTAATACTATTGATGTGATCTTTCATTTTAATAAGTATATTCTTGTCAGAACATGTTAAAGTAAATATGGATTTCTTTATTATTTGGAGAGAGAAAAAGAGGGGGAGGGAAGGAGAGAGGGTTGTAAATTACTAACTTATTACAAAGAATTTCAGCTATGCTAAAGATTTCTGAAACTGAAAAAACATGACTACATGTTATGAAAATAATTTCTTAAGCTACCTCAAAGCTTCAAAATTATATAGGGAAGTTGTGGCATCAGTACCCTTTGCAATAGGTATTGAATGACAAGGGCATTTCACTTGTGTATTTGCATATCCCCTCTTTCCTTCTCATTCTTCAATTTGTCTTGTTATATTTTATTTTCCCCCCTCCTTCCTCTTATATCGTATCTATCTACTTCCCATTTGTTTTCTCATTTAGTCCATCTCCCCCTCCCCTTTTCCTAATTCATTCTCGCCCCCGTTTCTGACAACCTACTTCTGCGGAGAGTTCCTCTATCTGACCCGGCATCAATACACCTTCCTCGTATGTCCTCCGCTACTCAGGCGGACGACCTATGCCGTTCCTGCACCATGCTCAATCATCGCAAGAAGATCAGAAATTGCTCCGATTGCAACGATTTCCACCACCTTTCCTGCATCAAGCTCACCCGCTGCACCTGATTCCCTAAACCGGTGGCTCTGCCTGAGCTGCCTAGCCTCCGGTAGTGGCATATCCCACTTGACGAGCAGATCCCTCTGTGCAGCCCAATGACGATGCCCTAGTTTCGATCTTCCGTCTCAGGCCCTCACGGCGAATCATTTTCAGGGACCCCAGGGCTGCTCGCGCCTTCCTGGCTGAGGCGCATCGTCCATGGGACCCGGCACTTGCCACCGGCAGCCCGCAAGATTGGAATTATCTACTCAAGTTCACGACCCTCATTCTGGGACTCCTGAAGATAGTCGAGGGTTCTGCCCCTGTCCCCTCCCTGACCACCAGACAGACAACATCTCCGCCTTCAGCCACCCCCTACCAACTGGCTCCCCTCTCCTCTTGGGCTACCCACCAGCACCGACGCCTGCAGGTCCCGTCCGATTGTGCCAAAAGGCTTCATGCCCTGGTCAACCAAAAGCTCATTGAGGGCGACGTTCCTGCCACGGTGCACTTGCTGACCTCCAGTGACACGGAACTCGCCCCCCCCCCACACACTTGATGTTCTGGAGGCCCTCCGTCACAAACATCTGGGCCTTCCAAACCCCCGATAGAGCCATGGCCCTGACTGTGTCCAATGAGAACATGGTTGCCGCCCTGAGGTCCTTCCCTGCAAGCACCAGTGGCAGAGTTGATGGCCTGTGATCCAGTCACTTCAAAGACCTCATCTCTCTACAATCCGCTGAGGCAGGCACACACTTGCTCAGCTCCATCACCACCCTGATAGAGGGTCTTCTCCATGCAGAACACCCCTGCCATGCCTTAGATCTCTTCTCAGCCAACTTGATAGCGCTGAAGAAAAAGGGCAGAGGCATCTGTCCCATAGTGGTGGGTAATGTCTTTCCTCATCATGTGGCCAGGCTGGTCTGCAGATCAGCCAGTGACAACTTGAGCAAAGCACTCAGCTCTGTCCAGCGGGGGGGGAGTCAAGAACGGGTGAGAGGCTGTGGCTCACGCCGCCAAACTCTTCGTTTGATGCTCACCTACTATTGAAGATGGACATCAAAAACGCCTTCAACAGTGTTAGATGGGACCACATCCTCAAGACTTGCCTCAGACGCACCCCTTGCCCACGGCACACCCAACAACAAGGTCACCTCCTCCACAAGTGTCCTGTAGGGCAACCCACTTGGCCTGATCGGTCCGCTTACCCTTTAACGACGCAACCCGGGGGGGGGGGGGCCGACTGTGTCCAGAGACCTCCTGCAGATCAGTCCGTCCCTCCAGCTTCTTGGGCTCGAGATCAACTTGTCCAAGTCGGAGGTGATTAACGTGAACTACGGCGAGGCCAAATTCCGAGGTGCCGTGCTCAGCAGTGCACCTTGTCACCCGTACACAGAGCCCCTCAGTGACTGACCGCAAAATCCAGTGCTGTGCTGAACTGACCTGCAATGTCAGTTTCAGTGGCCTTGGTCTGCAATGGACCTGGCCTTGCCGGCCTACCTCTCTTTGGTCTTCTCCAGCCACAACCTCCCTGGTGACATACTCCACAGGTCAGACGTGATGATTGTCAACCAGTTACTTGGGCCAGCCCTTGCTGCTTGGACAGCGGGGGGGGGGGGTAGTGGTCCACCAGATCACTAACTAATGCCCAACGTAACTGGGACGACACCCTAGGCAAGTCCACCCTGGAGCGGCTAGAGGCATCACTCGACCAGCACCACTTCGTCTGCCTCCATTCCACCTCGCAGCCCAATAGTGGTGCTTGGCTCAATGCGATGCCCTCATCTACTGGTACCCTTCTAGACGATGAGTGCACCCACATCGGGCTAGCCCAGTGCCTCGGTCTCTGCATATGCGAGCCGCACCAATGTCACTGCGGAGTGGAAGTATTCGGTCTGCATCCTTTGTCCTGCAGCCTTAGCGCAGGCCGATTCCCCCGACATGTTGCTTTGAATGACATTATCGGAAGAGGCCTCAACACAGCTGGCTTCCCGTCCCAACTTGAGCCTGCAGGTTTTGACTGCAGGGATGGTAAGCACCCAGATGGGATAACCCTCTTCTCATTCGAGGGAGAGAGATCCCTAATCTGGGATGCGACATGCTGCGACATGTTCTCCAGCACCAACCTCGCGGCTTCTGCCACAGACTCCGGTGTCGCCGCCTGCAACACGGAGGAGAGGAAGGTCCGTATGTACAGGAGCCTGGCCGGCCGCTATCAGTTCATGCCAGTAGCTGTTGAGATGTCTGGCGTCCTGGGTCCTCGAACCACAGCCTTCCTCCGCCAAATAAGGTCTGCTGCGGCCCGCTGGAGAAATGAGCCCCGCGAGATGGAGTGGCTACTGCAGCATGTCACTGGTCATTCTCTGTGGCAATGCCACCACGGCTCAATACCCCCCCCCCATCCAGGGGGGTATTCAACCCATCGTGCCACCCCTGCTGCCTGCTCTCCCCTTCTCTCTCTACATTTCTGCTATGTTTTTTTCCCCACTTTTTTCTCTGTACTTGGTTAATGCTTTATTCTGAAGCATATGTATATTGAGTTCTAACACTAGGTTATTAGTATTGCTATGACTAAGCAATATAATATAAATAAAATCTTCAAGCTCAAAAAAAACCCCCAAAAAACACAAACCTGTCCATTATTAAAAGATTTCATAAAATTACAAGTTTCAAAAAGATTTTGAGTACACACACACATAATATATATATATATATAGTTCCTCAATAGTGAGCTCAGAGATATTTTTGTCACAACTGTGCAATAAAATCAATTGAGAACATCATTAAAAATAAATCACTTAATGTAGAGAATAACAATAGCAGAGCGAAAGAAACAACACACAAACTCTCTTGTCTACGCACAGAACAGTTTATAAACAATAAAATCCTAGTGGTAATATGCATGAGTATGCATTTGCACACAAGCATATGCATATGTGAAAAGAGAAGAGGGAGAGTAAAATAACTGAATTCATAAGGTGTTTGACTTATAAGCTTTCTTAGTTGTTGCAATGAATTCGATGTCTTAGAATAAGGAAACTATATATCTCAGCAATACACAAGTTTGAGATAGATGTATAGCATATCTTAAACTAGTATCTGAACCAGGAAGAGATCTATTTCTCATTTATTTAATGTTATTGATTCTGAAGTTAAATATTGCATTTTGTGTACAAGTAAATGCCTTTGTAGAGAAGGGAGATAGTTAATATACATTGACAAAAAAAAAAAAAATGCCTAGTTTCTAATTTATCATTAAGAAAAGGATGAAAAGTAGAGTTAATAGTCAATTTTGAAATGTCTAGAGTTCATTCAAAATTCTGTAGCTTAAGCTAGGCTTTATGAATCACTATGGTTTTTCTGTTGTTCTATCTCATATATACTACTTGAAATATAAATAAATATTAATCGATATCCACCAATTACACCAATACAATATGAAATAAATTATATCAAAATAAATGACAGGAATTTGGGCCACACCTCTTCTATTGTTCAAGTTGCTATTAAACCATTACTGATACAAATACATTATATCAATTGTGAAGACAACCACATCATCATCGTCATCATCTTCCTTTAACGTCTGTTTTCCATGCTGGCATGAGTTGGACGGTTTGACCGGAGTGGCAAGCCTGGTGGGGTGGGGTGGGGGGTTGCACCAGAAGTTCGAAAAATATTGAACCACATTTCTATGAACCTCCTTTCACAATCTGGGTCAATATAAGATCCATAAATCTGGTCACTGAGTGGACATTTGTCTTACAGGAGAAGAGGCACTGTGTTGTTTGCTTTATACTGTTCATATTTACAATTGAGATATTCGGTTCCTGTTGTGATGAAGTGTTATGCTCCATCATAGATGATGATGATGATGATGATCTTCCACATTCATGTCACACTTCTTCAAATTTCCATCATTTGTTCTCTTCAAACGTGTTTTATTTTTCCTTTATTTGGCAATGAGTAAAATAGTTGTTTGAGAAACGAATGATCCAGCATTTGCACAACAAGGCCATCCTACCAAAACAGATGTGTGATCATGGTTTCAGTGCAGGAGATATTGGCTTACTGATATTTTCCATTTGTTCTGTCACTGAATGTGCATGATTTTCCCCAGATATCTCTGGTGGTATATTCCCAACTAATAGAAATATTGCCTATAACTTATCCAGGATACAGAGCTGTATACAAGAGTGTTTACAATAACTTCCTTAATCAACACTAAGTACGTTAGTTGTCTCAGATCATGGTCTTTATGTGCTTTTGCAGGCAATCAAAGGTTGCTTTTGTACATTTTATCTGGGGTTGGAAGTCTTTAACTCCCAACTTATCCCTTTCCACAAAAAACCATCACAATTACAAGATTTCTGCACGACTATACACACACACACCTCAGCATGGAAAATGGATGGAAAATGATTACGATGAAAAAAGCCATAAAAGCTAAGTGACAGACCTAGTAAGACTGGAAGAAATGTCAAGTAAGGAATAATATAAGGTAATTAGAAGAGATGCTAAACATCAAATCTACTTAACAAAGAGCTAAGTGTAAAGTAGAAGGTTTGCCAATGTTCTGCGAAATGAGGAGCAGAGGTGTGATGTATTCTAAAATTGCAGAGCAGTGTGTTAATATAAATCAAATACTGCTAGCAAGAAGTGTATACATAATGATAGCAACACACTTGCCTTCACTGACACAGAAATGTTATTTGAGGGGCTTTTAACTGAGAATAGTAAGGTATGCAAGGGACTACACAAAGTAGACCCAACAGAGTGACCAACAATTAAATTCAACAGCTATGCAGTTGAATGGGCAATTAAGGATATGAACAGAGGGGAACATGGGCAGGGTGATAGAAAAGGACTTCATATGCAACAGATGAAATTAGCAGTAAAGTCCCCATAAAATCATTCTTTCAAATACTTAGCAGTCTGGTGATGGTGCCACGTAAAAAGCACTTAGTACACCCTATAAAGTGGTTGGCATTAGGAAGGGCATCCAGCCATAGAAACCATGCCAAACAGACTATGGAATCTGGTGTGGCTCCTGACCTTACCAGCTCCTGTCAAACTGTCCAACCCATGCTGACATGGAAAACGGATATTAAATGATGATATTACACAGGTCACTAAATTAGCAGTGGAGGAGTGTGTTCCAAAAGGATTCTCTCTTAAATCAAGAGGCAAATTGCATGATGCTTGTGTACAAAGAACAATAATGCATGGTAGCAAAATATTGGTATTGAATGTGGAAGATGTGTGAAGGCTGGACACAAATGAACTGGGCAGACTCCACTTGATGTACAATGTTAGTATTCATGAATGATGGGACACAAAAGAGCTGAGAGAAAAGATAGGTGTAAGAGCAATCAGAAGTGTGCTAGATACAACTGAGCTGGTGTAGATGTGTGATGCATAACAAAGAAATGGGAGGTTGTAGTGAAACATGACCTCAAGAGGTTGAATTGTACCAAGGAAGTGATATAGAATTGCAACAAGGGATGAGATTGTGCTCGAGATGATAATGACACACACACACACACTCAGGGGACTATATTGAACTCCAATGCAATTATGGCATGGTTTCTAGGAAGGGCACTTGGCCATAGAAACCATTCCAAAACAGACACTGGAGCTTGATTGCAATTATCTAGCTCACTGGGTTCCATCAAACCCATACCAACATGGAAGATGGATGTTAAATTATTAGACACACACACATTTATTTTCTACATACAGCTTGCACTATGAGAGACTCTTCATCAGATATTGACTAAAGATCATGATTACAGTATCTTCCAACAGGATCACTCACTTCAGAGGTGGTGAGCAGCTGATGCTACCATAGTATGTTGAATTGTTTCAGGTCACACAGCAGCATACTTTTCCCCTCTGTTAATAATGAAGCCATCACACCAGACTGAATGCAGTAGCAATACTCCAACCATGCACCAAAGAAAAGCAAATGGAGAAGTAGTGAAAAATAACCAGAGGAGGTTGAACCTCATGAAGGGGGTAACAAAGGATTGCAACAAGTGGTGAGACACTGTACAGAAGAAGACCCATCAAACCAATGAAAACACAGAAAAATAGATGTAAACCCAGAGCTTTAGTGGAAAATATCTGCTGACCTTAGAAGTATATGGCTACAATGTGAACTTGCTAACTGGTAGGTAGGTAGGTAGGTAGGTAGGTAGGTAGGTGTGTGTTGCCATTGTCTGTTTCTCATGTAAGTCTTTCAATTTCTCACTGTTGAAGGAAATTTCAGGAAGAAATACCAATAGTGTGGTATTTGTTTACTGTGGAGCTTAATTTGTCAGGGTTATGATCCACGTGCTTAGGTTTCAGGCCCATCCTCTGCAGCAAATATTAAATGAAACAGGCAGTATCAGGTGATAAGATTGTAACAGATTGTCACTGATTCAGTTGGAGTCTTGAGTGGTACCTTTTAAATCAGTCTGTCTGGCATTGCCCTCTTCCACCGGGTCAAGCGTTACTCACATCTAATTAACTGTGGAGCTGGGTGTTCTTGAACCATAGTCTCCAAAGTAAGAACAGGGTGAAAAAGTTCAATGAACTATTACCTCTGCTGTCAACAAAAGATTTCTCTCTCAGAATGAAGGGCAAATTGTATGAAGTGTGAAGTCACATAGTAGTGAGACATGGGCTTTGAATGTGAAGAATTTGTGAAAGCTGGAAAGAAATGAATCAAGCGTGCTCTGTTGGGTGTGTAATGTTAGTGTGCATGAACACTGGAGGACAAATGAGTTGAGAGAAAAACAGGTTATAAGACGAATCAGATGTAGTGTTCAAGAGAGAATCAAGCACTGGGATGCATATAGAGGATGTGAGTTGTATAAAGAAATTCTGAGCCCCTCTAAGTAGATGGAACCTGTAGAAGGGAGAAACCAAGGCAGATATGTGAAAATGTGTTGAAGGAAAATCTCAAGAGATTGAGTCTCATAAAGGAGATGACAATGGATCATGAGAAATGGTGAAGCACTATGTTGGAGAAGGTCTGTCCAACCCATGCAAAGATTGAAAAATGGATACTGTTAAAATGATGGAAGTTGGGATGTATAGAATCAATATTTGGATCTTTAATGTTCATGTTATGTCAGTCTCCTTGCCACCAACCATTTTTTGTTACTATCACTCTCCTTCCTCTTATTTATCATTCACTCCAATCACTATCTCTTTCTCCCATCTCGCTGTCTGTGTAGTGGGAAATGGCAACACATTGGATCTGCATTTAATCAATTCTATAATTACAAGAATCCATTTTTATTTCTAGCCATTATTCCTCTCTATCTCTTCCATCTCTCATTGACACCCCCCACTCACTCTCTCTATTACTTTCACTTGTCTTCATTGCTAGCTATCATTTTCTCTCACTATCTCTCTTCAATCACTATCTATTTTATCCCTATCTTTCCCCAACATGTCACCTTAGCAAATTCTGAATTGAATGCTCAGTTGTTGAGTGTGATCAGAAAGCTAGGATACTAGAAAAGTAACCTACAAGTGAGACATACTGCTCCAATCTAGGAGAGCAGTAACTCCAAATAAGAATTGATTTGGATCACAATAGCTCAGCCAACCCACGCCAGCATAAAATAGATGATGATGATTATGATATTAAAAACCACCTTCAACTTACAAAAGCTTAACGACTGCTAAAAACTCCAATGGCTGTATCTTACAGTATAGAATATTTTTTTTTTTTTTTTTTTACCATTGTGACATTTAAGCTAACTAAGTCAACAATGTTAATTTGGTTCATTCACATAAAACTATTGCAGTAACTACGTCTTTAGGCAATACTAATTGAATGTGTTATAATTGGCAAACAGCAGACTAATAATTCAGATGAATTCGGATGCAGAAAATGATGGTTGCTGTAGACCTGTTACTAACAAAAAAAAAACAAAAAAAAACAATAAAATTTCCCAGAGGACAATGTTATGAATCAAATGAAAACATTAGAAATATAATATTGATGTTCAATTATATATTACAGACAGAGATCTTTATCATCAGATAGGCTTACCTCATCATCTCTAATGTCCTTTAATGTATAGCTAACAACATAGATCCCCATATTGACTAAATCTGAAGAGGCAACTTCAAACACGGCTTTGGAAAATTTCTTGCGATCCCTATAGATTTCCTGAAATGAGAAACAAATATATAACAGATCAAAGTATTGATTCCTTCTGACAAATCATGAGGATAATTTTTTCACAATACGGAGATAATTGAATAGACTAGATTATATAACTGGTATTTTATCAACTCTGAAGGAATGAACTAATGAAGGACCCTCTATGAGATCATTAGACTTGTTAGAAATAGCCAAATCTCCTTCAATATTCTACTGTCTTAAAGAAGAATACATTGAATAATGTAGTCCCTGATAGACAAAAAGATAGAATGCTCATGAAGAAAACAGCTTTGATCATGGGTCCAACGAAAACAACCACCCTGGAGATAAATAAGCTGAAGTCAAACCTAATATGACTTGAACTCAAAATTTGTCAGTTTGTCTGCTGTCTTCATAATTTTAACAAACTAAATTAAGAGTTAATAGATATCTCTCCTTTGAGAGAGAGAGAGGGAGAGAGAGATATATATAAAGAGGTATAGAGAGAAAGAGAGGTATAGAGAGAAGGAGGTATAGAGAGAGGGAGACATAGAGAGAGGGAGATATAGAGAGAGGGAGACATAGAGAGAGGGAGATATAGAGAGAGGGAGATATAGAGAGAGGGAGATATAGAGAGAGGGAGATATAGAGAGAGGGAGATATAGAGAGAGGGA
>JAOPUL010000001.1:20803847-20829342 GCA_027564515.1 Octopus rubescens | reverse complement strand
CACCCGAGTATTGCAAAGAGGAGGGAACTCCTGTCACAACTCGGTGGGGGGAAGGAAGAGGAGGAAGAGGAGGAGGAAGAGGAGGGGGATTGCAACAACTTGTTAGATGATAGCCGTCTCACAGTAAATGATAGTGAGATATCTGTATGTCGTTGGCTGTAAGTGACAAAAACCTGTACAACACTCTTGCCACTCTCTCGGTCGCCATAGTAGGTTCCTGTGACAAGCATTGTAAGATGACCGCTACTATTTTGAATGCAAGTCTTATGTCAGAATATCTTTCTGATAGAAGAGGCGCTTTCCCCATAGCTTAGTCGAAAATAACGGCGTGGCTGTGTGGTAAGAAGTTTGCTTCCCAACCACATAGTTCCGGGTTCAGTCCCACTACGTTGCACCTTGGGCAATTATCTTCTACTTTAGCACCGCGCAGTTCAAAGCCTTGTGCACGGATTTGGGAGGCAGAAACTGAAAGAAGCCCATCGTATGTGGGGGTGGGGAGTGGAGCGTGTATCCATGTGGATGTGTCTCCTTGTGTTTGTCCTCTACTATCACTTGATAACGCGTGTTCGTTTGTTTACGACCCCGTAATTTAATGGTTCGGCAATAAATGACTGATATAATATGTAGGAAGCTTTAAAACTATAAGTGCTGTGGTTGATTTGAGCAACTAAACCATTCAAGTGTTTGCTCCAGCATGGCCGCACTCCAATGACAGAAACAAGTAAAAGACTAAATATAAACATATCTGTTTGTTTCTGTGAATCTGTGTTTGTGCTGTTTGTGCACTTTTTTATTAAGACAAAGAAACTAACAGCGTAGAACGAGCCTCTATGTGGTAACTGAAACTGCTAGAAAAAAGGACCAAATCTTCCTGAAGATACACATATCGATTAAAACATTTTGAGAAACGCTTTGAAAATAATGGTGTCCGTGGTTTAGAATTTCTTTGATTGATAAAACCACTCCCTCATGCAGGACCGGATTTAAGCTATCGTGGGGCACTTCAAGTTCGCGGGCCCCACATACATAAGAATTAAAATCTTGGAAAATTATTGGTGTTGGTAACGTGGAGAAATGTATGGTTATTTATCATAAAAGAGAATCCATTACATTTTTTTAAGACATCAAGATATGTTTGTATATTGAAAGAGGGCCTCTTCATGCAAGATTGCTGGGAGGTTGGCCCTCCCTGTATTGAATGCTCCATACTCTTCGTAGCAGGGGCTCCCTGATATTGAGAGTGGCCCGGAGCAATCGCTCCCTTCGCCCCCTTTAAATCCAGCCCTGATTATGGGCATTAGTACTGATTATGAATAAGATCATGTTTTGTGATCCGTGTAGGGCAGTCGAGTAATTTTACATATAAAGCATTGGTGAAGTTGGGATTGCAATAGGGCACACTTACCCTTTGTGCTACTCATTGGGATTGAACCCAGAACTTTGTGGTTGCAAAGCAAGCTTTTTAATGTAACAGCCATACCTGTGTCTATTATTAACCCTTTAGTATTCAGATTACTCTGCCAAATGTAATGCTTATTCACATTTTGTATTAATCATTCATTATCTTGTAGCTCTGAGATTTTGATGATGTGATTGTATATTTTTAGAATGATATTGTAGGGTTGGTGTAAGAGGCCAGATCTGGCCAGTTTGAGCATAAAACAGGTAGAATATTTTGGATGGATATAGCCGGTTTAAATGCTAAAGTGTTAAAATATACATTACACTTTGTAAATCTTATGAACCTTTGTACATACATGTAAATATATATATATATATTTATTTATTAAACACATATACAAATACATGTATAAAATGTTTTTATTTTCAGGCAAAACAAAGATGATTATCTTTTGAATTTGGCCAGAGACAATACACAACTACTTATCAACAAACTATGGCAGGTACATGATATGGTTGAATTCTTTTTCTCAAAAATTGCAAGCTGTCTATACTTTATATGTTTGTTATGTGATGTTTTTCTCTGCTTATCATGTGCCAGTGCTACATAAAAAGCACTCTTGTTGGTGCCATGTAAAGGCGCTTGTGCTGGTGGCACGTTAAAAACACCCAGCACACACTGTAAAGTGGTTGGCGTTAGGAAGGGCATCCAGTCATAGAAACCAAACCAAATCAGACTGGAACCTGGTGTAGCTTGCCAGCTCCGGTCAAACCGTTCAACAGATGTTAAAGGATTATATATATATATATATAAAATAATCATCATCATTTAGCATCCGTTTTCCTTGCTGGCATGGGTTAGAAGGTTTGACTGGAGACTGGCAAGCCGGAGAGTTGTGCAAGACTCCAGTCCGTGTTGGCTTGGTTTCTATGGCTGGATGCCTTTTCTAACACTAACCACTCCAGAGAGTGAATCGGGTGCCTTTAACATGTCACTGGTGCTGGTCACGATTACGAATCCACTAAACTTGTCTTGTCATCTCAAGCACAGCAGATCACCAACAGTCTCTGTCACTAGTCATCGCCTCCGAGAGACTCAACATCCGAAGATCATGTTTCATCACCTCATCTCACGTCTTCCTGGGTCTTCCTCTTTCATGGGTTCCTTCTACAGTTAGAGATCAGCACTTCTTCATGCAACTGTCCTCCTTCATATGCATCACATGGCCATACCAGCGCAGTCTTTTCTCTTGCACACTACATCTGATTCTCTTATACCTAATTTTTATTTTAAGGCACTCATGCTCAGCTGTACAAGCATACTAACATTGCACATCCAGCAGAGCATACTAGCTTCGTTTCTTTGAAGCCTCTGCATATCCTCTTGCAGTCACAGCCCATGTTTCACTGCCATGAAGCATGGCTTTTCGCACACAGGTATCATACAATCTGCCTTTCACTCAGAGAGAAGTCCTTTGTTACCAACAAAGGTACCAACTCTCTGAACTTCGCCCAGCCCGTTCTTACTCTAGCAGCTATGCTCTCAGATCAGCTGCCTCTACTGCTGATTGGTCACCCAGGTAACAGGAGCTATCTACTACTTCTAGATATCCCCCTGGGCATTTGACAGTCTATTCTTTGTACTTTCCTAGTGTTTATTGTACCCACACATCTGCCACACACTAAGACTACTTTTCCTGTTAATCTACCTGTGATACCGCTGCACCTTTTGTGTCCATAGCTTGCATTGAGTACACCTTACGGAGTTTCTACCTACACCTTTTCTACAAATCGAGCAGGGCCATGTCCCTGAAGGGATTTGTGACTTGTCTGTTTTCCTACTTATTAAGACTTTGGTCTTAGCTAAGTTAATTCTAAAGCCTTTTAATTTCAGACCTTGCTTTCACACCTGAAATTTCTTCTCTAGTTCTGGTAGTGACTCGGCTATAAGAACAAGGTCATCAGCAAAATGATTCTCCAAAGGCAGCCCGTCTTAAATTCCTCTGTTATGGCCTGGAGGACTATGATGAACAGGAGGGGACTGAGAACCGATCCCTGGTGCCCTCCTATTTGCACACTGATTTCATTGCTATACCCATTGCCAACTTTCACCTTAACCCTTTAGTATTCAGATTTTTCTCTTAAATATAATGCTTATTTATCCACATTGTTTTGAATTAATCATACATTATCTCGTAGCTTTGAGATTTCAATGATGTGATTGTTTAGTTTTAGAATGACATTGTAGGATAGGTCTGAGAAGCTGGACAGGGCCAGTTTGAACATAAAACAGGTAGATTAATTGGGCCAGATATGGCAGGTTTAAATGCTAAAGTGTTAATGACAGCAGCCCTGTACATGGCTTGTATGGCTCACCAGCCATTCATCAATCCCGAGTTTCCACATTGACCACCAGATAAGAGAGCAGGGAACCCTGTCAAAGGCCTTCTCCATGTCAACAAAAGCCAGGTACAAGGGTTTATTTTTGGATTAGTACTTCTCTTGCAGCTGCCTTACCAAGATAGCATCAGTAGTGCATCTCCCTGGCACAAAACCAAACTGCATCTCATCTAGGCTAACTCTCTTCCTGATTAGTTGAGCCATGACTTTCTCTGTAACTTTCATTACTTGGTGCAACAATGTGATACCTCTGTAATTATTTGTCTAAGGCGTCACCTTTACCTTTGTAGCAGTTGTCAATAGTGCTGCTACACCAGTCATTGGGTATGACTTCATGGGCGACTTGATTAACTATACAGGTGACTAGGTCATATCCCACACTGCCAGATATTCTAAGCATCTCGTCGGTGATTCTCGATGGGCCAGGGGCTTTCCCTGTCTTCATGTCCTTCATTGCTTTATTTACTAAGCTACTGTCGATTCTGATACCTGGTCCCTCTGTTGGGTTCACATTAGGCAGGCTCTCCTCCTTCCGTTCATGCTCTACATTTAACAACCTTTCACAGTAGCACTTCCAAGCCTCCTTTGCAGAATCACTAACTGCAAGTGAGCCATCATCCAAGCGAATACACTTCTCTCCTACAACATCACGATTTTCTCTCACACACTGTCTTGCTATCCAGAACACCTCAAGCATCTGGTCCTCATACTGTAGAACATTGGCAAATTTCCTCCTCGCTAAGTATACCTGCCTTCTAGCATCCCTCCTGGCTACCTGATATGGCCCTCTGCTACCACCATTCTTCCAGTCCTGTTTCTTTGCTCTAATGACCTTGTCTACAACACCGTTCCACCACCATGTCACCCTAGGTCTTGTTGGGACTTTGCACCAGCCACAGATTTGGTCTGTGATACTTAGCAAGCTATCCCGTAGGAATTTCCAGTTACCCTCCATGTTACAAGTCTGTAGTTCCTCCTCCTTCACATTTAATCTCTCAATAATATATATATGTTAAAGGATGATGATATTCAAAGCTATTACATTTCTTTTAATTTTCTTTTTAACTCCGGATAATTGCAACTACATTATTAACTGTTTTGATACCAACCTGCCTGATATTTGCCCTTGGTTCTATGTAACAAAACTTGTGTTTTAAAGCGATCTAAATTAGAATTTTCCATCAAAACTTATGTTGCAACTTAATAACGATAAATTTTACTAAATTCTTTGTTATTTAAAAAATTAATTGAAACAACGGCAGCAGTATATTTCAACAGAAATATGGTAATAAAAGGGTTAATGCTTATTATGTGATGTTTTTCTCAGTGTTTATCATGTTTGAATTTAACTTTTCCTTCTGGTAAATAGATAAAATACATAATTGTGCCACGAGAACTGTGAAATGTACCCCAGTCCATACTGTGAAGTGGTTGATGATATGAAGGGCATTCAGTTGTAAAAACCATGTCAGTGAGAGAAGGAATGAATGGAGGTATGGGCCTTGCAAACCTCAGCTCAGGCAACCCATTTAGAAGATCAGTAATTCTGAATATAAATTTAACCCATTAGCATTTACACTGGCCATATCTGGTTAAAATAATCTACTTGTTTCATCTTCAAACTGGCCAGATCTTGCCTCACACTTACCCTACAATATTATTCTAATATTATTCACGTCATCGAAATCTCAAAGTTACAAGGTAATGCATGACTAATTAAAATCAATGTGAATAAATAAGCATTGCATTTGACAGAGAAATCTGAATGTTAAAGGGTTAATCTTGTCACAGACGCCCTTGTGTGACAATGGCATAATAAAATTAACTCAATTCATACTATAAGTGGATGAGAGGAAGGACATCCTGCTCTGAAATAACATAATTTATACAACAAAGGTGGCCAGTATGTATGTGCCAAATAAGGAAGGACTGTATTGAGTGGTAAGACACTGATAACCATCATGGAAAAATAAAAACCAGGCATAAAACAATGGTTTCATCTGTCAAAATACGTATTCTAACACATACTTGGAAAAAACTAGATTTTAGCCAAATACAATACAAAATTAAAACTTAGCAGATGTAAGAGAGTTAAATAGATGTATTCAATTTCTCTCAGCTTAGAAAACTAGCATTAAACCCTTATAAACTAATGTAAATTTTCATGAAAGTATTCAATTCTGAAGATTGAAAAGCATTTCAGTTGAAAGCAATTAAGAATTTATTTTCCTTATTTACATCAATTTTTTTTTAATATGCTAGTATTAATGGGATGTGTTTTGCAGATGAAGACATTTGCATATTTTGGGATGGTGGTGCTGCAATCCAAATGCTGGAGGAATTAAAAGAGTATGACAATGAATTAGTAGTTACCTCTGTTGACAATACATAAGATTGGAACCAGTTCTTCTCAAACTTATTTTTAACTATTGCTCCTTTTTTTAAAAATTTTAACTTACATGATTTCAGCACCCCAACTCCAATCATTTTTAATGTATATACGCATAATATTAAACCAGAGTAATTTAGTTTTGGGTACTAGATTTTTGACACGGGTGACTACTTAACACAGCACTACCCTACTATAAGTGAATACTATAAGCATAGGTGGTTTTGATTGTTTACTTATCCACATTTCAAAGTTTGTTATTAATGCTGACGTCATTGTTGTGGATTGTAACTGACAAACAGTTTATCATAATATTAATTTTTAAAAAATGTACAGCTACTATTATCACCCTCCTTAAGTCTCTAGTACTCATATAAACCAATATGTATTTATGATTGGATTAGAATAATATATGGTAAGCACTAATCTAAACTAAGCATGCACAACCTTATTCTAGTAACGGACTTTATAAGATATTGTTCATCATAAATTGGACTGCACCACTAAAAGGATAATTTTAACCAACACCATATGTAGTACAGAGCTTACCACATACTACTCTAATCCAATCATAAATATATATTGGTTTCAAATTTTGGTACAAGGCCAGCAATTTTGGAGGAGGGCGTAAGTCAATTACATCCACCCCACCCCCTCAATACTCAACTGGTACTTATTTTATTTGATCCCAAAAGGATGAAAGGCAAAGTTGACCTCAGTGGAATTTGGACTCAGAATGTAAAGATGGATGAAATGCCGCTAAACATTTTGCCCGACGTGCTAATGATTCTGCCAGTTCGACACCCTGATAAATATATATTAGATTGACAAAAATTTTAATAATAAAAAAAAAATTTAAGTTTATATACATGATATTATGCATCGCATACAAAAAGTCATAGAGGCCAGCTTGGCCCCTTATCTAACCTAAACTAAAGTTACCATATAGGAACAGTTCAGGATAAAAAAAAAAGTTAAAGGACAATAGAAAAAGAGCATTGAATAAAAACACCTGTGCCGGTGACCTGTTAAAGGCACCCGGTAGATTCTCTGGAGTGGTTGTGCAACTTGCCAGTCTCCAGTCAAACCGTCCAACCCGTGCCTGCATGGAAAACAGATGCTAAATGATGATGAACCAATATAACATCTTATTTACAGTGTCTTATTTTAAAAGTTAAGATAGAACAAGTTAATGAGGGACAGTGTTTGTGGTTGCTCATCCTGCTTGAAATAGTGATTAAATTTGCCTCAAATCACAACATACCATATAAAATCAGATGGAACACATTGCTCTTAGATATTGTGTCTGAATCAAAGATGAAATGGTCACAGCTGGAACATCTATGACATAATTGTAGTCAGTCAGGGCAACAACTGCTAAAGCTAGGACATGCCTCAAAGTCCTATGAATTTGATTTTATAAGAATAACCCTATTTCAAAGCAAGACAAAACTAGCTAAGATATTTTCAAGTAATTTATTTATTTGCTAATTTATCGACTCTTATTCAATACAATAAATTATAAACATTTCAATCTGAAATAGAGTTAATAGCTTTTGCATTTGGGTTTGCAAACTATTTTCTTCTTTTTTTTTTCTAGGCTTTGGGCAACATCTCATACTTAGTTTCCTTTCTTAGATTACTGGCAGCATTCTCTACTCATTCATTTATTTCAAGTCAGTTCTATCTTTACTATTTGACTTTCCATTAAAAAAAACACAGAAAATATTTGGCCTATTTAAAATGATACAGCTCTACTCTGAAGGAATTTTAAGACTGAAATATCATCATCATCATCATACTTATTCAAAACTTTCTCAATCCTGTTTCAATCTCATCTAGGACATCCAGCATTCTGAAGTCTCATTAACCCACTTGCTTATATTGCATGGCCTTCCACTGCCAGCACATAGCACTTTTTCATGCACCTCTAACTGTCCATTCACGTGTGTCCATACAAACACACTCTTTTGTGATGTCATTAATGTCCAGCTAACACTTCATTCCACTATCCAGCTTCCACAAACTTTCCACATTTAGATGCCCATATCTCCTTACTGTGCAACATCACATGTCTTATACATAATTTCAACAGTCTATCTTTTGCATACAGAGAAAAATGCTGTCAATAGAAGTAACACAGATAGCCATCTCCTAGGCACCAATACATCTAAACTTTATTTAGTTTCCTCTATGGTTAACCTGTACTGACACTTAAACTATCCTGTTTCTATCTATGATCAAAGCTCTCAAAAGATTAAATGATAGACATCACATTCTCTGATAACCTATCACGGTGAGGGAGATTGGCAAATCTGCATTCCAAAGAGTAGAATCCTTCTTCAGTGTCAGATAATGCTTCAGCTTTAATTAGTTGTTGGTTCTACAAAGCTCAAATATGAATTGCCTTGAAATAGAACTGCTTTACATATCTGGGATTGTGCTGCTACTACACACATTTTAGACACCACCCTAAAGAACTCCATTTAACTGATTGGCAAAGATTCACTCACTAGCACACTTCACCATGAACACAGAAAAGGACTGTTTCCTCTCTTTTTCTCTTCTTCTTTTGCTACAACAGCCCCTTCATCTCTGAAGTTGCATAGCCCCACTTCACCTGGGCCTACCTGATACATTGTCTTTTCTCTTGCGACTCTAAGTCGTGTTATCTTTGACCATATACTTAACATTTGCCCCCATATTCTTAACCCCCATCCCCACCCCGCACATTCCACAAGTGCAACCTTCTGGAATGCATGGTGCCAAGTGGGCCACTTTTGGTAAGCAGAACTGGTGATGCCAATCTCAACAGTCTGAAAAGGTCATGAGCACTGAATCCCCTTTGTTTAATTAATACAAACTGAGGAAACCTCTACATAAACTGTTCATCTGCTTCAAATAGCAGCCAAATCTCCCTGAAGTTACACTCAACCATCTTTCACAAAATGTTGGATGTTTGTTTACTGCTGGACTGCCTTTTATTATAAGTCTGCTCAATCAATGCTATTAATGAAAACAAATTAATAATCCTCTCATCCTCTAAGTAACAATAACTTGTTTCTTATATAGTTTATTATAATAATATACTGCTGCTAAATTAAAATACAATTTGAGGTAGGTTTTCATTGACATATTTGAATTTTTTTTTGTTTTTTAGCTCCCAACAGAGAAGAATGAAGGCATTGTAAATGTTCAGGTAACTTATTTATTGTAACTTGTTCATTGTAGCCAATTTTATAAATCTTTTAAACATACTATAGGCGCAGACGTGGCTGTGTGGTAAGAAGCTTGCTTTCCAACTACATGGTTCCAGGTTCAGTCTCACTGCATGGCACCTTGGGCAGTGTCTTTTACTATAGCCTCGGGCCGACCAAAGTCATGTGACGGAAATTGAAAGAAGCCCATCGAATATATGTGTATGTCTGTGTGTGTGTCTATGTTTGTCCTTGTGTCTATGTTTGTCCCCCACCACTGCTTGACAATCGGTGTTGGTTACTTTACATCCCCGTAACCTAGCGGTTCGGCAAAAGAAATCGATAGAATAAGTACCAGGCTTAAAAAGATAAGTACTGGGGTCGATTCATTCGACTAAAAATTCAAGGCGGTGCCCCAGCATGGCCACGGTCTGATGGCTGAACAAAAAATAAAAGATACTGGTATTTTAGATTTGTGTTTGTAAGCTGAAATAAACTTTTATTTAATTGCAAAATTGTATTTTACATGAATGTTGGAATTTATTATGTACTAGAGCACCCGTGACCTGTTGGGTCATGTTCACTTACACACACACACACACACACGAACATATACATAACCAAAGGTTTGCAGGATCATGTTACTATTGGGGAAACTTCCCATTATACACCATTTTCTGGCTATTTTAAGAAACGCATACACAATAGCAGTAGGAGTGTGAGAGGGAAAGAAATAATGTTAAGGAAGGGGGAGAGTTAAAATAAAGTTTCACGGTAATGTTACTATTGGGGCATTTTAAAATTATACACCGGTTTTTTGTTTGGTATTTACGAAGATACAAAATACACGAATCTCGATAACCAAGGGTCAGACTTATGTGAAATTTGCCTTATTCTATTTATTTTCCCATTTCAGAGGCAACTTACTTTCAAAGTATTTACCCGTTATCTGCCCTTTTGGCTATATTACATAACAGACAAGCAAGCAAGACCAGAATTTTAGTAGTATATAGATAGATGGATGAATATGTTGAGATTATAGGAATTGCGACTAATACCGATGTCAGTTGTAGGAACAAGAAGTGACAGATTGATTTAGAAGAACAACATTTGTATGGTGGCGAATTTGTTAGTTCCTTCATCAGTAGAGAAACTACAAAATTAATTAGATTTAGATAGTGTGTCACTGTAAATTTAACCCTTTAGCGTTCAAATTACTCTTTAAAATATAATGCTTATTTATTCACATTGTTTTGAATTAATCATGAATTATCTCATAGGTTTGATATTTCAATGATTGCCATGTAAAAGCACCAGTGCCAAGAGTCCGGTGCCGTTGGCACGTTAAAATTACCCAGCACACGCTGTAATGTGGTTGGTATTAGGAAGGGCATCCAGTCGTAGAAACCAGGCCAAATCAGACTGGAACATGGTGCAGCCCGTCCCGCCCGGCTTGCCAGTTTCGGTCAAACCGTCCAACCCATGCCAGCATGGAAAACGGACGTTAAAAGACGATGGATGATTGTTTATTTTTAGAATGACAATGTAGTGTAGGTGTGAGAAGCCAGATCTAGCCAGTTTGTACAAAAAAACACATAGAACGTTTGGGCCAGATATGGCCGGTTTGAATACTATAGGGTTAACCAAATTTGTATAACATGAGTGAATGAAATAGTAGGCTGGATTGCTGATGATGGATGAAAGCAGCAAGCTATTCTTTTTGTTGAGTTAAGAAGGAAAGCTTGCATCTAAATTAGCTGAGAGTTTGTTTGATAATGTTTTCTACTCTGGATGAAGACATTTTAGTTGTGTGTGTGTGATTATTTTTACTATTTTACAGCCATTATCATTGTAAACATCAAAGAAAACAAATGGAATCCTCTGCTAGCATGAGAGGAATTGTAAACCCAGTGATGGTATAGGATGGTGACAAACTGGGGAAATATAGCTTCATCAATGGTTTAATTTTCACTTTATACTATGCTTACATGGATCAGATGGAATTCGTTGAGGCAGATTTTCTAAGGTTGGATGCTCTTTGTGTTGCCAAACCTCACCTGTTCCCAAACAGGGTAATATTTCCTCATGGTTGTCAGCAAGGACATCCAGCTGTAGAAACCATGCCAAAATGGTGCCAGTCTCCAGGCAAGCTGTTTAACCCATGCAAGCATGGATAAGGGACACTAAATGATGATGATGATACCTGTGTAGGTGACATGTGCTAAGAAGCGGCCGCATCGAGAGTCCCGTTGCTAAGAAGCGGCCGCATCGAGAGTCCCGTTGCTAAGAAGCGGCCGCATCGAGGGCCCCGTTGCTAAGAAGCAGCCGCATCGAGGGCCCCGTTGCTAAGAAGCAGCCGCATCGAGGGCCCTGTTGTTAAGAAGCAGCCGCATTGAGTGTCCAGTTGCTAAAAAGTAGCAGCATCAAGATGTCCATGTTGCTATGAAGTGGACGGGTTGTGAGAGCGAAGACTTTCTGGCAATACAAGGCACCAAAGAGATGCAAAGTATGATCCTCAATTTTGGGATAGGTCCATGTTTGAGACTAAGCTTGTCTTTTTTGTCTCTGTTGTATCATGCAGGAACCTCGCTGACGGTGTCCTTAGATGTAAGTTCCCACTCTACCTCGCTGTATGTGTCCTCAGATGTGAGTTCCTACTCTGCCTTGCTGTATGGAGGTTTTCCCTGCCTACTCCGAGCCTATTTGTTCCTGGTTCTTATGTCTGTCTGCCTCTGATCTATAGGTCTCGTCTCAATATGCCCATCTGTCTACCAATCGCTTGTGGGGTGCCACGTAAAAGCATCAGTGTCGAGAGTCCAGTGCTGGCTGCATGTTAAAATCACCCAGCATGCACTGTAATGTGGTTGATGTTAGTAAGGGCATCCAGCCATAGAAACCAAGCCAAATCAGACTGGAACATGGTGTAGCTGATTGGTAAGAGTGGCTGTAATGGACATATAATACTGTACACTTCGATTAATATATATATCCCATGTTAACTGGTAAAAGTAAATATTATTTGTACATATTTGGATATTTACATATTGTTTGAGAAGGTTCATTTATAGACGTTTAATTGTAAAGGGAGTTGCTATAACAATATAATATTAAGAAATCATGACTGGTTATTCCTAATTTTTTTTATAGTCACTTCCAAATTCTTTTGATAATTATCAAACTCTGAAGTAAGAGTGGAACCTGTTGTCTGTCAGCTATATTATAACAAGCAGTGCTAATAGAACAACATGATGACTACAGTTATGGTTTAAATTTGTGGTTAGTATGTATTTATTAGTCTTTAGTCTCATAATTATTTTGGCTCCAAGCAGATTATGTTAAATCCCAAGCCAAACCAAATAATCAATATACCAAGTTGTTTCATTAAGTATGTAATCTAACATTGGAATAAAATCTCAACAGCAAGAAACCTGTCGTCTAGCTCCTTCTCTTACTTTAACCCCTCATCCCCTAGCATAAAGCTGCTTCTCTCTCTGTTGTAGCCTCACTCAGTCAAAGGGAATCTTTGTCTTGCAACCGGCATGGCAACCTCAATAAAAAAGAAAAAAGCACCCAGTATACTCTGCAAGGATAGGCATCCAGCACTAGAAACCATGCCAAAACATACATTGGGGGACTAACCTATAGGATCTTGTCAAACTATCTAACCCAGGCCAGCATGGGACAGGGATGTATCATGATGATATATGCTGTGAATATAAATGTATTCATTAATTAACTTATCTTTTAGGCTGAGTATTTATTGAATCAACTAAGCATGATTAATTTTATGTAAAATCTGCCAAAAAATTACATTCAAAAGTATATAATTGTATTTTCATGATTAAATACATTGTAAAGAGTATACACACAAAATATGGCCTATCTTATCATTATACATTATTCACTAACCCTTAACCAACCTTCTCAGTTTCTGATGAATTTGGAAAATCACTACACAAGAAATTAAGGGAAACTAAAGGATAACCAATCAAAGATAACAAATGAAGGCAACCACCTTTCGAAAAATCCCAGTCTTAGTTCCTTATTCATAATTATAAGTTAGAAATGCTTAAAATGTTCCCTTATCATACATGAAGATCTAAATGATCCATAGCATTTTTTTTTCTTTTTCAATTAACACACCCACTGCTATTTTTTAAGAAGTATAGGCCTCATATAAACTAAGATTTAAGAAAAAGAAAAATTAAAAAAAGTATTTTAAGCAAAATTATCAAAAGAGATAAACATAATGATATTTATATATACAGAAATCATTAGCTAAGATATTATCCTATATCCTATTCAAATGGTAATACATTTAATGTAATGTCAATGATCTATAACCCGAAGCTTATTTTGAAAATTAAGATGATTCTCTTTTAGAATATACATTAGTTTAATAGCACATAATTCTAGTCTCAAAAATGCTTTGGGTTTGACAAAAATAAAATTATAAAAGTGAGACTACCTGCAACATATGTTAAAGTTGCAAAATGTTTCAGTAAACAATTCAAATTGATTTTGTAATTGTTATTTCTAACTAATTTAAATAAATCATATTTAATTGGTTAATAATTTATGGAAAAATGGGTTAAAATGAACAGTTAATAGAAACAATTATCAATGAAATTGAAATTATTTCAAAAGAGCACTTTATCCCACACACAAGAGATCATATTATATTATGATTAAAATCAAATTATATATCAGTAAACAATAATATTACATAACTGCCTACATGTCATTTATATATATATATATATTATATTATATTAGTAAGGTTAAAACGATTTCTGTATAGGAAGTTATTAAATATCAATATTATTTATATATGTAATGTTTAAGAGGAAGAATAAAACATTGGAATAAAACTAAGGTTTTTCTCAACCTTTGTTGCAAGACAGTTCCACATTTCAAAGAAGTTTATCTAATCACTGAAACTCTTAAATAGACATATCTCTTGAATAGACAGCAAGCCAAGACATAGATAAAAATTGACTAAATCCATGCCAGTCTATTATTTGTGGGATATAACTCAGAATATAGAGCACTGGTTCTCAAACGTAGTAGTGCCAATATGCATTAGTCTACCTCAAGCAGTACATAAGTACAATGTGGAATTTTAAAAATATATTTTATGGCATTAGAAAATTCACAATACTCGAGTATCTTGAAAATTAATAAATTATAATTTTGTCAGTATTAGTAAAACAAAGTAGGCAAAATGACTTTCTCAGTTTTTAATTTTAACCTTTTAACATTCAGATTACTGCCAAATGTAAAGCTTATTTATTCACATTGTTTTGAATAAATCATACATTATCTCGTAGCTTTGGGATTTCAATGATGTGATTGTTTACTTTTAGAATAACATTGTAGAGTAGGTGTGAGAGGCTGGAGCTGGTCGGTTTGATCATAAAACAGAATATTTGGGCCGGATATGGCTGGTTCAAATGCTAAAGGGTTAAAATCCCCTCCCACCACTTTTTTCCTGCATTGAAGATGCCAGCAATTTATTTGATTTTTAGTGGGCCATGAAGTAAAAAAATGTTGAGAACCAAATGATACAGCTGTATACAATAAATCCTTTTGTTACCATATTCCTGTTGAAATGCACTTTGTTTCAATTAATTTTGAAAAAATGAATTTATTAAAATTATATATTTCATCAATGAGGTGATGTTTGGAACAACATGAAATTTTGATGGAAGGTTTTAATTTAGATCACCTTGTATCATAAAACTTAAGGATGGTTTCAGGCAAGATGGTATCAAAAGGGTTAAATACTGTAAGACATCGTTTGACACGTTATCAACTGTCTTTCTCTGTCTGTTCTCATGCAATATTGATTTATTAAACTGGCAGAAGGTTACAAATTTTGGGGGTAAAAATTTGGCAAACTGAATTGAGATCAGTAGATATATTTTACTCAAATTTTAAATATTAAAAATGCTAGGCTGACATGAGCATGATTTGAAAACTAAGTAAAAAGACAAGAGTGAATACTTATAAAGTCTATTGCTCTATTTTTTATGATTCAGTATTTAAAATTTAACTGTTTAACAGTACTCCCAGTCACTGTCAAGCAACATTTCAGTTGAAAAACACTCATCTGTTATGACAAGCCTTTATATCAAGGCTAATATGCTGATGAAAATAAATTAAAATGTACTGATGAAAAGTCAGACAATATAAAAACATGTAATCTTCAAGCATTTTTATTTATTTATAAAAAAGAAAAAAAAGAAAAAAGGAATAGACTAGTGTAAGCAGACAAGAAAAAGGTGTTATCATTGCAACAGTGAGTGGGTAAGGAAGGTATGTATATTAAAAAAAAAAAAATACTAACAAAAATAATAAAATAATGTACAGCAAATAAAAGAAGGACTTACCTGTGCAATTCCTGTCACTGAAACAGCCACCCCTAATTGTGTGTACACTTGGGAACTTTCTATTGCTAAAGTCATAGTATTTAGCGTCAATCTGTAACAAATACTACTTGGTATCAAGCCCTGGCATAAGACATGTCTAACAGTGGAAAAAGCATGCTTATTTGGAAAATAGCCACATGCAAGAATTTCTGATAATTTATTCATAACCAATATTTTTCAGTTAAAAATTTAAAGAAAAATAATTTTTTAAAAATATGACTAAATAAAAACTCCTTGAAAGCATTATGATTTCCAGGAGTCAATTTTAATAAGAATTTATAAGGGTAAATATTTCAACTGGTTTATCAAGAAAATACAGTCCCTTAGAAACATAGCCACTATTTACTCAAATAAGTTTTGATTCTTAATAATCAAAACTATGCTTAAGTTAATAGTTTTGTCAACAATTAGAGTAGAAAATAAATTGAAAGAAAAAACCCCCACTAAAATAATATTTTTTACCCTATAACTCCTAAATTATATCAATCTATTTCATTATATATATATATATATATATATATATCTTTGTACAGTTAGATGTATGACGACTACTGTAAGAATTAGAGCTCCATGTAGATTATTATTATCCAGTCAGCTTCCAGTATAGTGGTTAGTTGACCACTGTACTAAGCAGTGTTACTTGTTATGATACACAGAGCATATAGTGGAAATTAAATTAAACACCAGTACAAATATTTAGTTCCTACATGCATTTCATTATTGCAGTTATTTTGAACTCAGCATTGGATGTTCCAAGTTCATTTGGATCATTAGGGGAACACTATTGCATTGTTACAGTGATCAAATATCTATGATCTCTAATAATCCATTGCAGTTAGGCATCCAAATGCACCTGACATCCAATAATGAGTTCCAAATAACTGCAATGGTGAAACGTACATAGGAACTAAATATTTATACTGGTGTTTAGCTTAATTTCCACAAATACATATATATAGAAGTCATTTTTAGCTAGACAGTATGATGTAAAAATTTATATTTGCCAAATATTATCATTACTTGTATGCAATAAAGTTCCAATGTTCAGAATCCTTAGAGAGATCATCCCAATTTTGCAATTTTGATTTTTCATAAAAGCATATTTACGACTGTGAATTATTAATTTCATGCATTAAAAGAAAATCCTGATAATTTTCTTTTAGAAAATTTCACAGAAGGTAAATCAAAATTTTTTATTCCTTGAGTAATTTACTTGATTCACATTTGACTATTGAAAACAACAGTGAAAAAAAAAAAAAAAAAAAAAAAAATTTTTTTGGAAATAATTTACATTTGGATTATTAAAAATATTTTGTATATATATAATTTTATATATTTAAACAAAGTGTTTATGCAAGTACTTAGTAAACAATTATATATTTTTAAAAAAATGAACAACCATTATGTGGGACTCAAACTTACACTCCTTGTTAGCACCGAGCTAGAAATATGAGTTAGGAGTCCCATTTGGCAGTTGTTTCATTTTTTTTCTGTTATGTCCCTCTCTTTACCTATACTTACACAAATATATATCCCAGAAAAGTAAGTACAATAAAATGAATTCATATCACATAATCTTAGAGAAAGTATAGAAAATTTGGTACAAACAGTAATCAATTGAAATTAGAAGTTTCTCAGCACCTCACCATTCTGAGTTCAAGTTATGCTAGGATGATAGTAGTAGTAGTGGTGGTAAATGTTAATAAAATACCTCTAGGGCCAATAAATAAACTTCCATTAATATGACTAATCTTCATGCATAAACTGACCTTGTTCCTTATTTTTTAAAAGATGTAGTGGGGAGGGAAACTTTTAGATTAAGTGTTAAACAAAAAAATAAGGCGATGTGACTGGTGTAGCATAATAGCTAACAGTTTGAGTAACTAAAAAGGAATGAATAGACATGAATTACCTTGAATTAAGAAAACGCACCAATAGTCTTCACTAGGAAACTATTTTAAATAACTATCCACAAGTTTAGGGCATTGTTCTGTGTGTTCATACACACAATATTAAGACATTGTTGAGATACAGAGAGTGAGTGATAATTCTTTCCTACGTCCTACAAGTGTTTTGTAGCCAATAAATACATCTTGTGATTGGCTCTATCAAATCAAAGTTAAAATTTGAATCCTTAGCTGATCAAGATTTACACTGCAACTATGAAAAAACAAAATGTTCGCTACCATAAGTTCAACAGTAATGCCCACACCAGAGGGGAAAAAAATAAATGAAATAAAATAAAAGATATTTCTTTAAATGAGCTGTAACTACTAATAACCATGCTGCATAAGAATGATAATTTGCAATAACAAAATATAATCACTGTAAAGTACAACAACACATTAAAAACAAAACAAAATATATATATATAAAGCAACAACATTCTATCTGCAAAAGGGAAAGGTTGGTGGGTGGAGAAATCAAAATATAAAAATAAGAAAACATTTATAACAACAACAAAAGAACATAAAACTATTCAGGTAACCACTAAGATTGAAAACTAAGAAGCTGCCAACTACTTGCATTTTTGGTAGGATTTAGAAATGTACCCATTACAACAAGGGACAAAACCACTTACTTGTGCAATACCTGTCATGGAGATAGCCACGCCCTGTTTTGTGTAGACATGTTGGCTTTCTATAGCTAAGCTCATAGTTGCTAAAGACAATCTACAGGTTTGAGCAAAAAAGAGAGTCATGGTATTGAAGATAAAATGCAATTTGCAAATGTGGTTTGAACCCCTATTCTAATATTTAATCAAGATCTGTGAAAAATTATTTTTATTTTTCAAATTTTAGAACAAAAAAAAAATTTTTTTAATGTTTATAGAATGTATATTTTTCTACAAATATTTTGTCCATTTATTAAACACACATGCTATTTTAATTCATTCTTCAATATGATAATCAGTATCATTTTTGCTATTTTATAATATGCATTTGAAAGGCAATAAACTGGCAGAGCATTGAAAAATAAATGTTCCAGTGCTTTACAACCCGAGTTCCAATCTTGCTGAGGCCAAATTTCATCATTCCAGGGTTGATAAAATAAAGGACCAATCGAGTACTGGAGCTGATGATATCAACTAAATCCCTTCCCTCAAAAGTGCTGGCCTTGTGCCTAAAAATCAGACCCCATTATAAGCATTTGAGAACAAAACAGTCTCATAAGATTCTGAAAGAGAGGTCTAACAATTTTTGCTTCTGGAAATTTGTACCATGTATTTATATCAGAGAGCAAAAAACATCTACCAAATGTGTTGGGCTGAGCAACAGGCAAAGAAAGGACTTGTACAGGTGTGAAAGTACTAAGTATCATGCAAGTATGTTTTTCACATTGCAGGTACAGCGTAATTGAGTTTGTTGGGCTGTAGTTTAATATACATTTTATAGAGTACTGCTGTTGTAGCAATCTGTTTTTAAGGTATTCATAGCCAGAATTTTGGCAGTCTCTAAACCATCCATGGTAATGCTCTTGAGATCTTTCATTTGGAAACTGAGTTTTTATCTAGCTGAGTATGCTACGAGGCATTCATCCAGGACAGACAGGTGTAGTCCACGATGCTTCAGATTTGCTATATGTAGACAGTAGCTCTTTTGTTCAACTTTTTGCACATAGCTCCAATCATAGCTATGTACAGACATGTACACGCACATACACACACACATTATATATATTAGTGTTGATGTAGCATGAGCAAATAATTAAGAAGTTTGTTATTGCAATCATGAAGTCCTGGTTTGATCTCACTATGGCAACTCAGTGTCAACTCCAGTCTTGTGATTGAAACTGACTAGATGGAAACCAGTCTGAAGCCTTTCCTGCCATGCTGATTCTGCCTGAAAATTACATTAAAAAGTATATATTTGCATCTGTGATATACTATGTTAATTCACATGGCAGGTCATCCAGTTGAGCAAACAACTGACTTGCTCATCTGCAACATCGATGGAGGACTGAGAGCATCAATGACTAGATTGTACAAGGATGAAATACATAGATACTGTTAAAACTATATAGAAAGCAGGACAAAGGTGAACAATAAATTGTGTTAATATTAATTAATAAATGATCAACACAGTATGTTTCAATACTAAGATCAAATTTCTTGCCAAGCATTCCTAGAGAGAAATTCTATAGAAAGTTCTGTCAAATATGTAGAACACACACGTACACATATGCATGTGTGCCCACAAACGCATACATATATATGAAAGATTAATTCAAGATATAGGAAACAAAATATATTGTCATATCCATATAGTATTTTGACTACCTTCAGAACTTTGTGAATTCAAACTTTAGAGTCAAAAGTTATTCTTGTCAATATATTCCCATTAACTACGAAGTTAGTTCAATGCCAACTCTGATCAGTTAAAAATTTTCTATACAATATTATGACAAAACTTTCATTATATATATATATATATATATATGCACACACACACAAAAACTGTTGCATACCACTAGGGTGATGTGATAAGATCAACTGAATAAAGATAGCAGCTAACCATTGAGGAATTGCACAATAGGTATGTCATAACATGGGCTATTTATTCTGAATGCCAAATGAATGAATAACACATACAAAAAAAAAGAAAAAAAATGATAGAAAGGGCAAGAATTATAGAAAGGGTAAGGGCTGAAAGATATCAATATTAACTAAATCACAGTTTTACAGATATAGCAAAGCAAATGATACTGTTCATTCATTGAAGAGCAAAGCACCTACTGAAATATCTGAAGACCATAAGGTTTGGACTCCAAACAAACAAGAGAAAGAATCTAAACATGTATTTTTAAAATGCATTAAAAGTGGGGTTTTTTTTGCAGAACAAAATTAACAATGTGGTTTTTATAATATACGAGTATATGTGGTTTTGCAATTTTACAAAACCTGCAAATATTTTAGTTATATTAAATAAATATATAAATAAATAACAAACTAGTTTCAAAAAAGTCTTTATTATACAAAAGTCTACATGATTCTCTGTGCTTGTTAAAATTTGGTGTCAAAAACTTTCAGGTAAACTTGAGCAGGAAAAAATGCTACCAAGATATTTCTATAGTTGAAAGGACTATTACAAAACTATTCAGTTAGTTTGGAAATGACTAAACAGAAAATAATAATTCTGATATGTTTGACATTAATTACAGCTGATAAACAAAGCAATATTTTCTAGAATAAATGATAATCTCTTAATCTGTGACAAAGCCTTAATCATCTAATGATTTAGGTCTAAAGTAGGATTCAAATGGAGATGAATATTTTCTTTTTCAGGTATTCTATCATGATTGTAATGAGATAAATATTTACAACTTTAGACTGAAGTATCTGACCTCTATACAACCATGAATTTTTCAAAATTGTCTATATGAATGCATATTGTGTTTGTGCATGCATGTGCACAAACATGTCTGCACCCTATATTTGAATAGAAATAACATTAAAAAAATGTTTATGTAACAAGTGACACTATAAAAATGTAGAATTTAAAAACATTTTATTTGCCACATGTATCTTCACACTTGCACAGATTTGACTGATTTTGAAGCATCTGGATTTCTTCCTAACCACAAATTGGTCAACTATGAAATAAGTAGCATAGACTCTCCAGCTTAGCAAAATGAAACAAGCTAAATAAAGTGTGTTCCTTAACAGTGGGCAAAACAAAAATGGTTGTACCAAGCTTTGATAATGTAAGAGGTCCTTTCTCCAGTATCTTAAAATCTATTGTTAAATTGTAGGTTGAATCTTGTAGAATTTGTTAACTCAGAAAAGTTAAAGCACAGATTGGATACAGTTAATCATTTGAATCTATGCCTATCTAGAATTTGTTCCAACTCCCTTAACAAAAAATTAAATTTAATAAAATGCAAACCATACAAATTATCCCTACAGTAAATGGAGATATTTTGAAATTCGGTAGAGATGAGAGTAGGTGTGACTGTGTGGATAAGAAGTTTGCTTTAGAGTCCTGTAGTTCTAGGTTTTATTTCAATGAGTGGCACTTTGGGTAGGGTCTTGCACAATAGCATTGAACTGATCAAAATCTTCTGAGTGTAATTTGGTATGGGAAAACTGTGTAGAAGCTCATAAAATGAATGTGTGTGTGTGTGTGTGTGTGTGTGTGTGTGTGTGTGTGTGTGTGTATTGGTGGGTGGATGGCAAAATCAATGGAGCATTGAACAAAAATACTTTATGGTGTTTCTTTATATTCATTAGGACAAGTCGATTTTTGCCTTTCTTCCCCTCAATGTTGATAAAATCTCCTGAAGGTGGTGCTATTACATGGCCATAATATACTGACTGAAGCCAATAAAAGAATAAAGAAGAGAATATAATATTTCTGATAGAATTACAGAAATTATACATGGGAATTGGAGACAGAATATAAATTGCTTTAGTAATGAATACATGTCAACCAATTAAAAAGGCTAATTGAAAGTCAACCTAATAAAGTCAGTTCAATTGCTTAGAAGAACATGCCTTGAGGTATTCTCTTTGTTTAAACTTCAGAAAGTACACTATATATTTGGATTCAGGAGAGGCTAATAGCTAATTAATCATTAAGGCTCTTCCAAGATAATTGATTAGATTGAATCCAATTTCAAGAGGTTAACCTTTACCAAGTCTTATTTCCAATACCTTCCATTATATTCATTACCTCGACTCAAAGCTACAAATGAACTATCATATACACAACTTGCAAGCCATTCACTCTTTGGTCAGTGGAAATACAAATTAAAGACAAACAAACATAATAAATGTCAAAAATTTATAAACAAAAAGAATAAAATGTAAGCATTAGAACATGGTTACTGGCTTATAGCAAGATTAAAAATTAAACTATCATTAGCCAGTTTTCCAATATCTCAATATGAAATCCACCATGCTTCACTAACAGACTCAGAAGAACCAATAAGGGATCCTCTATGTGGTTACATAAAATGCTTGAAATGAGAGTTAAATCACTTTTCCCTCAATTCTCTTTACTATCTTGAAAAAATGAAAAAAAACAAATTGGATAATGTAGTCCTAATTATATCATGTCTGAAAAACATGGAATGGTGGCATTTGGAATACCTTTGATCACAGGTCCGGTCAATCAAGACAAAAACCTGGGGTTAAACAACAACAGTGTCAGTTGTTTTAATATGATTGATCACAGCCACACATCATTCTGAATATTATGAATGAAGTTGTAGGAGTTAATATTTTGGTTTACTAAACTGAAAGTCAAGATTCTAAATACCCGTAACAGAAGCTTTGGAGTATAATTTCATTACTTGCAGAAGATAGATGTTGCATCTACCTTCATGGGTGGTCTTTAAGTGATCAACATCTAGAAAAGCATCTTGCTTTGGCACTGGTATAGTTGTGTGCTTAAGAAGTTGACTTCCCTACTAAATGGTTTTGTGTTCAGTCCCAATGTGTGCCACTTTGGACAAGTGTCTTTTACCATGGTCCCAGGCTAACCAAAACCGTGAGTGAATTTGGTAGACGGAAACTGAAAGAAGCCCATCATATACATATATGCATAAATGTGTGTGCCGCCTTGTCTTGACATCATGTAACAGTTGTAAATGAATGCCACCATCATAAAATCAGTGTCATTCCTTTTCACTATGAAAATATGTCTTCAAGCAAGGTTAATGTTTCCCATGAGCAGACAAGTAAGGGTTGGTGGTAAGAAGGGCATCCAGCTGTAGAAAATCTGCCTCAACAAGTTCCACCCGACTCATACAAGCATGGAAATGTGGGTATTAAAACAATGATGGAAACCTTTTACAAGTCCAAAATACCAAGGTCTACTGTTTACCTTTGCATTTTCTAGTGCTAGCATTCTGGAATGATTGTTGTAAGGTTCAAGTACTGTATTTCTGATCATATGATTGTGAGATCAAACATTATTATCAGACCCCATTATGTTGACTGAATCCAGCTTGTTCCTGTTTGCCTGAGAAACAATAAGGTTACACTTCTACTTTTTGGTTGAGTGAAGAGGTAAATACTAAGAACATTGAACCCCCAACAAAAATCACTTCACTTAGGCTAGCATGAAGAAAATATATGTAAAACAGCAAGTGAAAAAAAAATGAAAGCTAATGAAAGGGTAAAGACACTATTCAGTCACGAATGACCATAGGATTGCACCTAGAAAGTTCCCCTCCGAGGCACAAGTCAAGGCAAGGTTGTTTTGTGGAAGACCAGCAGTTGCCCATGCATACCAGTCTCTCCTGTCCATGCCACCAATGTCTTCCAAGGGAAAGGCTGACACAGCTTGGCACCAGTGATGCTGCAACTCATTTCTACACCTGAGTAAGCTGGAGCAACGTGAAATAAAGTGTCTTGCTCAAGAACATAACACACAGTTCGTTCTGGGAATCACACTCACAACCTCACGATTGTAAGCCCAAAACTAACCACTGAGCTATGCAACTTCATGGTGCATGGCTAATGAAAGATAGGAAGCATATTGATCTATCAGGAGTAACTTCACAACTGCCTAAGACACAGCCGTACTTCTCTAATTAGGTCTCACATAGTGAATTGAAAACAAACTGTCCATGTAATTAGTACAGATAAAGAGTGAAAAATAAAATCTATCTCAGGGTGTTAAGAATTCTAAAATTAAGAGGAAAAAAAGTAAACATTGTTACTTGCTTATAGCAAGATTACTACGATTGGTCGGTTTTCCAATACCCCAATATGAAATCAAACGGTAATGGTGATAGCACCAATAAATTCAGCTAATCAAAGTTTTTGAAAAAAAAACTGAAGACAATGAAGATAGGTGTGGATCTGATCTTTAAAACCTACAAGTAAAAGCAACATAAGATTTGATCTTATTAAACCTCATCAGCAAAGCATATGCTTCTTAGTCAAGCAAAGTTTTTCAGCTCACTAGATAACATGCGAGACTCTACCAAATGTTCATTTGGTATGCAAAACATTCCTCTGTGGTGTTTTCCCCTCATCCCTACTGTTGATAGAACAGTACTCCATTTGTCACACTAAAAAATATGGGCTATAGACAACTTCACAAAAGATGTGGTTTACTAGTAAGAACAGTATCCAATGGGATGCCCATTTTGGTGTTGCTTCTTAAGTTTTGCAATGTGAAATGATACCTGATATATTTCTGATTCTATTTCATTATTGACTCCTGAAGGGGATGAAGATTCAAGTTAATCTCAGTTAAAACCTGCGGTTGATGAAACTAAATACAATATATGGCTTATTTCAGTACTGAAGTACTTCTGCCAACTTATACATACATATATTTATATATATCATCATCCTTTAATGTCCATTTTCCATGCTGGCATGGGTTGGACGGTTTGACTGGAGCTGGCAAGCTGTACTAGGTTCCAGTCTGATTTGGCTTGGTTTCTACAGCTGGATGCTCTTTATAACACCAACCACATTACAGTGTGTGCTGGGTGCTTTAATGTGCCAGCAGCACTGGACTCTTGGTGCTAGTGCTTTTTGCAACAGAACCGTCGACATGGGTGCTTATATCATCATCATCATCATCATCATCTTTTTAACGTCTGTTTTTCCATGCAGGCATGGGTTAGACGGTTTTGGCGGGAAACTGGCAAGCTGGGGAGCTGCACCAGACTCCAGCCTATTTTTGGCTTGGTTTCTACAGCTGGATGCCCTTCCT
>JAOPUL010000001.1:20764612-20775899 GCA_027564515.1 Octopus rubescens | reverse complement strand
GAAGCTCGGTATTGTCGACAGTAATGGAATCCTGCACCCTTTCATCAGTTGTTAAATATTCGGTTTTATTGATGTTGGGTCGTAAACCGAATTGTGCAAGACGATTGCTCCATTCTTCACCTGCACAATAAAGGTAACTTTGTATACCTCAATCTGTTTAGCTGACAGACTTCACAGCTAAAGCAGGAAATGCAACCATCTTTCAAAACAATATATGCAAACCACACCATACTAACTTAGAGATGGAAAGATAAATTAGATGATGGAATGGTCATGGTTGGAATACCTTCAATCAATGCCTTCTTGAACAAGGCTGACCTATGGTTAAACAACGACATTCAACAACAAACATATGAAGGTCCTAATTTTCAAACCCACTCTTGCCCACATTAACATGGAAAAGATATATATATATATATATATACACACACACACACACACACACACACGCACACAGCACCAAGAAGTGATTATGCGTAAGCGAACTTTAGGTTAGTTAAAATGTTTAACATATTTCAACTTCTAAAGGCAAATTCACTGCAGTTACTGTGGAGAAAAAATTCTCTTATGGTAAAAAGGTGCAAAAACACCATATCTGCTTATGGAAGCCCCCTATTGGATTCTCAGATGTGTTTTACCAATGGGAAATACTGAAGCGAGGTAACTGAGCAGATTTAAAGCTGTAGCTTTAACTAAAACAGTTATATATATATATATATATAAAAAACTAAAAACAGTTATATATGTGGAAGACAATTTTAAAATATCAAATTAGTTATCTATATTGATATAGCAACTGAAGTTAAGGAGAAGCAAGCTTAGTCAGTGACTGTTACAACAGTCTTCTGCCTCTGTGAAAGACAAACTGTATTGAAGCAAGTACTAAGTGTGATGCTAATATGGTAATGGAATATGGACATTGAATGAAGATCTAGACTTTGGAAAGAAATGAATTGAAAGTGATTTGTTGCATGTACAATATTAACCAACATGAAATGTGGATCATAAGAAACCAGTTGGGCATTAAAGGCACTAGCTGAGATTATATATATATATATATGCATTTTGGTATGGTAGGGCAGAAGACACGACACCCTGAAGCCATTTCTGGCAAATACAAGGTGCTAACAAATACACGGCTCTCAATACGAGTCATCTTTTGCTTCTGCTTTAATGGTATGCTAGAAATGTGCTGCTATATTGTTATGCTAGAAATATGAAATACACCCTAAAATAGGAGTTCCCACTCCACCTCGCTGTATGGAAATTGCCAATAGTATTAAGCACATGAGATTTAGCCGGGCAGCGCCAAAGAGGTTCCCTATAGTATTAAGCACACGAGATTCAGCCGAGCAGCGCCAAAAAGGTGTAAATACATGGCTCTCAATATAAGTCTGTGTTGTGTTATCTTAGAAATGTAAAATATGTCCGTGGGTGTGAGTTACCCATCGCTCTACGAAAGTGGTCCAGGCATATGTGCACGAACCTCCAGACTATATATATGTATATCTCCCCGGTCTATATGTCCAACTGTCACCGGGCTGATGCCAAACAGTCCATATGTCCATCCATCCTAGGTCTACATATGTCTCGTCCGTCGGACCAACAATTTCCAGTATTACGTCAGGCTGACCCTGGTTTATATGTCCGTATGGCACCGGGTGGAAGCCAGATGGCCCCTGTCCTATATGTCTGTCTGTCCATGGTTCATATGTCCGTCCCTGTCTATCCATGGTCAATATGTCCTTCCATTGTAGGTCTATATTTTCTCGTCCGTCGGACCAACAATTGCCTGTTTGCTGGTGCCACGTAAAGCACTAGAGCCGAGGGTCCGATGCCTGTGCCACGTTAAAAGCACCCAGCACACACTGTAAAGTGGTTGGCATTAGGAAGGGCATCAAGCTGTAGAAACTGAGCCAAATCAGACTGGAACCTGGTGCAGCCCACAACTTGTCAGCTCTAGTCAAACTGTCCAACCCATGCCAGCATGGAAAACAGATGTTAGATGATGATGTATGTATGTATGTATATATATATATGTATATGAGAGGTTTGCATTGGTATGAATTATATAATGTAAAATGGTCAGTGAGTGTCGAGTGGAAAAGTTAAAATGTGCTACATACTGACTGAAACATATTCACAAGAGGAAGAAATGGTGAACTTGAAATATTGGCCCACAGTGATGAGACAAAGGATTGCGAGAAGTAGGTAGATATGCTGAAAGCTAGACCCAACCAGCCCATTTCAACAATAAAACGATGATTGTAGAAGGAAAGATTTACAGAATCTAATCAGGCATGGTTGTATAGTTAAGAAGTTTGCCTCACAACCATGTGGTTCCAGGTTCTTTATCACTGGATGACCTTGGACAATTGCCTCAACCATAACTAAACAGGTCAACTGAAAGCCTTATCAGTGAAATTTGGTAAGAGAAACCACAGAAGCTTGTCTGATGGACAGAGTGGAAATGGTGTCCCTAATGAGTAGTAGACATCCAGTATATGTAGCACTGTTTGTGCTAGTAGCTCCATCAATTATCTCTCAAAACTAATCCAGTCAATTCAGATGCAAACAGGTGCTAGGTTCAATTTTACTCCTGTAGAAAAAACTGGAATTCCAGATTACAACAAAGCTAACTATCCTTATAATGTGCCAACAAGGCCTTGTGGACATGAATGTATATCAGGACTATCAAGTTGGATCTGACTCAGGATCCACCCATCTAACAATATTCCTTTGTAGGTTTTGGTGAAGATATCTCAGTAGAAATTAAAGTTAAAAATGAATTATAGAATAGAGAGTCTCATAAAAAAAATATGAAAAAAGTGATGAAAAGTCTGGTAGCTTAATTACCAGTGCGACTTAACTAACCTTCTCGTACAAAAATCTATACAAATTGTTATTGATTAACAAAGAGGGGGTATCTGAGCCGAACACCAATCCAAGAATAGATTTAAACAATTTTGAAACAATAAATATGAAACAATAAATATGAAGAACTCTTTCAATATTCAGAATATGAACAAGTTTTTAATTACAGAATTTTTCTATCAGTCGTAATAAAATATATTTCGCCTGTTTTGTGCAGTGCCTTTTTTGAATGTCATCTTGCCTATCACTCGCCTGTCTCCGATTGTATATTATTGTGTGTGTGTGCTTGTTTTGGTTATTAAATGAGGACATGTAGAACATGTAGAAAAAAGAAATGTGGGTGACACAACAGGTTCAGGTAGTTTAACATGTACATAGCCTCTATACACCCCCTCCCCACACTTTAAGAACGCTAAAAATGGCAGAGAAAAGAGAGCGTTCTCTCTATTATTTCCCGTCGATTCAGTTTTCAAATGCTGCCGGGATCGATAAAGCATCAGTAAAATAATTAGTCGATTGATTGTATACTACTAAATAAAACATTCTTGTGCCTTATCTGCTGCTCTCCCCCCTAACATCTAAAATATATAATTTATACTCTTTAATATAATACATACTTAGCTCCTTAATAAATCAATACACACACACACACACTGAAAGCCAGTGTTTATTTATTGTAAAGAAACTCGGCCATCTGTGACGTTCACACGACTTTAATAAAATAGAATTTTTAAAATGAATTTCCTGGCTTAATGTGAATTTACTCCGAGACTTTCTCATCAGCAGCCAAACAAACTGGATGCCGTTTGTGTTGTGTTCCTATATTTACATACATCTACTACATACATAAAATATTTCACCCGCACACCCAGAGAAATATCAATGCGGCATTCTTGACCTAATTCAGAAAAACTCGCTCGCTCTCCAAGAAACACGGACGCACTGACTTTCATAAATAGTTTCGTAAATATCACTCACATGTCAAACATGGAGAAAAATTAAAATTTATTCAACGAAAATTGATTATAAATACAGGTATACCATATCGACTTACTGTTAACAGGTACTTTATTTTATCGGCCCCGAAAAGATAATCTAGCATAGGTATTTAGATACATAAAAAATTTAAAAAAAGATTTGCTTAATAATAATAATACATAATTCCAAGATAAGTCAGCTCGCCAATTTATTATATTTTATCAGTGTATCATCTTTGTCAAAACCATGTCAGCTAATTTGTTTATTGTCAAGAACCACTCAATGTCTGAATTTGTTTATATCAAGTTTCTTTATTAATTTAATTCTTCTCTTTAAGACCATCTTTTCTTTGGTGTTATTTCGTAGATGCTTCCAAGTATAATTAAACCTTTGGAAAATAATAAGATTAGAAGCAACGTGAAATAACTGCTGTATGAGGTCACTCAGCCTGCTAGAAAAAAGTATTTAACTCCCCCACAAATCACACTGTAGTAAGGTCACATTGGCAATAATCATAAATAAACAAAAATAAGGACGGTTACGGTTGAAACACTTTTGATCAACCCTAACATGATCAGATCGATCAACCAAAACACGAGGCTAAACAATACGCGGAAGCTACTACGTGCTCGCTCAACTTGCTAGAAACAGCAGCCTATCCTCCCTCAAATCACCCTGCCAACTTAAAAAAGGAAATAACACATTGTATAAACGATAGTAATTCTTTCAACGAAATTTCTCCGCAGATGTGCAGTTTCAACCTCCGTGTCCCCTTTTAGTTTGAACTTTTCACTTCCCATTATAGTGAAAGTCACGTCGTAGCGAAATGTCATTGATCTGTAGAAAATGTCCACGTAATCATTTATTTCCCTACTAGAGTTTAACGCTCATAGTTTAAATACACACACACACCACACACAAAAAAAAACACACCATCTTTTGTTGCACTTGATGATTGGCCAGAGATTGTGTTGAAATGAAGGCAGTTGTATTATGATCAAGTAGTAGAGTGTACATAAAATACACACTATTATTATATCCCACTTAAATATATTTTTGCTATTATTAAGTCCTACAGAAGTGAATTAACAGAATATTTACAACATGGAACAAAGTACCTGACAGTATTTAGTTAATGAACGCATTACGTTCTGAGTTCAAATCCAGCAGCAAGTGGACCCCCCACCCTCCAATTTGAAACCCAAATTTGTGGAAACAAAAATCAGTTAGCATATTTTTCATTCTGGAAATTTAATAGTTCTTTTCTCTAGTATCTTGAATTTATCTTGGTTATTCTAATTTCAGTTCTACAACATGAGTATTTAGAACAGGTTGAAAATGTAGGTCAAAAAATGTACCATTTATTTAGTTTATATAGGGAGAGAGAGAATGAGAATCGCTGATGATATTGGAGACGGGAGCAATGACAGCAGTCGCGGAGGCGGCAGGAGTTATTTTCAAAGAACAGCGGACAATGTGAAGGTTCTTTCGTTTTTTTTTTCTTTCACTTTTTGAGGAAAATAAATTTGGTGCTGTTGATGAGTTCCATGTCAGCTCTGATCAAGCAGACTGTGACCAAAGGCGTTCTAACCTTAACCATCTTGTTCTTTTTTGTTAATGTATTTAGGACTATACTATCCGATGTACACACACACACTGAAAAAAAAAAAGACCGCATGGTGTAATCTAAGTGAGGTTTGGCTGCTATTTCTAAAGGTCGAGTGGCAACCACGTGGAATCATCCATGCAATGATCATGTAAATTCATTACCATAATGAATTAGCGACTAGGCTTCGATTTCGGCACTCAGTAGCAACGTTATCACCTACGCCAATAAAACTTGATGGGGAGGAAATAGAACACCATCCCGATATCGTTAGTATTAAGGGGTTTTCGAACCAACAAAGGTCGCTCGAGCTACTAGAAACAGCAGTCCTTAAACCAAACTCCGTCTTAAACCGGACTTATTGGATGAATAGATGCTGTGTTTATAGGTTTACTCAATGAAAGTTGATCGCGGGCTGAACAACATGTATTATTAGCATTGGTGCGTCACCGAAGACTTGTTTAGTAAATTATCATATGCCATATCTGATAATTCTATAGCAAACAATTTCTTTACTTGTTGTATTCTACCGTTTTATAAATGCCTCATCATAAAGACATTTTCAAGTCAACTGTCTTAACTGATGTCTAACTAAAAAGAATGTACGCCGTCAATTTTGTACTTTTTTTCCGGGAAACCAGTCTTGTGTATTATCTGTGATCATTTCATTTGAATTAATCGGCAAACGTCTGTGATAAAGCACGGACGTTACAACACTTCGTTTCGTTTTTTCGTCTGTTAAAGATCTAATCCTATGTCAATCAATTCAGGACTTCGTCATCAATACCGTAGACTGACAGAACGGCAGACAAACTGTTTTGCGATATTAAGTTATGATGATACTCTTCGAGATTTGTGGCCCTTTCATAACGTTACAAACCATTCGAGCATCAGACAAAATGCCTTTCAGTATTTGGTTACATACCGAGTTAACTTCAGTCGTTTACCTTTCATCATTCCGGGGTTGGGCTCGATTAAATCAACTGAGCCCCTCCCTATCTTAAATTGTTTTGTACTCCAAAAATCATTATCATAACAATAATATCAAATGCGAAATTGTTTTGTAGACGGGAAGGGCTTTAATTTAAAAACGTCACAGATCTAAGTTCACACCCAGTTATGATCAGCAAAACAAGTATGTGCCTTTGCTGAAAAATCGACCTTATGCTGTCTGGTCATATCAGGCAGACAAGCAAAAGAAAAAAATAAATAAATAAACGCTATTTTTTTACTTCCTACATTAATGATTTGTATTGCCAAAAATTCTTTTTTTAAATGCACCAAGAGTGAGGAAGCAAAATTAACAAAAACACCAGGTAGAAAAGTTGCCAAAACAACATCATGGGAGTTAGGTGAAATGTTAAATATCAGCTAACTTGTACAAAATAATTGTCTGATTTAGGCAGAACATAAAGAACTGGAAAAAATATTATAAGATAACTTTTCCGATGTTCTAACTAATGATTCTGCTGACAAGCAGCCCTTAACTTGTGCAACACACACACACACGTGAATTGGCAACTTGAAGATCTAAGAAATTTGAATCTCTCCACTGCTGATTGTGTCTTAATTCCAAGGTCCATAAAAATACCATTCATTCAAGTACTGATATTGAAATCAATATCTACTTTTGTAACCTTATGCCAAAGTTAGAAATCATTATCTTTGATTCCACATCCCTACAGTGCAGACTTTGCATTTCATTGTTATGGGTTCTATAAAATATACACCAGTCAAGAAATGGTGGCTAATTAAATCAACTGTGTGTACCTTCCTCAAAGTTGTGTAGCCCTATATCAATGTGAGGAATAATTATATATTTTCCTCAAAATATTTGTAGACCAATGTCTATGTTGGACCTTATTATGTAGGTTATTACTGTGAGCATAGATAGCCTAGTTTGATGAGATACAAGGCAACCACAATCCTTGCCACTAAAATTATGCTGTGCCTGTGGTTAAAACACTTCACTACTAAGAGCATGGGATCTGTCTTGGAAGTTGGAAATATGAATTTAAAGTCAGTTAATTTGGTTAGATAGCTTGGTGATATCAACTAACATTTGCTATATCACAGCCAGCATACACCCACACTTCTATTTCCATTAGTTTAATCACTAGCATATATGTGTGCATATGTGTGTAAGCATGTCTGAGCATTTGAGAAGTTTGCTTCCCAACCACATAGTTTTGGGTTTAGTCCCACTGCATGGCACTTTGGGTAAGTCTCTTCTACTATAGCCCTGGACAGATCAAAGCCTTGTGAGTGGATATGGTAGTAGACAGAAACTGAAAGCTTGTGTGTGTGTATATATAGATATGTACGAGTGTGTATGTTTGTGCAAGTTGCCTTGACATCTCGTGATAATTGTAAATGAGTGTCACTGTCATACAAGCAGAGCCATTCATTTCCAGTATTCTGCAAAAACATGTCTGGCTATGGGGTAATATCTTGCTTGGAAACACGTGAGGGCTGGTGACAGGCAGCGCATCCAGCAGTAGAAAATCTGCCTCAATAAACTCCATCCAACCCATGCAAGTATGAAAAAGTAGATGTTAAAGCAATGATGATGACAATACAGTGGAAGCCACTTATAATCACTGATAATGTTAATCATCTTGTAGAATCATTATAGCACCAGAAAAAATTCCCGGCAGCATTTCTTCCAGGACTTTATGCTTTGATTTCAAATTCTGCCAAGGTTAATTTTGCCTTTCATCCCTCTTGGGGTTGATAAAATGCCAGTCAAGTACTGGGGTTAATGATTTCAACTAACCCATTTCTGTTAAAAATTGCTGGCCTTGTGCCTAAATTAGAAACAATTATTACTATTCCCAAAAGAATGATAGATGGGCAGAAATAAGCATCTAAGATACTCGGTCCCGTGCAGAAACTGCAGGAGCTACTCAGGTTTCACAAGCTCTTCTAAATCCATTGCAATGCTGGAAACCCTTCCATAGGATCAGCAGGTATCCCAGGGTCAAGCATTTCACCCCTTAGCCTGTATGCTTCACCTGAGTGGGGAAGTGAGGACTGAACTAATCTTCACCTATGGAAGGGTTCCACTTGTAGACCCTTATCAACCAGAGCCACTTTCAGCTGCCGTGCCTATCTCTTTGATGGATTTCTTCAGTTGTCTGGGTTCCAGATGTATCTTCTGCAGTAAATAGCGCAGTGATCAAGCTGGAAAGCTGTGACAGCTGACTTCCATGTGGAATGGGGCCACATGCCATTCCTTGACAAGGGCCTCATCAACCAAGTTCTGATATTTCGTTTTATTTACCTGGTGGAAAATATTGAGTTTGTCCTCCCAGGTGGGAAATATTGAGTTCGACCAAGATGACTTTTTGTATTCCTGGAGAGTAGGAACATGTTTGGTCAGAGTGATGTTCCCATTATTTATTCTGGGAAGACAAGTCTGTCCATTAAATCCATTTGTATCTACTAGTCTGAGGTTGAATGCAAAATAGAAAACAGGTCCCCTACCATTGTTTTGCGTTAGGAGCTTTGTGACAGTCCTTTAGGAATTTCATATCCTTTAATGTTGGTGGCTGGTGTTTATTAGCTTTCACTCCTTTGCAGATCAAAGCCACTTGAGCAATTTCGGCAAGGACCTCATCATGTTAAACTAAGCACCTTGCAGTATTTCATTATATCTCTCAATATTCTGAGTTGAAATCCTCCTCACTTGCTAAAATAAGTATAAGCAATGTACTTGGAGTTGATTCAATCAATAAGTCTTCTTTATAAATCTGGTTTTATGCATAAGAAAACAAAACAAAACAAAATTTAAATAAAACACTAAAAGAACAATGTTCTCTCTTTCTGGTAAGATAATTCACCCCAAATTTGAAAGACTGCTCAGAGTGTACAGAAGATTCACAGTGACAATTTACACCACCCACAATATCTTCAAGTTTTATGATATATATATGCACACACAGAGACATGGTTGTGTGGTAAAGAAATTTGCTTCCCAACCACCCAGTTTTAGGTTTAGTCCCGCTTCACAGCACCTTGGGCTATAGCCTGGGTTGACCAGAGCCTCGTGAGTGAACATGTGTGTGCATGTGTTCCTTTGTCTTGACATTGCATGGCAGTTGTAAAGCACATATACAAGTAATGTCATTTATTTACAATTTCCTTCTCTGTGCTGAAATGGTTTTGAAATCTAGTTCAATAACTGCTGAAAAGACTGTCCCATAACAAAGATGAGGTGCATAATGTTAGATCACCAGACAATGTCTTGTCGATCTCTTTAGCAGCCTCTTCTTGCACAAAAAAAACTGTTATGCTATTGGAAATATCAAAGGATGGACTGAACAGAAAGATGTCGCTTCTTCACTAACAAAGTTGAACCTGGCAAGATTTGAACTCAAAGTACAGTCAAAACAGGTACTACAAAGCATTCTAACTAATGCTCAAATGACTGTCAATTCACTGTCTCATGTCATCATCAGGGTTCTATAAATGCTAAAGAATCAGACTAAATATGGTATTTACTTACATAGCTTTACATTGAGTACAAAACCAGTTGGGGTTGACTTGAAGAATCATTACAAGGTTAATTAAAACATACTAACCATGAACTGAAATCAATTAAACTGACTAAAACCTCCTTTCTGGATTTGTGCAAATGTTAGAAATGATTCTGCTCTATGTTCTCAGTTCAAATCCTGCTAGGCTTGATAATACTAAATTAGTACCAGTGGTGTGCTAGGGTCAGTTGAATTGACTACATATTCATTATCTCAGTCCAAAGTTAGAAATTATTAATACAATTAAGTTAGGCATAATTTATTACTAATATTATCCTTATCAGTCTCCTTTATTTCTGTTCTTCCTTGGGCAATACAGCAAATTCAGAGAAGAAGGGAGAAGAATAGACTCCAAAGACAAAAAGCAAAATTGACCTTGGCATGATTTGAACAGAGAACCAAAGCAAGTACCTCAAGGCATTCTACAAATGCTCTAATGACTACCAATCCACTACCTTATTGTCATCAGTAAGAGAGCATAGATTGTAAGGTAATTGGACTAAGTACTGTATCTTATTTACTTACTCTCTCCATGGCTAATCAAAATAGGCACCAACCATGAAATCAAATAAGTTGTCTGAAACTTTCCTTATTATATATTCCTAGATTTGTATCAATTTTAGAAATGCTTTACAGTATTAAGTTAGAGCCCTTATTGTTTTAAGTTCAAATCCCACCCAGACCTTTCAGCCTTCCAGGGTCAATAAAATAAAGTACCAAATATTGGTTTCAAGTTTTGGCACAAGGCCAGCAGTTTCGGGGGAGGGGTAAGTCGATTACATGGACCTCAAAGTTCAACTGGTACTTATTTTATCGACAACCCCAGAAGATATTTGAACCAAGAATGTAAAAGATGGACAAAATGCCGCTAAGCATTTTGCCTGGCATGCTAACAATTCTGCCAGTTCGCTGCCTTGGTACCAATCAAATATTGAGGATTGATTTAATTGACTAATCCTACCCTACAAATTTCTGGCTTTGTGCTAATGCTAGAAATTATCATCATCATTACCAGAATGGTGGAATGACAAACAGTAGTGTTGAACTCTTCAGGTATTTAATTTACAACCCACTATTGAGTTCCAGATGTCTATTGAGATGAATTAAAACTATATATACGATCCCCATACAAAGTGCAAGCTTTCTACCAAACAAAGAAATCAGCATCAGAAAAACCAAAGAGTGATAGAGAGAGAGATTAAAAAAAAAAGGTGCAGGCATGGCTGTGTGGTAAGAAACTTGCTTCCCAACCCCATGGTTCCGGGTTCAGTCCCACTGCGTGGCACCTTGG
>JAOPUL010000001.1:20745426-20756686 GCA_027564515.1 Octopus rubescens | reverse complement strand
AGCTTGCCAGTTTCCAGTCAAACCGTCTAACCCATGCCAGTATGGAAAAACAGACGTTAAATGATGATGATGATGATCACATTGAGGAATAGAACCTAAAATCTACAGCTTTAAGATTTGCTCCAGAGATGGAAATGTCTCCCTATCTTTTTTTTTTTTTGTTTGTTCCAAAAATATTTTTTTCCCTACAGTATCCTAATACAGATACTAGTTCCATTTAATTTTACTAAATGCTATGCATGTATCAAACCAGAGTACCATTATACTGGCAAAGAAGAAAGCTGCATTGTATCCTGTCCCTGCTAGTGGCCTATTTGGCAGTATTTGTTTATTTTTGGAAGACTTAAAAAATACTATTTCATTGTAATACTATGTTCATGTCCCTTCTATTTTAGATTTTAAAACAAGCCAAATGTTAGTAATTTAAATCAGCAGGTACATTTCTTAAAAAGAAATGCAAAAAAAAAAACTTTTTAAAAGTTAGCAAAATCTTGTGCAAATAACATTGCAGCATATTTAAAATAAATACAAAATTAGCAGGGGTGGGGAGGAAAAGAGAGTGCGTGTGTGTGTGTAACTTGAATCAATTTTGTTTTGTAACATTTTTCTACGTTGAAAAAAAAAAAAATCATTAAATATTTAGTTTGTCTTAAAACTTAAAATACAGAGGATATACATGTTGTAAGAGTATTACATAAAGCAATGGAAAAGCATGTCATCATTTTACTTTCATTCTTCCATGCTTGCATGTGCTGGATGAGTCTTCCCTCAGCATAGTGTCTCTCCACTTGCTTGCAGTCCTTTGTCATTTCCTTCATGACGTTCAAAGTCTTGGACTCAACTTTCCCTACTTCTATAGAGGTCTTCATCTTCTGCAGGTCCCACCACTTGGATTGCTTGCTACTTCTTTATCTGGCTGTCATCCTCCATATACATCACATGCCTGTACCAGCTCACACTTCTGGGACAGCCTTCTAATTAGGCCATCTATCAGAAGATATCAACTAGGAAGCCCTCAAAGCATTTGAGGGTAATTTATTTCATAGATACGCTTGCTGCTAACTACTTTTGTACATACATAGACAGTCTTTCTTCTCTGCTTCTGATCCTACTTTTCTTTTCTACTTGGGTAAAGCCTATAATATTCTTACCTACTCTTTTTCTGTATATCGAAGCAGGACCTTAAGTAAAGTCCTGTTTTCTTTCCTGTTAAATAAAATGTTTGTCTTTGTTAGGTTTACTTTATGACCTCTTAATTCTAGACTTTGCTTCCAACTTGCAATTTCTTCCCTAATTCTTTGACAGATTCAGCTATGCAAACTAGGTCATTGGAATATAAGAATTGCCATGAACAGCCAGTCTTAAACTTCTCTATATTCTGTAGAACTAGAATAAATAGAAGGGGTCTGAGAACCAATATCTGATGGATGCTTACCGCATACAAAATGCTCACTGAACTCATTGTACATGGCTCACACAGCACTCACTGACCATTCACCTACACCTAGTTTTGTTAATGACCACCAGACTACAGAGAATGATGTACTGTCAAAGATCTTCTCCAAGTAAATGAATGCTAGATATACTGGTTTGCTCTTTGATTAAAATTTCTCCTGTAGTTGTTTCACTAGGAAGAAGAGGGCATCTAAACACAAATCCAATCTGCATCTCATTTAACCTAGTGTATTACCTACTCTTTCTGTTACTTTCACAACTTGGTCCATCAGTTTGAGGCATTTGTCGTTGCCAAGTGATTCTCCTTTGTTCTTGGAGCAGTTGATGATGATACTGCTGTGACAGTGGCTAGGAATGAATCCTTTCTGCACTAGCTGGTTGACTAAGTGACCTGTGCATGTCCTACATGGCAGGATATTTTCAGAATCTTAGCTATCCATGATAGCCCAGCTGCTTCCCCTACCTTCACATTCTTAATAACCAACTCAACCAATATCTCTATCCACTGGGCCTCTTTGGATTAGTCCCTCCCTCTCCCAAATATTTTCTCTTCTTATTCAGCAACGTCTCATAATAGCATTTCCATGCTACTTTCTTTCCAGCTTAAGAGAGGGTATGTCTGCTGCTATCATTACACTTCTCTTCAACAAAGTTGTGATTCATACTGATACACTGCTTTGCAATCCAGAACTCATGCCTCTGATCTTCATGTCACACAACATTAGCCAATCTCTTGCTTTCTTCTTCTCTCCTTACTAAATATATCTGACATCTAGCTACCTGATAATGTTCCTTACCCCCTGCACCTTTCTTCCATTCTCTCCAGGCTGGTTGCTTCGTTGTTATGGCTTCATATACTGCTATATCATTAGTTTTACACATTCATGTATACAGTAGTTGCTAGATCTTATTCTCACACACTTACAAGTTTAGAATGATTGTATTAAGTTATGGATTCTATTACCTAAATTTTTATATAACTGTCAATTCATATTACAGGAAAAACAGCTTACATTGTATATTTTAACTAAAGATTATTATTTCTGAAAAAAAACTTCAACAAAAAATTTATATTTTAAATTTCAATACTTAAGAAAACATTTTATAAAAGCATAAAAAAAGCATTAAAAACCCTAGAAAATATAAACTTATTTCTTGTACAAGATAATTATGAACAAAAACTAATCTTTCAGTAAGTATAATGAAGTCTATGCTTCACCGAGGTAATGAAATAATACTGAAACATATACAGGTTTGTCTCTCCTAACCTGACAATTGATTTTTATGCAGATAACATTCTGAGTTATTTATTCACTGGTTTTCGCTCTTTTAAAATTATCTCTAAGAAGTTAGGTAATTCTGCAATAAAAATTCCAAACGCTCTCTTCTGCCACATGCTTCAAATGTTTTTCTTAGAAAATAAAGGCAGTTATACACATGCCTTTAGTTACAGGTATTCACTTTTTTCCTTGTTCAATTTGTCATCCCAGTATTTTTTTTTTCCATATAACTGCCTAAATATTTCATTATCATTGTGAAACAAGTAACTTTCCAAGTTTTAAGTCCATGTTTAACATCCAGAAAACTTCTCTTGCAGTGGTTTGTGTGCAAATTCAGGTCATCCACAGGCTTTTTCACATTACAAACCATATTTGTGCACGTGCACACATAAGCATGCATGTACATGTATGTATATGCATATATGTGTGTGTGTGTGTGTGTGTGTGTGTGTGTGTGTGTGTACACATACACAGTATGTTTATTATATCAAAAGTTGGCAATCAACTGAGTTTTACATTGGGTGACATATTGAGTTCTATATCAGATAACGTATGCACTATGTAAAATATAGTTTAATACATTTTAGGGCTTCTTTCAGTTTCCATCCACCAAATCCACTCACAAGGCTTTGGTTGGCCTGGAACTTTAGTAGAAGACAATTGCCCAAGGTTCCGCACAGTAGGACTGAACCCGGAACAACATAGGCTTCTTAACCACATAACCGTGTATGTGTGAGTTTGCGTGTTTGAGTGAGTGTGTGTTTGCGTCTTTGTGCGTGTGTGAGTTTGCATGTGTGAGTGTGTTTGTGTATGTGCGTGAGGTATCCAATCAGATTCTATCCAAATTCCACTTGCTGTGCAGTAGAAGACACCCTAGGTATAATGCAGTGGACTGAACCCAGGACCATGTGCTTACAAAATGTCTGTGCATATCTTTTATCTTTTATCTGTTTCAGTCATTGGACTACAACCATGCTGAGGCACCGCTTTGGAGAGTTTAGCAGAACAAATCAAGCTCAATGCTTATCTTTTAAAGTCTGGTACTTATTCTATCGGTCTCTTTTGCCGAACCAAACTGCAAAGTTATGAGGATGTAAACAAACCAACATCAGTTGCCAATCGGTTGGTGTGGGGGAAACCCACACACACACACACTCAATATATGAGACAGGCAATTAAATAGACAATTATTCATACAGATACACAATACAAACAGCCCAGCTTACTGAGCCACTGATGGACACCCCTACATCAGGCATAGAGAATCTTTTCTGCACTAGGGGAAAACTGCAAGTGTGCAAGAACCCATGAGGACGACTGTACAGAGAAAGATAATGAATCATCATATAAAGTCTGCTTTTCCATGCTTGCATGGGTCAGATGACAAATGTATGTAATTTATATCAAATTAATGTTTTAGTTGTAAGTGGGTAGTTTCAAATTTGACTGAGATAAAATATCATCTGTGCAAGGGGTTAACATTCTTTCTATATAATTGATAGACACGCTAGAAACAGCACTCTCATATTAAAAAAAAAAAGGACACTTTAGATGAGGTTTCCTTGACACTTAGTTGAGAAATAATACTAGTCTTAGAAATAGAATATGTTTAGAAAGGAGACTGGATAGTCACAATTGGAATGCATTTGATCATAGGTCTTCTTGATCTTGGTTGACCTTGAGTTAACAAACCCTGCTAACACACACAAACCTTCCAAGACATAATACTACAAATAAACGGATGGGCCACTACCTGACTGGTACCCTAGAAAAATGAAAAGTAAAGTCAGCTCTGGCTAGATTTGAACCCCCAAAATGATGTAACCATTAAATATTTAATAATTCTGCCAATCCTGTTTCTAATTCAGACACAATTGTGATGCAAGTGTGTATGTGAAGGGCAGTTAGTCAACTATACTTCACTGGTACTTCACTGGTACTTTATTTTATTGACTCAAAAATATAACCTTGGCAGGATTTCAACTCAGAAGATATAGAGAGGTAAGTAAATACTGCTTGGCCTTTCTTATATTTGCTGCAAGGGTAACAGATGAAGGGACACTACAAGGACAAATGACAAAAATGGCGAGTTTCATGGAGAATCAATGAAAAACAAAAGAAACAGTAAACAAAAAAGTATGAACTGAGACATTCCAATAGGATGACAACCCCCTAGAGCCAGTCAAGGAAATCCACAGATCCTGAATTATCTTGACTAGCAAGAGAAAGTACCCTTGTCTAGTGATATTCTCTACCCTATAGGGTGCATGCTAAGCATAGGCTTATACTTGCTACTCTCACCTGCTTCTCAGCAAATTTATAGAGGGCAGCACTTCCTCTCTAGCAGGAACTTGAATAAGTTGATAAGGACTTAGTCAAAGAAGAAAGTGTCTGCCTTTAATCCTTGCCTACCATATAGAGAAAGTTTTGGAGGAGTTTGGGATTAGCTATCGTTTCCTCATGGAGAAGGAAAAGGTTATGGAACTAGGTGTTTTTTTTTTTATTCCTTCATTTTTATTTGTTTTATTATTCATGTCTTTCATACAATGGGAAAGAATTCTGAAAGAATTTTACCCCCCCAAATCCCAAATTTTTATACCCTACTGTTGTCCTTTTCATTTTCCTTGAGGTAAGGATGGTTCCTCCAAAATTTTGGCAAAGTTTTTCTCTATATAGTGGACAAGGTCGAAAGGACCGAAAGAAGGCACCTTCCAGCAAATAGAAAATGGCAGGCTATGGTCCCGAAGGACTTGGATTATAAGCGGATCCACACTAATTGTGACAAATGCTGTTTGACATAATACAGGTTAGCAATGTCACAGTCGTGTATCGTGGGTTTTGGCTACCCTATGTGCTAGCCAAATTGGCCTCCTTCCTTAACAACATACCTTCAACTACAGAAAACTAAAGTGGTTGCCCTGAGCAGTTAGCATTGTAGCGGCGTAGCATGGGGTTTACAAAGATGCAGAACAGTTTCAAATACCCCCACCCCACTAACCCTAGAGCTGAAAATCCTTTGACATAGGCTGTTTAGCTCATCATCAACGTCCAAAGTTTGTCGTCGCTCTTGCCCACTACTAACCCCTCAACAGAATGCAAGAGTTGATGTACCACCCGGCCACATTTATCCAACTGTCAGACAACTGTGAGCGCCTGACAATATTCCACTTGTAAGGTGTCCAAATCTTCATTTGACTCAGGTTTACAACTGCGGCAAATAAATGAGTAACAGGAAAATGTGCATCACAAACCGCGACCACATCAACGTCTAAGAATTTCTGCAGATGCTGCAGAGTCAACGGCATGTCTACGCATTATCACCCACGTCACAATGTGACTTCTGTATAGGGTGTATTGACGAAAGAGTAAATGAGCTAGAGCCTTGATCAGAAAAAAAAAGGACGAAACACGGTCACTCAACTTTCAGGGATAGCTCCCTAATAAAATAATTGCTTCTAAAAAAAGGCCTAAGACTAGAAATGTTGAAGGGAACAACCGATTAACTAGACTACAGTACTTGACTGGTTCGTTAATTAAACAACTTCGGAAGGACGAAAAGCATGTTGACCTAAGCGGGATTGGAAGACGGAACATAAAATGACATCACTACATACTGCGAAGCAACACAGACTCTTCCTAATGAAACTTCACGGGAAGCTCTGAATTAATTGTTATACGACAAAATACAAGATTTTATCAGAAATAACTCGCTTCTACTTGACGTCATGACCATCAACGCTCAACTTACCATAGTGCAGCTAAGAAAGTGGATTGTGTTTCAGTGGTAACCCCCCCTACCCGACCCCTGCTATCGGGGGTTTGGAGTGGGGGCGATACGAGCCATAAAAGACAGAACATCATAGAGGGAGCCACTAGATGGTCTCATTCGACCAGCTGCTGGAAACAGCGGTCATATTCATACCACACCCTACCGCCTTAAAGAGACAGAGACGATAGATAATGTAGTTTTAGATGCGGAAAGCTCGAAAGAAGGAGGTGATGGTCATAGCTGAAACGTTTTTGATCATAGGTCTGCTCAGCCAGAGCTTCCTGGGACTAAATAGCAACAAATCCTGAATATCGAGCTTCAGGTGTGAAGTAAACGATGCACAAACGCCAGAAATGATGACGACTGCGACAATAATTGGGGAAAGTATATTTATAGGATTTAATAGTGCAACTGAGAGAGAGAGAGAGAGACACACACAGAGAGACAGAGAGAGAGAGAGAGAGAGAGAATATGAGTGTGTGTGTGTCCGCAATAAAATGCGGATGGAAAAATATGGGTGGTATCTAAAAATTATGAGAAGCAGAAGATATTACGATGACTGAACAAACTGAATTGCTGCTGAAATTCGGGCTATCTTATTGTGAATTAGTTAGTCTTAGGTCAGCCTTAATGAGCCAGAAACATCTACCATCATCAAGACTGAGTTAAAGGATAGTAGGGTGTGATTTGAAGTAAATTTGGCTGCTAATTCTAGCAGGCTAGCGCCCATGTAGGGGGAGGGGGGAGTCTCGTTATGTTATTTCAGTAGATATTGCTTATAGCCGTAAAAGGTAGGCAGTCAACACGCGATTAAAGTATTAAATTGTTTATAAAGTAAACTTTATATTTCTGATAAAATATTTAGGGAGATCTGAATTTTTTTGTAGCATGACGGAATTATCGTTCAAGTACCTTTTTCAATAATAATTCGATTAAGGAAATAAAAGAAAATCATTTTCAAGCATCCGGTACCATTTTTTTTTGTAACCAAAAGTTCAGATCTGTTTGCCTCTTTCTCAATATACATTTCTTAAATACATATAAAAACATTAATAAAATAAACCACCTGAACGAATTCTTTATTTTGGTGTCGATGGAAGGCATTTATAACATTTGTTGGCGCCCATCATTTTGAAGTGTGGTGAAAGAAAATTTGAAAAATCCGTCAAAACGGAGAAAATCTAACTTATGTGGGCGACCTATTCCAGACCTCCGCCCATTTGTTTTCTTTTCGAAAAGAAAGTTTATAAATTGATTGAACACTTTCTATATGTTACTGGTATCTAATTTTAATGACCTTTATAAGGAATGAAAGCAACCTTCCTTCTGTAATCGAACCAACATGAGAGCCGCTACATGGTCGAGCTGCTAAAAAACAAACGTCCCTCAAACCTCAACCTACTTTTTTAAAAAAAGGCATACTATACAAAAAAATAAATAAAATGAAATAAAAATAAGAGATGGTCACAGCAGGAACATCTTTCGAACATCATTATGAACTTGAAATTGAGATGAATAATGTTTTTTATCAATCACGAACAATTTGCAGTGGGTGTGTGAAGAAAGCCACTTACTACTACAAACGTAAATAACTACCGCTACTGTATATATTATCAATAGAGAAGGGATTTTCAATGGAAAATTACTACTATAACTACTTAATTCATTTCTATTAAAACTACCCACAAGATAACCTCTACGTGGTCGCACGAAGTTTGGAAATAGTAATCAAACCTCTCGCTGTCGTCTTAAAAAAGATAAGGACATCTTGGATGCGTTAGTTCTCGACATACTGTGTGAATAAATATGGGTTGGAACGACTTAAATGGGTGTCATGTCTTTTAGCAGAGCTGACCTACCTAAGGAGCTAACAACTTAAACTATCAACAAGAGAGCCATGACCTGTCAGAAATCTCCCTAAAAGCATACCCTAAATGAAGGACACAGAAGATCGCGTAGTTTTAAATGCTGTACAGCTGTAGAAAAATAAACGAGACTGTCACGGGTGGAACACTTTTGACTGTAAGTCTACTTGATAATGGCTAACCTGGGATTAAACAACTATAACTACCACCACTGCTGCTGCAACTACCTATTGACTGTACTTGAATTACAACAACTACTAATACATTATAGTAATTACTAACATTTGAGAAAGCAATACAACTACTGTTGCTATTGTTATTGTATTGATATCGCAAAAGCTGAACCAATTTTATTCAATGTTAGTGTTGATGTTTTTGGGCGTCAGGAAGAATGTGTATGTGTGTTGGGTGTAAATGAATGACAGGGAGAGGAGGAAAGAAAAATCGGTGAGAAAAGATAGTGCTTCAAGGAAAAGAGAGAAAGAAAACAAGGAGTGGAGAAAGAAAGGGGAATAGAAAACTAGGTGAGAGATGAAACAAATTAAAGAGAGAGAAGAAAAGGAACAGAGAGCTTAAAGGAGATATAGAAAGAGAACAGGGGAAGAGATAGTGAGAGAAATAGAAAGGTAAGGAGAGAGAGAGAGAGAGCTTGAATGAGAGACAGAGCTAGAAAACAAGGTGGGATGTAGAGATAAAAACAAGGTGAGAAAGGAAATGAAAAAAAAAGGTAGACAGTAAAATACTACTTACCTGAGACAACCATCACCTCGTTAGGTCCACACACTTCGAATCCCATCCTGTCACTTAGAAGAAATAAGGGACAAGAACGATAGAAAAATCAAACTGTATAGGATTACAATCAGGGTAGGTTATGATGGTGGTGAATATATGTTTTTTTTTTCCTTACACTAAAAAAAAAAAAATGACTATATTCCCAATTTAAACAACGGGCGAAAGTTTAAAAAAAAAACTAAACACCACTCAACAGACCACGTCCAACAATATTTGCACAGGCTCGTAACGTCGCTGCTACAAGAATCCTGGGGGTTACACTGCTGCTGCTGCTATTACTGAAAGTACACAGCTATTACTGAAAAACCTCGCCTTAATAATGTCGTGACGTTCCTGCATGTGATTAGTCAGTTGTTGCTGTTTTCTGCTACAGGTAGTAGTAGTAGTAATGACAGTAGAGTAATGATGGCGATCGTAGTTGTAGTGGTAATGGTGGTAGTAGTAGTAGTGACGATGGTGGTGGCCGCGGTAGTGGTGCTGGTTATATTAGTGATGGTGAAGTTGGTAGTGGTGATGGCGGTGATGTTCTTAAGTAGTGCTGTTGGTGATATTAGTCAGTGGTAGTAGTGGTGATGGTTGTCTTTCTCTCTTATATTCTCCTCTCTCCTCCATCTTTCTCGCTCACGGGTCTGCTGCGTCCCGCCGGAGTAATGAGCCCCGCGAGGTGGAGTGGCTATTACAGCGTGTGTCGCTGGCCATTCTCTGTGGCAACGCCACCGCGGTCACGGTCATTACCGCGGGGCGCGGCTGAATATCCCCACATCCTGGGACCCGTGCCGCGGCTGAATATCCCCACATCCTGGGACCCGTGCCGCGGCTGAATATCCCCACATCCTGGGACCCGTGCCGCCCCTGCCGCCTGCCCCACCTTTTTTTATCTCTACATTTCTTCTATCTGTTTTTTTTCTTTTTCGATTTATACCAATAAACTGTATCTCACATTTTATACACAGGCTTTCAAATGCAATTATCATAAAAGTATTTTAACAGGATAATAAATAAAAACGCTAGAAACATAATTATAAAAAGTTGTATATTTTCTTTCGATCAGTCATTATAAATAAGGAGATCATTACGTTCTGTGTTCAAATCTCGTCGAGGTCGACTATCTTTCATCTTTCTTGAGTTAATACAATAAAATACCGGTCAAGTAATAGAGTCACTATAATCAGTCAGTCGTTCCCTCTTCCCCACAAATTTCTAACCCTGGGCCCATCAGTAATATTTTTAAAGCGAAAGGGAGAGGAGCAGACAACAATGGATAATGGATAAGGCGTCTGATCAAGTGCCTTACAATGTTTACATTTTGAGTTCGAATCGCGCCAAGCTCCATTTTTTTAAATCTTTGAATTGAATGCCTCTTTCTTGCTTAGCAGCAAATTTAGATTTGAGATATACGTAGATTTGAGAGATATACGTAGCTTGGTGGCCCTTTGTTAAAAAGTTACTTTGGACCTCACAAAAATTGAAAACACAGTTACTTGGAAGTCCAGACTGTGCGATCCTAAACTATAGATTGTTTGGCTTATGCCTACATCCGGCGCTACCTCTCGCTCAAAATTGTTTGGAATCTTATTAGAATTATTTGGACACGTATTTTGTATGAAAATCGGAGTATCTTTCATATACTGTAGGTTAATATATTTGAAATAACGAGTTAATTACTTTTTCGTATTATGAATGTAATTTCAATTGATTATGCATTAAGCATGTTGGATCGAACTGAACTATATGTTCTTCATACACTCTTGGGAAGTTTTCCTGTGTTATAAGAGATCTTTCAGTTCACCCACATTCTTACTGTAGAATGCAAAAACTTTCGTGCCCGTTATTGTTTCCACAGGCCAGCATTGACTGGATACACCTATAATCAAAGGCACTCCCACTTAGAGCATATCATAACTAAAGCATACTCGATCTAGGAATGCATTATTCAAACCATCCTTTTTAGACTACATGTGATTTGAGGAAGATTTGCTCGCTATTTCTCGTGGCCAAGTAACTGCATGGAGGTGCTTTGTATGCAGGGCCGTTGCATGACTTTTAGAGGCCCCCTGCAACTTTTTGTTTCGAGGCCCCATCTCTTCAATCAAAATTCA
>JAOPUL010000001.1:20037429-20049819 GCA_027564515.1 Octopus rubescens | reverse complement strand
CCACGCGGTGGGATTGAACCCAGAACCATGTGATTGGGAAGCAAGCTTCTTACCACACAGCCACGCCGCGCCTATGTGTGAGATAAATTCCTTCAAATGGTTGGAAGGCTCTATAGAAGCAGTGGATGGGGTGAACTAATTAATAGCGGAGGTGGGTGTTCCAAATGTTCAGTAACTAGAGAAAAAATAGAGTAGAAAAAGTTCAGAGAACTATTACCTTTGCTGACAAAGGGTTTCTCTCAAATTAAGGGCAGATTGTATGATACTTGTACAAAGTGTGATTCTGTATGGTATAGTAACACACAACACAAATTAAAAAGATAGTTTCTATCATCAATTGATCAATCAATCAAACTAGAATATTAGTCATAGAAGTTATATTGATAACAAAATCTATTGCAAAAACACAGCTTTTACTTGTATTAATAACTCGTTTTGTATATGCTGACAAAACTAATTTCTGATTGCTAAAAGAAAACTGAAATAAGAATAGAGGCAACATAGATTCTACTTGCTGCAGCAAAAGTAACCTAGAGCAATAACTCAAAATACAGTCTGATACAGAAGGTCTCTTTCTAGCCATATACAACCATTCAAGTACCATTGGCACAATAAAAGGTACTGTCTATACTTTAAGTAGTTGGTGATAGGAAGGGTATCCAGTTGTCTAAAACATGGCATACACAACATTAGATATTGGTAGTTTTTCTCTGTTGTTGTGTTCCAGATGACAAAGGAGAGTAACATGTGGCAAGATATTTTGTGACTCATCTAACCCATGCTAGCATGGAAAAATGGACATAAAATGATGATGATAGAAATCTGTTGGCAATGGTCAGAAAATAGGACGTCCTGAAATATTTAATGAGAAATATATATAAGTACATTTTCGTTCTTGCTTACATTAAAGAAAGGAAAAAAGACAATAACAGTAATAACAATTTCCATTACAATTGCTCTATCCAGAAGATAAGACGTGGAAGGTTTTGAAATTTTAATGGACAGAATTTGATGACAAATGTAACATAATGAACTACATAAATAATTTGACAAAATTCTTAATGTAAAGGTTACAAATGGAGGATAGTTTTAACATCACACACATATAAAGATTTTATAGCCAATGTATTGATTTACAATGCAAATGATCTTTGATATATTCCTCAACCCTTTTTCCTTAGGTTTAGTATTATGTTGCCTGACCTGATGGTTGCCGTTTTGATTCCAATTATTGCAGTTCTGCTGTATTCAACTCGCCTTTTAGCAGCATATATTCTCAGTTATTTTTCTTTTAACAACTGCATGATCTTGTTAACTGCAGTGATAGCAATGGATGGAAGGATTTGTAATGTATACCAACTAAGAACACTTCTAAACACTACATTTAAAAAAATATTTTTAGCATTTTATTGATACATATCAAATACAAATCAATTTATATTTATAATATTTTATATATCAGTTGAAAAACAACTTCAATATACACTTTAAAAAGATGAAAAAAAAAAAAAGACTCGTGCCGGTGACACGTTAAAAACACTCATGCCAGTGACATGTTAAAGGCACTTGGTACACTCTCTGGAGTGGTTGGTGTTAGGAAGAGCATCCAGCCATAGAAACCAAGCTAAAACAGACTGGAGTCTAGTGCAGCTTGCCAGTCAAACTGTCTAACCCATGCTTGCATGGAAAACGGACGTTAAATGATGATGATGATGATGATGATTATGACTAAGGAATGTGAAAGCAAGGAAAGAAGCTGGACCTCTGGAGATAGTTGCTGTGATACTTAAGTCACATACATTCTGTTTTAAGTAGGATAGAGAGATGTCATACCTACTGATTGGTGTTGCATTATCATCTTCAATTACTATAAGGACAAAGAAGATACTTCAGAAAGAAACAACTATAGAGCTATCAAACTGATGAGCATATGGAAGTATCACCAATACTCACTTTGTAGTGAGACATCTATAGAAGGACTTAGCTGAGAGTAAGACACATCACCTAGCTTTTATTAAAGTGTTCCATGCTCTGTAGTCTGGTGCTTGCTAAGGAAACACATTGAATGGATTGTGAAAGCTGTGCAAACCATGTACAGGAGTGAAATCATCAACGTGAGAGTTAACAATGCATTCAGTGAAGAATTTCACTTGCATGTAGGAGTCTTTTAGGGCTCAGTTCTCAATCCCTTTCTCTTCAATATAGTCTGCATGGCCAAACAGAATAGTTTTAAAACTGGCTGTTTGTGGGAACTCGTGTATGCTGATAACTTAGTTCTTAAGTTGAATCTGTAGAAGATTTAAAGAAGAAATTCCAGATATGGAAGCAGAACCTAGGATTGAGAAACCACAAAATATGTTTGTTTAGTCTAAAGTTTTTGTAAGTAGGAAAGAAGACAATACGCTCCTCGTAAGAGAAGCTGTCAACTACTTCTATAGAAGTTGACAGCTTTTGCTGCCTAGGTAACTTAATTAACAATGGAGGTAGGTTTTCTGAAAGCATGGTAACTAGTCTAAGAATGAGATAGAAACAGTTCAGGGAGCTATTACCTCTGCTAGTAATACAAAATTTATCAGTGTGAAGGGTAGATTGTATGATGCTTGTGTACAAAGTCTGAAGGTGCATGGTATGCATGGTAGTAAGGCATGGGCCTTGAATATGCAGGATGTGTGAAGGCTATAAAGAAGTGAAGCAAGTTTGCTCTGCTGGATATGTAATGTTTTTATGCATGAAAGATGGAGGACAAATGAGCTGAAAGAAAGACTGGAGAAAAGAGGAATTAGATGTAGTGTGCAAGGGATAAAACTACACTGAAATGGGCATATTATGTGTATGGGGGGGTGTCAGTTATATAAAGGAGTGCAACCTTTCTTCCTCTTATCTCTTCCCTCCCTATCATATCACTGATGCTGTTTTTCTATTCAGTCTCTTAACAGTGTTCAGCATGTAGCTGCCCATTGCTGTTTCTTTTATCAACCTCTCCTCTGGTGCCCTCACTTTCATCACATTTCTATTCATCCTCTTGCACCATGGTTCTTTTGTTTTTTTTTTATAACATTCTCTTTTCTCCACCCTAACTTTTTACTCCCCCATCCCTTCCCCAGGTATTGGCTGAGTATTTTTATATTGTATATATTTATACTAGCAGAATGCATGGTGCATATCTGGTTTAGTAGAACAATATTGGGTTTATTACGTAAAGTTATTCTTCTGATAAGAAAAGAAATTGTTTTTCACTGTGTTTATAAAATCCAGGTTGACAATATGCTGCACTTCACATGTATGCTAAATGTGAAGAGTATATTTCATTATTTGTGTAAATGACATCTAGCTAATTCAAGTAATTTGAATAAGAATACAGGATTAATTGAAAGTGAAAGCATTTGTATTTCATTTCAAACTATTATTGAACATTATATTATACCATGTATTCTTCTAATTCTATAATTCTTAAAATAATTTGAAAAAATGAGTAGACTTCTAAATTGAGAGGTCACAACTGTTGGGAGGAAATCCACCTATAGAAATCAAATCATTCTTATAATTTGAGGAAACTGGAATGTCTGGAGGAATACTGAAAAGCTGCACGCCCAAATATTGGAACAAGAAATACAGGTCAGGGGCAATACATGGGACAATCATCATCAATATAACATCTGTTTTCCATGCTGGCATGGGTTGGACAAACATTTGTGTGGAGATGCCAAGGATTGAACCCGAGGCCTTTCACAATAAAAAAGATCTGTATTTGTCACACCCTTAGGAATTCTGAACATTCATGTCAGTACCGCAGGAAACAATTTTGATTTTTATCAATTGGGGCCTAAATAAAGTGATCACAAAGTTTCCATCTTTTGTGCATCCTACATAAAAGTGACCACATTAACAATGAAATATTACACACAATTCAGTCCAGTAACTGTCAACACCCTTGGGATTTATAGACTGACATGTCAAAACTTGAGTGTATTGGAAACTGAAGACTTCTAAATTGAGAGGTCACAACTGTTGATATAGTTACAATTCTGGGTATAACTGCATCCTCTACTCTGGTGAACCCAGTGAAAATAGTAGTCTCAGTGACATGTGGCATAAGCTTATCCATTAGCCTTGTTTTACTGCATGGCTATAGCTGATGTAAATTACTGGTGATTGTTTTGAAGATTGTAGCAGTCAAGGTATTAAAGAATTCCTGATCAACTGGGATCTCACACTTCACGGAGAGGAAAAAAATACAGAGAAGCATTCATGTTGACTGGGGTGTATATTATACATTCTTCCAACTTTATACCGGGTTTGTCTTTAAAATAGACACCTTGCTTTCTTTGTCTCTATTGCTTGTCATTCCATAGCAATGTTTATGTGAAGGGATCATGCTGGTACAGCTTGAAAAATACTGTAAATGTTGTGTCTCTTGGATGTTGTATTTGTTGTGCGAACATTGCTGAAGTAAAGTAAACTGGCTGTTTTCCAAGTAGAGAGTAAATTGTTGAATGCTGATGTATCTTCCATGAATGGGCAAAGCAGAAACTGTGATTACTGCAGATGTATTTTCCCTGCTGGAATTGGGTAAAGTCATTGCAGTAGTTTTGCAGTATCAGAGTCTCTGTTGGCATATTTGCAGACATATGTAATTGGCTTTATTGAATTGCCAAATTGGATACGTGCATTGGATACGTCTTGGTCAGAAGTGAGCAGTTGAGAACTAGCCATCTGTTGTTAAATATCATGCTGTCCAACAAAGGTTTGGAAGCTTTCATCCTCTGGTCTTCTTCTGTAAGATGTACATTTACACCTGTTTGGGTCTTCTTGGAAACTGCTTGGTGAATTTGTTGTCTTCCATGGAAAGTAAATTCCTGTTTGATATACCATAGGGACCATGAACTATTTGGGTTTTAAAAATATTGGAAGCTCAGCTAATATAATGGAATCAATTTGATTAGAGTGAATGGTATTTGTTAACCAGATCAAGATGTGTGCATGCATCAGTACTCCTTCCCATTCACTACTCTCTGGTATACACGTGACACGTGACAGTCCAAATATTTCTGACTTAGTAATCAAACCCATCATCTTTCACAGGTTCAAGAGGAAAGCCCTGGCTGTGAGATCGTGCCACTGATTGTATGATTACCCTGGAAGGATCTCTTCTTGAATTTCTTTCCATTTGAAGTTGTGTATGTATTGAAGGTTGACACTCCAGAATGATGTATTTTGCTATGGGGATCTCTACTCATGTTAACAGCAACTACATTTCATTCAGATGCATTGAAACAGTATACATGTTCTCCAGAATGCCTCATGTTAATCATCAATGACAATTTGAAACTAAGGTGGGCACTGATACCAATTCTTACTTGAAGCTCCTGGCATTGCTTTTATGCATGGACCATCTCTTAAGAATCAAGTCAGACTTTGTACTTGGGAGATGGTGTTTTTATTATGGGCCTGTCTCCAACAAAGTACAGCTACAAAAACCAGAGCTCTTTGTTGGGGTGGAACTAAAGTGAATCAATCTTGAGGTAGAATTGCCCTTGTAGGTTAAAAGTTGGTACAAATCACCCTTCTCTTATGATATTGGCTCCAAAGGAAGTCATTTTGAAAGCAGAATTGTATTTTCTGATATTCTGAGAGAAATGTCTAGAGAGTCCTCACTTGTGGCAGTAACAAGCTGCCTTAGGAAGTTTGGTAGAATAACTTTTTAGCACAATGCAGCTCTCTCCTATTTTCATTTCTTGGTCTAGTACATGTCACAAATTCTGGAGATAATGCTATTGAAACTATTTTCCTGTCCAGGATCATAATTGAAGGCACCTCTCTTCTATTGCTCATGTATGTATAGCTGAAATCTATCCTCTCTTTGTCTTGCTCTTTGAGCCTTTAGTCTGGCTTGGTGCAGTAGTGGGCTTCCTTAGTGTCTATGTGAAGCCTGTCTTGCAGCATTTTGAAGATGAGCCTGTTGCTCATCAAGTGTCCCCAGTTGGCAGCCTGTCACTAGCTTTCTATTCACAGTAAACCTTATGTTCACTTTAACTTCAGCAAGCTGTATTTCTAGTAGCATTGAGTCTTCGTTGTCTCTGCTCATTTGTTTCTGCTATCCTCAGAGCATGCTTGTATTTGTCAGCAAAGGACATAAGTGTGAGAAGTCTTTTCAGTAGCATTATTGAAGGTAACATCATTTGGAGTGACTTGTTCATAAAAAGGAAAACTACATTTGGTTGTGACTGTAATTTGAACTTGCACCACAAAATTTGATTTATGTAGTGCTGCAGATTCTGGAAAAGATGTATCAGGTAATTGTAATTAAAATGGGAAGTAAAATTACAGCCAAGACAAATGTAGATTTTCCTTTTTATGGGTTATTTGCTACTCACAAATAATAATGGAATTGTAAGTTGAAGAAATGTCATTTTAAGCCTTTAGCATTCAGATTACTCAGTCACTTGTAATGCTTATTTGTTCACATTGTTTTGAATTAATCATGGCTTTTCTTGTAGTTTCAAAATTTCGGTGATATTATAGCTGAGTGTGTGTGTGTGTTGTGATGGTTATCATAATGTTGTAGTATGAAAAAATAAATATAATTACATCTGACTCTTTTTGTAGTTTACAACATTTTATTTCTCAGCTACTTTTACAATGATTAAAAAGGCTTCTTTAGATATGCTGGTCAAAACTTTGCTGCATGGTTGGTGGTTGCTGGTCACATCATTGAGCTCTGAAGTATCTGTTGCCAGAACCTCTCCTCTCTGGTCTTAGGGGAAAAATCTCCCCTTATATAACTGATGTGTGAGAACGGCAGGCTAGTCCATTTCTCCAAGGAGTGATGCTCACATGACACCTAATGGACTGGACCATCACATGACAATCCCAAAAGGGTAACAAAAGTCGAAAAGCAAACTTGTGGTAGCTAAAGGTAAAGAGTGGACAATACCTCAGCTACAATGTGAGAGGTTGGACTGGTCCAACCTCTCATACCTACCTAACAATATCATTCTAAAAATAAACAGTTTGAACATAAAACAGGTAGAATATAGGGGCTGGATATGGCTGGTTTAAATACTAAAGAGTTAAATAGAAATGCAGTTGCAAGTGGAATGGTAAGATAGGAAAACTTGGAAGAAAATGCACCAATATACTCTGTAAAGTAGTTTGTATCCAGAGAGGACGTCCAGCCATAGAAACCTAGTCATATGACATGGTACAAGCTCATGTCTATAGAAGGGGCAGCTCTTAATAAGGAATAAATAGGACTGTAACAACCTATCCTACCCATACCACAATAAAAAGTAAATGTAAAATGATGGCAAGATGATTTATTGTGATATAAAAATAAAATGTTTAAAAAAAATATAGTATACCTTTAGACACACATTTATGGACATGTATTTCTAGATATTTATCTAAATTACTCATATTCGAGGTCACCAAAGACATTTAGAAGATCTGGTTCTGCTTGAATTTCAGACTGAGAATATTTATAACATTCTTATGGAAACATTTGTTTTCTTCAGTGTTCTTTAGTGTTCTTGGCAAACCTATTCAGGGCGCTTTCCAGTGTTTTCATTGAGCAGCCTTTGTTAGATTTGTTGGTAGATACATGTGCATATATATATATATATATATATATATATATGTATGTGTGTGTATGTGTGTGTGTGTGTGTGTATTGTTAGTGCCACAAAAAATGCACCCTGTACCCTCTGTAAAGTAGTTGATAGGAAGGACATCCAGCCATAGAAACCAACCTCAAAATGAAACATGAGCAAGATGCAGTCCTCTGTTTTGTTTAGGAGGGCAGTAACTCTGAATAAGAACTGATTTGGACTATGACCACATGTCCAACCCATGTTAGCATGGAAAGTCAACATAAAATGATGCTGTGTGATGTCACAGCATCATTGCTGTGTGAAAGTCAATATAAAATGATGATTGTGTGTGTGCATGTGATGGGCTTGCTGCCTCTCTATCTTCATATCCTTAATAGCTTTTCTAACATAGAGCAGTCAGTCTCAATAGTTACTCCCTCTGTTGCATTGACATTTACTCTCACATTCTCCTCATTCAGCAGTTGCTTGTGTTATTATTTCCTCGCCTCTTTCTTCTCTGCATTGGTAAGGGCAAGTGTACTGCTATTATTCTGTATTCAATTTTTTTGTTTATGATATCTTGACTTGGACATTGCCTTGCAATGTAGAACACCTCACGTCTCTGGTCCTCATGTTGTAGAACATTGGCATTTGTTTTACTTCAGCTTCCTCTGCTAGATATACTTAATGTCTAACTTCTCTTCTTCTCCCTTCTTTACCCTTTACAGATGTGTCTCTTAACTTTTCTGACTCTGTCTATTATACTAATCCATTACTATGTCATCCTCCACCTATCTGGTACTGGAACCTTACTTTATCCACAAATTTGGCCTACAGCTCACAATACCTTGTCTAGGAGGAATTTCCCAGTCATCTTTCTTTTTCTCGTAAGTATTGCCATGTAGTAGTATTGGAAGTTATGTACAGTTGTAAGAGCTTTTAGCTTCCATATCTTCCTTCTCTAGTTTGTCTTCTTGTCTTTGCGTGATCCAACTTAGGGTAAATTTATCTCTTGGGCGATAAACATTTAGTGAAGGCGCATATTCTCTTGTGGTTGGGGTGTTGTACTCACAGTCGTAAGATCATGGTTTCAATTCCTGAACTGGGTGGTATGTTGTGTTTTTGAACAAAACACTTCATTACACGTTGCTCCAGTCCCCTCAACTGTAAATGAGTAACCCTACAATAGACTGGCATCCCATTCAGGGGGAATGTTATGATTTTGGTCACTTACATGTCATAGAAACTGAGTAACCGACTTTGAGTCTGAGGAGTTGAGATAGTAATGTTCACTATCATTTAAATGGCAGGGCTAAATATATCTTACACACGTTAAAAACACCTATACCAGTGACACATTAAAAATACCTGTGCTGGTGACACGTTAAAAACACCCGTGCTGGTGACACGTTAAAAACACCCAGTACACTCTCTGGAGTGGTTGGTGTTAGGAAGGGCATCCAGCTGTAGAAACCAAGCCAAAACAGATTGGAGTCTGGTGCAGTTCCCCGGCTTGCCAGTCTCCAATCAAACTGTCTAACCCATGCCAGCATGGAAAACGGATGCTAAATGATGATGATGACCACACACAAAAAAGGAAGGATTTGATAGAGTTCTTATTAAATTCTGAATGAACCTCACAGACTCATTCCCATTATTTACTTAGCAAGCCTTCAAAGTACTTGTTCTCTTTGTAACCATGTATCTCTGTGCATCATATTTCTCTAACTGTCTGAACACCTGTGATGATATGGAACCAGCATTGTCATGTTGTTTTCAACAACTTTTCAAATATATAAACTAGTTGACTCAGTGAATCAGCTGAGTTTCCATTCATAATACTTCTAGTATTTTTATTTGATCTTGTGGATAAATAAATTACTTAGAGTTATATTGTTTTACTTTCACGTTTATTTTGATAGTTAACTTTTGTTCACGATCTCCCCACCCCCACACTAAAAGTTTTTGTGCAAAACTTTAGTTATGAAGTTGTTCCATTGTTTTTCAGTGCATCAATGTGGGCTATGCACTTTATTTTTTTTTTTTGCATGGAAATAAAAGTGTAAATGGCAAAATACATTAAAATTACATGGGTAAATGACAAGACAGGTTGAAAATCTCTGATCTAGGTCTTTTCGTCACTAGGGACAGGCTTAACATTCTTAATCAGCAGTTTATCCTGTTTCTAGCTTTGATCATTCTCATTTTTTTTTTTCAGGCATAATCTTAGAACTACATTATCAAGTGTGTTCTTCTTCTTTATTTGATGGCATAGTGATTTGAGGGATATATGGCTGCTATTTCTGCCAGATTGTGTGACATCTTAGAGCAGTGGTTCTCAACTGAGGTCCATATAAGGTTTTGCTGTTAAAATTCATGTGCAATAATTTGGTTATACTTCTTACATTACACAAAATATTTCAACAATTTTTTAATACAATTTCTAATAATATTCAATTATAAAAATGTAATAGGATTTTTTAAACATCTAATGGCTCTGAGTGCCCATCTGAGTAAAATAGGAATCAAAGGGGTCTATAGGTAAAAAATGGTTGAAAACCATTGTCTTAGAGGCTCTTTCATTGGTTTATATATGCCACTCTTTCAGTTTGTTGAGCTCAGTTTAAATGAGCTTTGGTTAGTTGTTTATTATCACTCTGGTACCTTTTTGACATTTAATTATATTCTTATCAGACTTTGACCAATAGTTTAAGTATTTTTTCTCTCTTCATTTTGATACTTCTCATCTTATTTCATTTTCTGAGTCCAATATTCCAGATTGTTTCTCAGTCCAAGATTCCAGATTGATTTAAATTGTGAAAAAAAAAAGTATTTCAATTTAAAGAAAGAAAGTATGGCTTCATCAGAGGAGGAATAGCAGTTGCCATAACCATTGCAGGGTACCGTGTGACTGGTAGGTAAGGGTAGAAGAAACAATTCATGGACTGCAGCAATAAGAAGCAGTATGTCAAGATACAAAGTTATCCTCTGATGGGAAACCTAATTTGAGTACTAACAGCAATCAGAACAACATAAATCATGGTGATGCAAACAAAGTATTAGGTCCATTTTCCCTACTTTGAAATCAAAGACAAAGTGCCACAAAATGTCAGACACATGCACAACAAAATATTAAATTACTTTTTACTTATTTCCGTCATTTGACTACTGCCATGCTGGGGCATTGCCTTTTAGGGTTTAGTTGAACAAATTGACCCCAGTACTTATTTTTAAAGTCTGATACTTATTCTATCAATCTCTTTTTACTGAGCTGCTAAGTTATAGGGACATAAACAAACCAACACTGGTTGTCAAGTGGTGGGGTGTGGGAAAAGACGCACACACACACACCATCATCATCATCATCATCCTTTAACGTCCATTTTCCATGCTGGCATGAGTGGGACAGGTTGACCGGAGCTGACAAGCCGGAGGGCTGTACCAAGTTCCAGTCTGATTTGGCTTGGTTTCTACAGCTGGATGCCCTTCCTAACACCAACCACTTTACAGTGTGTGCTGGGTGTTTTTAAGGTGGCACTGCATGAGCACTTTTATGTGGTACCAGCACAAGTGCTTTTAACGTGGCACTGCACGAACACTTTTACATGGCACTGCACAAGCAATTTTGCACACATGAGAAAAGAAATTACTGGATGCAGTGAGCTGGCAGAATTGTTAGCACTCCAAACAAAATTCTTAGTAGCATTTCTTCTGGCTTTATGTTCTAAGTTCAAATTTGCCAAAGTTGACTTTTCCTTTCATCCTTTGGGGGGGGTCAATAAAATAAATGCCAGCTAAGCACTGGGGTCAATGTAATCAACTAGCCCCCTCCCCCAAAATTTCAGGCCTTGTGGTCCAATCTATACAAGCATGGAATATGGATGTTAAATGATGATGATGATGGTGATGATGACGATGATGATGATGATGACGATGACAACCACGATGATGATGATGATAATGATGATGATGATGATGGTGATGATGACGATGATGGTGATGGTGATGATGATGATGATGATGATGATGAGGAGGAGGAGGAGGAGGAGGAGGAGTAGGATGATGCTGACAATTGAACTAATGAATCCTTATTTAAAATCAGGGCCCAACACATTTGTTCACCACTTGAACTCTGTCCAATAACCTAAACAGCAACAAAACAGGTATGATTATTCCTTACTATAATTTTAATTAATATTCTATCTTTCAGATCACATCAAAGGTTATAAAAGAACGTTTAAAAGAAGCTGAGCAAACAGAACAAAATATATCTACTGCTCGAGAGAAATACCGACCAGTTGCTGCAAGGGGATCAATCATATATTTTGTTGTGGCGGACATGGCCGAAATTGATCCTATGTATCAATTTTCATTAAAGTACTTTAAACAAGTAAGCAAAAATTTAACTGCTAATAATTTATACATTTTCCTGTAAAATTAGTTTCTCTGTAGTGATTAAAATTATTCAATTTAAATTTAATTTTCTTAACCTTTTGCCTGTCCAAAGCATTTTCATGAGTTTGTCCTAAACATCCATGCTTGGTTTTAGACTTTTAGTGATGTGCGATAAGAAGATCAGTGACCGGCTGAAATTCAAGATCTATCACTCAGTCATCCGACAAGTCGCAATTTATGGTGCTGAATGTTGGCCAGCCACAAAGGAGTTGGAGAATCGCCTCAGTGTCATGGAGACGAAGATGCTGCGTCGGATATCAGGCATTACTCTGCTCGACCATATCACCAATAACAGCATTCGTCGGCGATATGGAGTGGCACCAATCGCCGACAAGCTCCGTGAATC
>JAOPUL010000001.1:20022477-20037329 GCA_027564515.1 Octopus rubescens | reverse complement strand
TTGAAAACGATTTGGTTGAATAAGGAGCTTAAATATAATGCACCTGGTTATGTTCGAATTGAATTAAATGTGTAGTAACCGCATAAGAACATAACCAAACTAGTACCGTGGTATAATTTAGAAACTGTTCCTGCCATGTATATAATTATTCAATCAAACCCAAATAAGTATATAATCAGCCTAAAGACTAATTAAGAAGAGTACATTGGTAGAATGTACGGTCTATGGTATATACCTGAAAGCATGTTGGAAATAGGTTCCGAAGAAGATGAGTCAAATGTAAATGAAAAAGATAAACAACGGATAGATGTCAAATCACTACAGCCGTTTCTAACTTATTTTTTATTATTAATTAATGGTTATTACATTACATTAAAACAAAAAAAATTGGTTTTCATCAGATGAATACATTGACTTTAACACATTTAGGATAAAATTAAGAAAATCAGTATTGATTCTCCAAGTATCCACGGACAAGGCATACAATCGCACATAGTTTACAGAACGAAGATTCGAAAAATAACAAAAATTGTAAATTATTTCTCTGGGCGGGTCTTTGTAGTATGACATATCTGGGAAGGACCTATTAAAGATTTATATATTAGAAGATGGTCAGTTAGTGAGTAGGAAGGTATCGGGGTGAGGTGGGGGGTGACTGCTAGAACTGGTTGCTGTCACAATAGGGCGGTTCATTACATCTAAAGATTTATTTCAATGAGACTAGATATGAGGGCGAAGATAAAGCCGTGGCAATTTATTGCTCTTTCAATCTCTGATTACCCTACAATGCCGGCTTTATGCTTCAGTGCATTTATTTATCGTTACTAAAAGAATACGGGTGGGGGTGGGGGGGGGTCTGGACATCGAACAAATGTGAAAGTGTTAAGATGGGGATTCTATGGCGTGGGGAAAAGTGTGTTATATTCTTTCGGTTATAGAATTTAAAATAAGAGCAGTATGAAAATACTTACAAGTTAATACGGGTCAAATTAAAGGTAGGAGTAATTAGACGAGAATTTAAAAGTAAATTTAAGATTTAAAATAAGGAAGGAGTTGTTATATAAGAAAAAGGGGTTGTGGTGGTGATGATCCAAGCATGGTGATAGATTTGTAGGAGATAAATAGCGATAAACATGATAAAAGATAATTAATAAGATGTATTCGAAATAATAGGGGCTAATTAAAAGATACTTGTAAAGTATTTAAAGGTGCGGGTCATTTTATGTATACACGAAACTCTAAGATCTAACCAGGTGATTTATATTTAAGCTCCTTATTCAACAGAATCTTTATACAAATATATATATATATATATCCATCCTGCTAGTTCCGATCAAACTGTTCGACCCATGCCAACGTGGAAAATGGACGTTAAAGGATGATGATGATGATGATGATGATGGTGATCATACATACACACACACACACACACACACACACACACACATATATATATATGTATGTAGATTAATTTACCTAGCTCTTAACTTTTCAGACCTCAACTTTTGAGGTTTCAAGGTTACAAAAACTTTTATGCATTTAACCTTTTATATTTTAACCTTACAAGTCCTTATGCATTTAACCTCTTACAAGTTCTTATTCTTTTAACAAAGTAGATCTTAATGCTACGCTCATACTCTTTTAAACCCTAAACCTATTTACATTTTTAATCATCTTGTTCTTGCTGAATGCTCATATGTCGAAGACGACGTGAGAGTACACCTTATATATATATATATATATATATACTGGTGCCATGTAAAAAGTACTTATGCTGGTGCCATGTGAAAAGCACCCAGTACACTCTATGAAGTGGTTGGTATTAGGAAGGGCATCCAGCCATTGAAACCATGCCAGAACAGACAATGGAGCCTGGTGTGACCCTTGGCCTTACCAGCTCCAGTTAAACCGTCCAACCCATGCCAGCATGGAAAATGATGATGAGATAGATAGATAGATAGATAGATAGATAGATAGATAGATAGATAGAAGCAGAGATAGACAGATACAGAGGTAGATGGAGAGATAGATAGATCAATTGATAGTTAGATATATAGATTTTTATACATACATAGTTGAGAAGAGATAGATAGTGACAGAGTTAGAAAGGTAGATAAATAGAAAGACAGAGAGATAGGTAGACAGATAGACAGATAGAGAAGATCAAAGTCTTAGTAAGTAGGAAAACAGACAAGGCACAAATCCCTTCAGGGAGATGGCCCTGTTCGATATGTAGAAAAGGCATAGGTAGAAACTCTATAAGGTGTACCCGGTGCAAGCTATGGACACATAAGAGATGCAGCTGTATCAGAGGAAGGTTAACAGAGAAAGTAGTCTTTGTGGGTGGCAGGGGTATCGGTACAATAAACACAAGAAATGTACAGAAAATAGACTCCATCAAATGCCAGGGAGGATCCTTAGAAGTAGTAGATAGCTTCCGTTATCTAGGTGACCAAATCAGCAGTGGAGGTGGATGCCCTGAGAGCGTAGCTGCTAGAATAAGAATTAGCTGGGTAAAGTTCAGAGAGCTTCTACCTTTGTTGGTAACAAAGGTCCTCTCCCTTAGAGTGAAAGGCAGATTGTATGATGCCTGTGTACGTACATCCATGTTACATGGCAGTGAAACATGGGTTGTGACTGCGGAGGACATGTGAAGGCTTGAAAGAAATGAAACCAGTGTGCTTTGCTGGATGTGCAATGTCAGTGTTCCCGTACAACAGAGTGTAAGTGACTTGAGAGAAAGAATTGAGTATAAGAGGCATCAGATGTGGTGTACAAAAGAGAAAACTACACAGGTATGGTCATGTGATGCATATGGATGAGGACAGCTGTGTAAAGAAGTGGTGATCTCTAACTGTGGAGGGAACCTGTGAAAGAGGGAGACCCAGGAAGACCTGGGACGAGGCGGTCAAGCATTATCTTTGGATGTTGAGTCTCACAGAGGCGATGACAAGTGACGGAGACCTTTGGCAATTTGCTGTGCTTGAAAAGACACATCAAGCCAAGTGAAATCATAGTCATGGCCAATGCTGGTGACATGTAAAAGGCACCCATGCTGGTGACACACACACACACACACACACACACACACAGGATGAAAAACAAAGTTGACCTTGGTGGGATTTGAACTTAAAGAGCCACAACAAATGTTACATTTTGTCTGATGCTCTAACAATTCTGCCAATCCATATTTATTTTAATAAGATTTATTGATTTTTAACTACTCTTTATTTTTTTTATTGATTTACCTACTTATATATGAAGCTCTTTATTTATATATTTATATTATATATTTGTATAAATAGGTCATTCACCCAATCTCCTGCTCAAACCATCTCCGACTACCTTCTATCATCTCTCTAATTCTAGCTCTTTGATACTATTTATCTTTCTTGTTACCTGAACCCACTTCACTAGTTATTCATTCTTCATCAAGTAATGGGTTCTCTCCATTGACATTTTACACTGATCACCCCAGTATCACTGAGCCACCAAATTATCTCTCCTCCACCACCACCACCATACATCTCTCACTCTCCTCGTGCACTATACCTGCCTCTTTCTCCCCTCCCCACACTCATACAACCTACCCAACCACATGTTATCTCTCTCTCTCTCTCTCTCTCGTTCTTCCCCTGTTTATTGTATCATCGCTATCCTGTCCCCCACCTGCTTTCTTCTCCATCCCTACCTACCTCAACTTGTGCATCATTGGGTATCCACATTTCAACCCTACCCAATCTTTGCACTAGTTGCCTACCTCCCCTCTCTCACTCCCCCATATATTCTTGCAACTCCCACCCATACTCCTAGTTCCTCTGTCCCCATTCACTTCTGTTCACCTGGGTACCTCAACACCACTATTTATCTCTTTGCAGCTCCACCTCATCATTCTCACCTTCCCTTCTAAATACGAATAACCATGAAGCTTCTCTCATACTTTAACCGTCCCCCCCTCATCTCCTAGCATAGAGCTGCTATTGACCCTTGGGGTTCATAGTATTTTAAGCGGCATGGTGGCCACACTAGTGCTGGTGGCACAAAAAAAAAAAAAGCACCCAGGACATAGGGTAAAGTGGTTGGCATTAGGAAAGACATCCATCTTCAGAAACCTCTGACCAGTTGAGTTCTGTTAAACCATCTAACCCATGCTGGCATGGAACAGGAATGTTAAATGATGATGATGATGATGATGATGATGATGATGATGATGATGATGATGATTTCATATACATTTTAAATATCTTTTGTTTAGATTTCTCTCACATCCTTCTCCATTTTGTGTGTTACATGGTAAGGGTACCCTGACACATCTTCCCCACCATCCTCCTTCTCTTCTAACTGGGGTAATTATGTATCTCCCTTACAGTAAGACACCTCTTCCTGCCCCTCTATCATACTTGAACATCTCATAACCTGGCATAAAACCACCTCCCTCAATACCATTCTTCATCTCTCAGTCAAAGAGTCTTGTCTTGTCTTGTAAGTTATTAGGTAACCTCACAAGTGCCAGTACCACATAAAAAGCACTCAATACACTCTGTAAAGTGGTCGGCATTAGGAAAGGCACCCAGCTGTAGAAATCATGCCATAACAGACAGTAGAGCTTGGTGCAGTCCTCTTGCTTGTCATCTGCTGTTGAACCATCCAACCCATGCCAGCATAGAAAATGGACGTTAAATGATGATGATGATGATGATGATGATGACATGTGTTTAACAGTTAAAATGAGTTCACTCTTCTATGATTGAGAGAAAATAAAACAATTTCTGTTGGGTTTCATATTTCAATTGTAATTGAACTCTGATAATGGATGTCAACTTACCTTATTGTAATAAATACATTTGTTACAGAAAATGTTATCTTCCATTTTTTTTATTCTTTTGCTTATTCTTTCTAAATTTTTTCTTTCTTAATTAAAAAAGAAAATCTTTCCTTAATTTTCTTTTTATTTAAAAAACAATTTTTTGTATGAAAGCTGGGAAAAAAATAAGCTGATGGCCTCTTTTTTATTTTTCATTTTAAATTTCTTTAAGAATTTCTATACCATTCAGCAGATTATTAACAGGTTATTGATTATTGATTAGGATCGATAATGATAAGGATTTAGTTTCCTATTAATCACTCTAACCTACGTAAGACTACAATTTTTCATTTTTCTTTTATTTGAGATAAGGTTTGAAGGAAAATTGACATCAGGCGAGGTATTAGCTGATGTGTTTATAGTGGGAAGTGAATATTACTATGTGTGTAGAGACTTGTAAAGTGAATATAGAACACATTTTTGGGAGTGTTGGTGTTTAGCTTTAAGTCTGTCTCATCTTTTACTCAGAGCCTCAAACATTTAGTCTGTTTGTGTATCTATGATTAGCTTAATTCATCATCATCAATTTAATCTCTACTTTTTTATGCTTGCATTGGTCAAACAGAATTCATTGTGGTGGGTTTCCTACAGCCAGATGCCCTTCCTGTTGCTAACCCTCACCTGTTTCCAAGCAAGGTAATATTTTACTACGACTGGGGATGTTTTCATAGAATATTGGAAATGAAAGTCACCACACACACACACACACACACACACACACACACACACACACACACACACACACACACACACAACAGGCTTCTTTCAGTTTCTGCCCACCAAATCCACTCACAGGGCATTTGTAAGCCTGGGGCTATATATAGTAGAAGAAACTTGCCCAAGTTTCCACAGAGTAGGAATGAACCTGAAACCAAATGGTTGGGAAGCAAACTTCTTAACCATCTAGCCATTCCTGCCTCTAATTGTTCATTTTATTTTATTTTAAAAACGGAGATTTGGTTGCTAATATCTTCTTTTTCTTTATTGTTTAGTTAAGAGAAAATACAATGGCCATGATACTTTTCAGGGCCACAGATACTTGATGCAGGGAGGGAGGTATCCTCAAACAAAACACGACCTGACCTGAATGTATCACAGTAGATTCTTTTACTTAAGGCACCAAAGACCGGGTAGTTATGTTAAATCAGATAACAAAGTACGTCTACCACCCAAGTAGGTTATGACATGATTTGAACTCAGAATACAAAGAGTTGAAACAAATCCGAAAGCATAAGCTATCCTGTCAGACACTCTAACGATTCTATCAGCTCATTATTCTAAACTGGTTCTTTATTTTATCAGATCCAGAAGGATAAAAGGGTAACGTTGACTTCAACAGGACTGGAAATCAGAATGCAACAAGCTACAATAAACAGGTGCAAAGTATTTTGTCTGATGCTCTACTGATTCTGCCAGTTCAGTGCCTTACAAGTAGGTTAAGTAACTACACCAGAAACTCCTTAAATGGTGCCTTTCTTCTTCTTTCTTCTTTTACCAGAGTTTAAAATCCGGTTTTGTCCCCGTGAACGGGGGTGGCCAGATTCACCTCACACTCGCAGCAATCGCCTTTACCCCCTCCCTCCACTTTGCCCGATTCAGTGCATCCTCCATCCTCAACCCAACCCTCCTACATTCCTCCTCCACCTGCCTCTTCCATGTCTTCTTTGGCTGTCCCCTCCTCCTCGAACCACCCACCTTGAACTCAAAAGCCCTTTTCAAAACATGCTCGCCATCCCTCCTCAGCACGTGCCCATACCAACGTCATAATATTGGAAATGTACTGGTCTCCAAAAGGTTCTTGATTACTCCAGTAATTTGTAATTCTGGATAATTTCCTTCTACCCATAATAATATTTATGGCAAAATATGCCCGTATTTCTTCTACACTTGTGGGAAACCACAAGCTATCTTTTTTTTTCAGTTTGTTTACTTTTTGCGTAATGGTTGGTTTCCACAGTGATCGCTTCAAACAAGCTTACTGGAAAAAATTTAAAAAAGAAGTCTATTGGCTTTGATTCCTGAGAAAGACTGTGTCGCTCCAGTTTCTTCTGAAAAATCGTTTACGAAATTAGTTTTTAAATCCTTACTCCATTTGGGTATAGATTTGCTGTCGCTATCGGAGTTTTCTTTAGAATCGTTCAGTTTCTGATAGAGAAATATCTGATTCATTTTCTTGCACCACATGCTTTTATTGTTTACTCATACATTTGTTTGATTTCTCCATATCTTCCATTGAAAAGCCCTCAAATTCAGATTCATTGCTTGATAGCATGAAACTTTGTTATCCATTTTAAAAGTAGGAAAAAATCGCCAAAGAAAAAATGTGGAAAAAAATGTCCTAAATTTCGCAGAATTAAAATATCACGTCAATTAATGGTGGATAGTGTAACTTGACTGTTTACAAAGTGAAATCACGTGTTTTCATGAATGTACTAGCGAGATTTGCACTCAAATTCACATTTAAATATGAATGTTTTTTTTTGGTTGGTTATAGCTGGCTTGGTATTTTGAGCCAATAAATTTTGGTGTTGGTTTTGGCCGGCTTGGTAACGAAAGGGTTAAATACATTATAATAAATATGACTTCAAATGATAAAATAAAAAATGTTAGTCAAAGCAAAGGTTAGCCAAAAAAACCCCAAAAACATGTTAGATCAGGCTAGAGGTTTAGCTTTCACTACTCAGATGATACTTGTCATGAGAATATGAAATACACTGTTGGACCAAATTACCTTACCAATGGAATCATGATACATATAAGTTGATAAATGTATTTTCATCTCTTTGTCTTGAATGTTATAGTGCAATGAAAGAATAATGTATACATCACAACTGTTTGCTTAAATGATGTTTTTTTGAAATAATTTCTTTTGCCATTCTCTTTACTGGAATTTGATAATTTGATAATTCCATGCAACTATTCTGTTAATGTTGTCATCATTACCATGACAGTTGCCTGTCTGTTTGAATGCCTTCATGTCAAAACCAAACAGTTAGTTGGAAGCATATAGATAACAAATTTCAGATGTGACATTTCAGCTATTATCCTGAAGTGACTTTAAAATTTTGTTGCAGACTTTATGTAATTCTCTCAGACAAAGTATATAGCTACATGTTACTTGTGTCTACTCAGTTGAAAGATAGATGTCACATTCACTTCACAGTTGGAATCCAGCTGCTGAAACATACATGCCTGCCAATGTCTATTTTCAAATATCATTTAAACATTGTTAAGAGTAAGCATAAAAATAATCTTACCATGTTAAACATACCATAATCTTAAAATACAAAAAATACAATGCAATTTTTTTTTTACATTAAAAACCATTAACAGCTGTTATATCAGCACATGAAAGGCTGAATAGTCATGTCTGGAAGCGCTTCATCAAAGTTGACCTGGAACTAAACAATACTGTTTTAGAGATAAAAGTAAAATATTTTTCAAGTTTAAATTCATTTGCAGACCCAGAAATTATTTATAAATTTTCATATCATAAAATGAGGACAATAGTTGGTTACAGGCCTCTGTTTCACTGCATTTCTGATATTGAGATTGATGTGGGAACATCCACAACTTTCTGAACTTTGAAGAGCACTAATTTTTGCCAATATACAGTGTGCATATTATATTTATGTGTGTGTGTTAATGTTTTTATGTTCAGTTATAATAAAAACAATTTTACATTAATCTGATGGGTTACTTCTATACTGTTGTAGAGTTTTATTATTCCTAAACAAGAATATTATTGATAGTGACTTTGAAGTTTCAGTTTGTTAAGCCATTGTGGGCCTGGCAGTCCGATGATGGCTTAACTGGTCAAAACCTCAAAGTCACTGTCAATAACATTCTTGTTAAAGAATGATAAATATATATATATATATATATATATATATTGCATGTGTGTGTGTGTGTGTGTGTCACATATGTATATGACAGCTTCTATCTAGCTTATTCAACTATCAAAATATTCATTAACCTGTGGCTATGGTAGAAGGCTCTTGCCCAAGGGGCTGCACAGTGGAAGTGAACCTGGAAGCATATATTGGTTGAAACAAACTTCTTAGCCTTACCTAAATAATCAAATACAGTTTTGTACTGTTTCTATGATTTAACATTAACCTAATCATTCGAAATATTTGTCTTTATTGATTTACATGACTCTTTTTGTATTTAAAATAGATATTTGCCGAGTGTGTCGGTCAGAGGGGACCCCTGACAAACCCCTTTACCACCCATGTGTGTGTACAGGAAGTATCAAGTTCATACACCAGGATTGGTAAGTGTTTTGTAATTCATTGATATTGATATTAAAATTCATGATTGTACATGAAGAAAATGGAATGATATATCCTTATTTCTTTTGCCAAACATCAGTGATTTAAAAAAATTGTTTATAGGAAGGTCTTAGTTCCTCCTATACAGTTCGTCTGTACATTTGATGGCAAGATGTCTCTGATAATCCCAGTTTTGAGCATAGTTGCCTGCATTTTCCCAGGTGATGCTAATAAGCTGCTTCATTCAGATCTACTTTGAAGGTGGCATGCCATGTCTTTTTGGGTCTCCTTCTCTTTCTTTGTCCTTTTGGTGGTACCCATTGTATAGCTGTCTTGAGTATTTGTTTTGGCAGTTGGAAAGCATGACCTGAAAGTCACTCTCTTCTTTCCACCACAATCTCCTGCAAGCTGTGGATATTGGCTCTTCTCAGGGTTTCAGAGTTTGCGATTCCATCCCTGTTAGTGATCTTGAGTATTCTGCATAGACACCTGTGGTGGAATGCATTCAACCTCTGAGTGATCTTTTCCAAGTCTCTTCCACATAGACTGATGTTGGCTGGACAATTCTCTGGTACTGCAGGATCTTCATACGGTTATTTTTGTGCTGGTCCAGACCTTGTTTATTCTTCTGAACACTGCTGCTGCACACCCGATTCTGAAGGTAGTCTGATAGAAAACATAGTTGGGAATGAGTTCTTAATGGCTAGTTATAATTCTGAGTGATAAGAACTGGAAGTTTTCTTGGTTTTCTTGGAGACCTGTCCAAGATACAGCCAACCCACCTCCATACAATTTTTGATGAATTTAGAAATATTATAAGAAAACTGGGGGATAAAATGTCAATATGAGGGTCGACTGAAAAGTTCATAGGCTGACCAAGATACTCTCATGAAATGTGACCAAATGAGGTTTATTTTTCAACATAGACCCTTTGCAGCCCACACACTTCTTCCATCAGTGTTAAGGTGCTTGATCCCATTGATGAAGAAGCTTTTATCCTGTTAGTCAAAAAAGCCATCCACAGCAGATATGACATTATCATCACTGAAATACTGGTTCCCAGCCAAGTGTTTTTTCATGTTGGGGAACAGATGATAGTCAGATGGGGCCAAATCAGGAGAATAGTGAGGGTGATCAACCAGTTCAAAGCCTTAGTCATGCACAGTAGCAATTGAAACAAAGGACTTGTGTGCTGGAGCATTGTCCTGATGAAACAAGACCCCTTTTGTCGGTTTTCCTGGGTGTTTGGTCTTGATAAGCTTTCATGACTGCCTCAGTATTGATGGTGTGGCCAATAAACACAATGACTTTTGCATCCCAAAAAACTGAGGCCATCACTTTCCATGCAGATGAAACGATCTCAGCCTTCTTTGGAGCAGGTGAGGAGGGGTGTTTCCACTACATGGATTGTCTCTGGCTCAAAGTGATGAACCCAACACTCATTCTGGGTTAGGAAATGTTCAAGGAAACCAGCTGGATCTGTCTGAAGCAACGTCAGATTTTCCCGTGATATGATCAGCCTGCTGTACTTTTGATCAGGTGTCAGATGTGGCACCCGCTGAGCAGAAACTTTCATCATGCCAAGTTCATTGTGTAGAATATTCTCAACTCTCTCACAGGATATGTTAATAGTATTGGCTATTTGATTTATAGTCAATTGCCTGTCATCCATCACCATGTGATGAACACGATCAATATTTTCCTCAGTGGTGGCAGTTGCAGGATGTCCAGACCTTGGATCATCTTCAAGACTCTCCCTTCCCCTCCTCCATTCAGCTGCCCACTTTTACACTGTTAAAGCTGGAGCGTCATCCTCTAATAGCAACCATGTCAGCATGAATATCCTTGGGGGCTAAACCCTTTTTCTGCAGGTACTTGATAACACCACGATGCCAAATTTTGTCCATTTTCAAAAGAAGTCGCTAGTAGTTATTTTTGAAGTGTTCTTTGAACAGTGAGATGTCAGTTTACCTGGAAAGAAACAATATAGTTATTAATAAGAAGAGTCGAAATTAATGCATGCAAGATTTCACAGGTCTAGCATCATTCCTTCGTAGTAAGCCTATGAACGTCATTGGACTGCACCCATGCTGGGACATCATCTTGAAGGGTTTAGTTGATCGAATCAACCCAGTGATTTCTTTTTTTTTAAAGTCTGGCATTTAATCTATCAATACCTTTTTGCTGAATTGCTAAGTTATGGAGGCATAAACAAACCAACACCAGGTGTCAAGTGCTGATGGTGGTGGGGAAAACATACATATGTATGTATGTACATGTTATAGGATCTCTCAGAGTTTCACTCCACCAAAGTCACTCACAAGGCATTGGTCAGCTTGGAGCTCTAGGTACATTTGCCCAAGGTACCATGCAGTGGGACTGAAATCACATGGTTGAGAAGTGAACTTTGTAACTACATAGCCATTTACATTCTGATTTCAAATCCTGTTCCTGTCCAGGTTTAGTAAAATGAGGTTTCTGTTAAGTTAATGTTTAGTATTTGGAACATAACCTAACAAAAAGGTTTTTGTTTAAAATTGTTATGTGTTAATTTAAATATAAAAAAAAAAATGTTAAAAAGAAGTTTTGTATCATTAGAACCAAATACAGTCTTGGAATCAGAAGGGTTAAATATGCATAATGTATGTAGGGATTGTTAGCACCACTATGTCAGAAATCTCTCTTGAGCAGTGCAGCATATGTAACATTTCTCTGTTGTATGCTGCTGTTTAGATGCCTAATATGAAAGCACATGAGAGGCTCATAAGATTGTTTTCAGTAAGAACTATTTGTCTATGGATAGGGTGGTTAACATTTGTGTTGTTGTTGCTGTTGATCCCTGGGTCAGCCCTGCTTGAGCAGGTGTATGATCAGAAGTGTTCAGTATATGTATCATTTCTCTTTTGAAGGCATATTATATCCAAAACTACATTATGCAATGTTTCCTTATCTTTTTAAGATGGTAGGGTGTGATTTGAGTTTTTCTTTTTGCTGCTGTTTCGAGCAGGTTAAGTCATATAGAGTCTACAGCCATTAATTTGCTAGTATTCATGTAAATATTTATACTGCTACTACAAACTTTGAGTTAGAGTATTAAAATACCTAATTGAAATAATATTGAAATTGATGTTAGTGATTATCGTATTATAAGAATGAATACAAATAATATATTTTACTTCCAGCCTGGTCCAGTGGTTAAAATACAGCAAAAAGGAGTACTGTGAACTATGTAAATACAGATTTGCTTTCACACCAAGTAAGTCATTTATTATACATAAGTGTGTGTGTATGTGTTGAATTTTGGTTTTTAATGATTTGATTTTTAAGATAAGAACTGGTCACTCAATGGAGTTTCTAGATGACTAAGCCTTAGCTTTGTTTGTTCATTTGTTTTATGTCTGTTTTTCCTTGCTAGCATGGGTTAGATGAATATTTATTATTGAGGCATTGTTTTACCAACTGGATGCTTTTCCTGTCATGAACCTTTACCTGTCTTCAAGTGAAGAAGTTTTATTTTCACTTGCTTTTGAAAGTGCAGAGCTACTGGTTGATTTGTTGATCGGGAAATGTCAACAAATATCACTGTCCCTCAGTGTGTGTATATCATCATCATCATCATCATTTAATATCCGTGTTCCATACTGGCATGAGTAGGTGTTTTAATTAAAGGAATCTTGGCTACTTTGTGGATACACTTCAACTTTAGTCTTAAAATGATTAGCTAAAGGTTGGGTTAATGAATATCTGTTTTGGTTTAGGCCCAGGTCATCTCTATAGAAGCAAATTTATGATCAAAGGCATTTCATCCATGACCACTGCATTATCCTATGTGTCTTTCCATTTTTTTTAAAGATGGTTGGGTGCTATTTCTTGCAGGTTGAACAGCCATGAAGAGGCTTGCATGAGTAATTAAGAATGTAACTTTTGTAATGAATTGCATTTACCTCTACCCTGTCATCATCAGCATAGTTTTAATGTCCACCTTTTCCATGATTGCATGGATCAGACAAAATTCATTGAGGTAGATTTTCTATGGCCGAATGCTCACTAATCCTCATCTATTTTGAAGCAAGGTTTTTCAAAGAGAATTGCAAACAAGTGACACTGCTTATATGACAATAATGTTTGTCGAATTGGCATGTGATATCAAGACAATGATGCACATGCGCGTACACACACACTCACACACACAAAGGCATGGCTGTATGATTAAAAAGTTCACTTCCCAGTCATGTGGTTTCAGATTCAGTCCCACTGTGTGGCATCTTGGGCAAATGTCTTTTACTATTGACCTGAGCTGACCAAAAGCCTTGTGGGTGAATTTGGTAGACAGAAACTGAAAGAAGCCCATATATATATATATATCGCATGGCCTAGTGGTTAGGGTGTTGCACTCACAATTACGAGATCGTGGTTTCAATTCATAGACTGGGTGGTGTGTTGTGTTCTTGAGCAAAACATTTCATCTCACGTTGCTCTACGATTACTTTGACACCTGACATGTGGTACACTGGGCACCTGTTCAGGCATCGTCGATTTGATGGAGGGAGTGAGCTTATGTGCAGCACAAACATTTCTTTTATCTTTTAATTGTTTCAGTCATCAGACTGTGGCCATGCTGGAGCAGTGCCTTTTTAGTTGAATGAATCAACCCCAGTACTTATTATTTCAAGCCTGGTACTTATTCTATCTATCTCTTTTGCCGGACTGCTAAGTTACAGACACATAAACTAATCAACACCAGTTGTCAAGTGGTGGTGGGGGACAAACACAGACACAAGGACACACACAAATAGATATACATACACATATATATATACGATGGGCTTCTTTCAGTTTCCGTCTACCAAATCCACTCACAAGGCTTTGGTCAGTCCGAGGCTATAGTAGAAGACACTTTCCTGCCCAAGGTACCACACAGTGAGACTGAACCCGGAACCATGTGGTTGGGAAGCAAGCTTCTTACCACACAGCCACGACGCCTGATCAATGTACAATATATGGATTACACGAATCCAGTGAAACTCAAAAAAGCTCATACAATTATCAATATACTAAGAAGTACGATACAAGGGATGCATAATCAAAACTTGTCTGAAGATGAGGGCCATTATTTGCGACTGTATGTAAATTTGTGTCCATTGACGATACAGGTGAATAACCTATTATTTATCTTGTTACACGGTATTTGGGTTATTTATTTTTGTTCTTCCGAAACGTTCGTAACTTTGTTTTGATTCGTTTTGGTCTGTTTTTTTGGGGTTTTTTTTCCCAACGATTTAATAAATCTCTACTATTAATGTCTACATTGTGTATGTCTCTCTCGCTCTTCATATATATATATATATATAATTTTTAAGGCAATAGGATGTGATTTGAGGGAGATTTGGTTGCTATTTCTGTCAGATCCTAGCTACCATATAGTGGTTTCTCTTATTGGCTCAAACATACATACATACATACATACATAAGACAGTAGGATGTGATTTGAGGGAGTTTTGGTTGCTATTTCTACCAGCTTTAGCTACCACATAGAGGTCTCTCATTGGTTCATACATACATAAATCAGTATGATGTGATTTGAAGGAGATTTGGCTGATATTTCTTGCATGTCTAGTTACCACATAGCGGCCTCCTTCATTGGCACATACATACATACATACATACATACATACATACATACATACATACATACATACATACATACATACATA
>JAOPUL010000001.1:19988200-19999578 GCA_027564515.1 Octopus rubescens | reverse complement strand
AATATACGCATGCTTCTGAACGAAGCGTTAGTCGAGTACATAGCTGAAATATGGATAGAGATAACAAAAGAATAAACGATTATCTTATGAACATCATTAGCTTACAGCCGTAAGCTAATGAGCTTCATAAGATAATCCTTAGGATTTCGGTCGTTTCGCAGCCTTTTTAATGCATTAATAATTTCACTGTGGAATAAAATTATATTTGCATTTTTGAATTAATATGTATGCTATGCATTATACAATTATAATATATATTCACAAATCAATGCAAATAAAGAAAAATTGCTCATCTGATTACCAGGATGACGTGGTTACACCAAAGATAATCACGATGTTCTGGTGATGTGATGAGCTAGTTTCATAATTTGCATTGATTTATGAATATACACTTGTATCCTATAATACACAGCAGGTCTATTAATGCAAACTTGTAAATATAATTTTATTCCACACTGAAACACGAAGAATGCTTCGAAACGGCTGTAAAGCTAAGGATGTCAAGTGGCTAAAGATATACAGGATCTTGTAGATAAATTGAGAGCTATTTTAAGCAGTTGACTTAGTCGGTTCAACATTTCATTTTTTGACAGCACTTTGCTTGCTTGGAAATTTAATCCGCCTCTTTATTTTGTAGGTAAATAGCGAACTAATTCGACAACAGAAAGTCATTGAACAACCTAATCGTCCCGCCATTGTTGTTTTGGCACGCGCCGATCACACTGCCAAGAAAGCTGTTAAGTTGACGAAACTTCGAAAAGCAACTGTTTATCGTCTGTATAAACAATTTAAAGTAGAAGTAAAGATTGAGAGAAGGGAACACAAGCCTCGAAGTGATTCCAAGCGTAATCCAAAGTTTCTCGCTAGCCTCAAACGCTCGATTGAATCCAACCCATCCACAACCATACAACTCTTGCAAAGAAACGCATTGTGTCCCTTTCCACGGTGTCCAGAGCTGTGAACAGGAACCTTGCTATCACTAGCTATGTTCGACGACGCCATCACCTCCTAACAGCCAATGCCAAAGCAATCACAGCCAAGATATGTCCAAAACATCTGTAATTCATCAAACATCGTGTTTGTGGACGAAAAGAAGTTCACTATGGACGCTGAGATGACTCGCAGATATTCTTGAGTGATTGCATACAACCATTCCGACGCCCTCCCAGTGTTTGAGACTAAGAATCCTGCCACTGTGATGGTATTTGGAGCCGCTGCGTGTGATGGAAGTGTTGTGGATCTACGCTTCATTGAGACTGGCTTAAAGATCGGCGCAAAGAAGCATCTGGATATCCTGAAAAACTCTCTGTTATCTTGGATGGAGCAGAAGTTTAGGCTTGATAATGTGCTGTTTATCCACTATCCTGCACCATGCCATGAGTCAAAAGCAACACAGATCTTAATTGGTGAGAAGGTGCCATTTTTTGTGAGGGCCAAAATCGGGCCGAATAATAGCCCAGATCTCAACCTTCTCGATTATTTTTTATGGGGCATGCTTCAAGGAAGGACCAATGCTTCACCACACTCGAGTGTCAATAGTTTAAAGACCTGCATCGTGCGTGCGAACGCAAAATAATAAAAATGGTGGAGGTTGCTGAAGCTGCAAAAGAATTTCGCTCAGTAGTTGCCCAGAAGGGCAGCCATATTGAGTGATAAATGTTTTTGTTGTAATAAATGTTACATTAAAAATATATCTGTCTGCTACCATTATTTTAGTATTTATAACCAGTTTTATGCATCGTAAAAATTGTCTCAATTTCTTTGCAAGACCCTGTATATATATATATATATAGAGGTAGTAATGATCAATAAAAAACAACAACAACAATATTCAAGAAGACACACATGTAGAGTGTCTTTGGATTCACGCTCGGATGGAAAAAAAGAAGGAAAAAGAGTACATTTAACGTTTCGGGCATAGCCTTTCATCGGAAAGTGGAGAGGGAGAAATCCGGTGGAAAGGAGACAGTTTAGGAAAAGCACGTGTAATTCACATGATTGATTTTATATATATATATATATATATATATATATGCACACGCACGCGTGTACACACAGACCTGGTGGTGTTCTTTCAGTTTCTGCCAATCAAATCTACTCACAAGGCTTTGGTCAGCCTGGAGCTGTAAAAATTTGCCCAAGGTGCCAAGTAGTGGGACTGAACCGGAAACCATGTGGTTGGGAAGCAAAGTTTTTACCACATCCATCCATGCATGTAAAAAGTACTCTGTACACTCTTCTGTTAAGTGGTTGGCATTAGGAATGGCATGCCAAAGTAGACATAGAACCTGGCAGAACCCTCTGACTTGTCTCTTCTTGTCAAACCTTTTCACCCATGCCAGTAGTGAAAAAGAACATTAAATGATGATGATGATATAATATATGTTTTCCTTTTTATTTTTCCTTCAAGATTCAGGAGGCTTATTGGACTTTGCTATGTTGTTGTTAAAGTGAAACTACTTGTTGTAGTGGAGATTGGAGTGTTCCCATTAATTTGTGGCTGGTGGCTCGATGTGTGTTCTCTGGTAAGTTCTTCTAGAATTTTTATTCCTTACTTTCTACCCCCTCACCAACTCATCAAAATGATGTTTTATTTTCAACACCTTTCTGGGAGTTGGTTTGTATATTGTCAAAATAACAATCCATCTTATTCCTATAATGGCATTTGTGAGCTGAGTTTAGTACACAGGATCTTTCCATGTCCCTCAGTCCTATATTCTATATTTCATGTGGTTACTGCTAGGACTTTTTAATAAGTTGGTTTATTTTCTGTTGCCAGTCTTAAAAGATTACACAATAGATATAATTATTATCAATAGAAGCAGTACTAATGTCAAAAGGCAATATTTATGTCCAACTTAATGTGGATGTTCGGCATTCTAACAAAACATCCATGTTAAGTTGGATAGAAAGATTGCCTTTAATTTAGACATTTTAATGAACCAGAGAATTTTTACATTTGTAACTTTTCGAGACATTGTTTCAAATGAAAAGTTTAAAACCCTCATATTTTATTTTAGAGAAATATTTTGGTTTGAAATTTTTGCACAAGGCCAGCAGTTTCAGGGGAAGGGGTAAGTTGATTACATCGCCCCCAGGGCTCAACTGGTACTTATTTTATCAATCCTGAAAGGATGAAAGGCAAGGCAAAGTCGACCGTGGTGGAATTTGAACTCAGAATATAAAGACTGACAAAATGCCACTAATCATTTTGCCTGGAGTTCTAACGATTCTGTCAGCTCGCTGCCTATTTTAGATAAATATATTGACCTGAAATTGAAGTTGATATCATTCATTAAGAAACATATAGAAGACACTCCTCCTCACCCAAAAGACAAGAAATTGATTGCACAGAACCTAGGTTTTGACCTTTTTCCATATCTTACTTTTACATTAAAGATAAAAAACATGCAATACAAACAAAACAAATTAGATGTTCTCTGACTGCCACACTGCACACCAACTTGGTATTTTGTAATATGTAGTGTCAACTTTATATGATACAAATCTGATATATTCTGGCTCTGTTAAATAGATCTAGATAGGTTATATACTCTTTGTACCAAAAATAGCACAGAGGAAACTTCGTTTTAAAATCTAGTTTAGTAGATCTCATAAGACTGAACCACTGGACTTAAATTTTGCTGTAAACTATAATATAAAAAAATGTAGAAAAGACTCAAAAAACCCTTAGTATAAAACCAACATCCTCAGTTTCTCAAGGTAGTTTCTAAGAAAAAGAAAAACAGCATATATCAAGGGTTAAATTTATCACCAGGGAGTAAATTTGTCTACCAAAAGGGTAAATTTGCTGATTTTGGATTTGTAAATATTTTTTCTTGATGTATAATTTTTGAGAAGAAAATTTGAAGGAAGTCTATTTTGTGGAAAAATTAGTTTATTTTTCTTTCTACCACTTTGAACTTAATTTATATTGCATACTTCTTAATTATTGTGTTGCTAATAGAGAAGTCTAATTCAGAAGACTGTCTGGTTCTTTGTTCTGGTACCTTTTCATCATTTGTCCATAAATAAATAAAATAACATAGCTGTGTGCTATTTTTATTGTTATTGTTATTCGAACTTAAATTAATGTCTAAAAACGGTATTTTTACATTCGATTTTGCTGGTTGTTTTATTATGGAGGTAGGTGTGTAAACTGAAATTACTCAAGAAAAAGGAAGAGGAGTGAATTTACTTTCAAGGGGGTAAATGGAACAAAAATGGTTGGGAACCCTCAGCCTATATAGTGAGGAATTGTTTTGTCATTTTCATTAATTCAAAACTTCATTATTTAACTATACATGTTATTTTGGTTATTATTCCAGGCAATGTTTGATGCGACCTTAAAAGAGAGAAAAAACAGCTTCCATTTAGCTCCAGGAACATCAATGTTTGTTCACTGGCTAGTTGGGATGGTGTATGTTTTCTATTTTGCTTCATTTATTTTACTTTTACGTGAAGTGTTGAGACCTGGGTTATTGTGGTTCCTCAGGAATTTGAATGATCCGGAATTTAACCCTATCCAGGAGGTAATTTCTTTGTATTTCTCTTTCCTACTTACTTACAACTTAACGTAATGATAACTATTAATTTGATGTGATGTTTATGTAGTTAAATTTTGGGGAACTAGACTTGAATTTGGAATGAAATAATGTTTATCCTGGGAAAGTTACTTGCAATATACTAGTATCTTGAGCCAGGAGAGATTTGTTTTTCATCTACTTAACAGTCCAGACACCAAAGTTTAAGAATACATCCTTAAAGAAAATTGGTCTTTGTTGAACCCTGATACAGTAGACCTCTAGTCAAAGGAATTTCAACCATGGCTACACTTTCTCCTTAGGGGCTTATACAGGACTAATGTGTTCTTTGTTTTTAAGGGTGGATGTGATTTGTGACAGATTTGGTTGGTGCTATGTAAAAAGCACCCTGCACATTCTGTAAAGTGGTTGGTATTTGGAAGGGCATCCAGCCATAGAAACCAAACCAAATCAGACTGCAACCTAGTGCAGCTCTGGTAAAACCACCCAACCCATGCCAGCATGGAAAACGGATGTTAAATGATGATGATTATGATGATGATTGGCTACTGCTTCTATTTAGCAGGTTGAGCTAACACATAGGTGCATGCTTGCTTGTTAGCCTGAAGAGCTAAATAGTATAAGTAATGGAAGACATTTGTAAAATGATACATAAGAATTATCTGCTGTTTTGTAATTTTTCTCTGATATATTTTTTTCTCTGATATATTTTTCTCTGTAATTTTTCTCTGATATATTTTTCTCTAATTTGACAATTAATAATGAGGGATATCTTTCCATGTCTCTTTCAGATGATCCACCTACCTGTCTATAGGCATGTCCGTAGATTTATTGCCTCCGTTGTAAGTACATTTTTTTTTTATTAATATGGCATCTTTGAATGATTTTTTATTAATATGGCATCTTTGAATGATTTTTTATTAATCTGGCATAATATGTCCACATACAAGGACATGATTCTATACATACACAAATATTTTGGGATACAATCACATACACACATGAATTCAAGTGCATATACACTTAAATACAAATGTGTATATGCATGAATACAAATACATATACACACGTGAATACTAATGCATACTTACATGAATACTAATGCTTACATACATAATACATATGCACATGAATGCTAACACATGCACACATGAATGCTAACACATGCACACATGAATGATAACACACACACACATGAATGATAACACACACACACACATGAATGATAACACACACACACATGAATAATAACACACACACACATGAATGCTAATGAACACACACACACAAATACTAATGCATACTCACATGAATACTAACACTTACATACATGAATACTGACACACATGAATACTTACACACAAATGCTAACATGCACACGAATGCTAACACGCACACAAATGCTAACTCGCACACAAATGCTAATGCATACACACATGAAAGATAACACACACACACACATACACACACACACACACACACATGAATGCTAATGCACATACACATGAAAACTAATGCATATACATGTAAAAGCATATACACATGTCAAACATGCAGTGAAGTACAAATACATGCTTGCATACATTGTAACCAACTATTAGTTTGATTTGATACTTAGTTCTTTTGTTTTCTTGAATGTAATATAAATAACATGAATGTTTTTTTTCCCCTTCTTTTTATTAATCTTTCCCCACTACTGTATTTGTAGGTTATATTTGGAAGTACTGTTCTCTTAATGCTGTGGCTGCCAGTCCGAGTGATTCGGAAGGTGATGCCACAGTTTCTACCTTACAATGCTGTTCTCAACAGCGACGCCGCTATGAGTGAGCTTTCTCTAGAACTTCTCCTGTTGCAAGTTGTTTTACCAGCTTTGCTTGAACAGGGTTACATTAGGGCCTGGCTGAAAGGAGTAGTCCGCGGATGGACCGTTGCTATGGCATGGCTACTCGATCTCCGGTCCTATCTCATTGGCGACATTGCTTTGACTGAACAGGTAGGTTTGCTTTCTTTTTTTGTTTATTTTATTATAGTATTTTCATATTTTTACATGGTCATTGTAATTAGCTGCCAGTATTAATGCTAATGGTATCAGTCTCTCTGGTCCTAGAGTACTTGCACTGCCACTTCTTCTTGATCTATTGTATTATTGAGCTAATGATTGATCTGTTAGAAATAACTGCCAAATCTCCCTCAAATGTTGCTATATTGTCTTAAACATAGAGAAATATATTGAATAATGTTGTCCAAGATATAAAATGCCTAAGAAAGGATAGTTAAAATACTTTGTCATAGGTCTGCTCAGTAATGGCTAATAAGCGGAAAACCAACAGTAGATGCATTATTTCATAAGACAAGATCTAATACTATTCTGTGTCACTCTGAATAGCTAAAAAAAAAAACCATCTTTATTTTACTTGGAGCCCTTTGATCTTCGATCACCTGAACTTCGCATTGCTAGTGATACCACCTTTTCTGTAGGTATATAGATTTATTTTGTAGGTTTAGAAGTAAACTTACAAGTTCTGGTTTGCAATGATATTCTGTTTGTAACAGCCATTAGGCTGTTAGCATACCTAAGGTATCTGCTTGTGATATCAATCTTTCTTAAGGCCCTGAGAAGCTTTATTTTCAGAGCTGGTCCATAGCTTTGGTTTTTGGTGTTGGGTGAATGACTGCCAAATATTCTGTTGGATTGGAATTGGATAGTGGTCCATCTTCAATAACATTCTCAGAAATTTTTGTTTGACTTTACTTTGTTGGCTAGTTGAACTAAAGTACATCCATACTGTTTAGTGTTTTTAGTGAACTAAATCCAAGACCTACACAGTGGCAGTTCATCACAATATTCACTCAACCATTAGAACACTGGATTATCAATTTATTGACTAGACCAAGTATGGATTTCCTGATAAGATAACACTTGAGTAATGTATGGTTAGGAAACCCAGCAACCTTTATTACCATGAAAATTAGCTGTGAACATTGTATTTTGATAATGCCATTATTCTCTCTCTTCTCTTCTCTTTCAGGATAACATTATATATGGAGACCAGCCTGGTGGTGTTGGTGTTGGTGCTGCAGCTGGTGGTGGTGTTGCTGCTGCTGCTGACGGTCAGCACAATAATGCAGCGGCACCCGCTGGAAATGAGCCTGCAGCAGCAGCAGCGGCGGCAGAAGCACCAGATGTTGCCAATGAACCTGCTGCTCAGGCAGCAGGAACAGCAGCAGCGAATAACGGCCCAGCTGATCAGACCAACAACCAAGCAGCTGCTCCTCCACAGCAGCTTCCCCCACCACCTCCCCCACCACCACCACCTCCAGCTCCTGCACCAGCACCACCTCAAGTCCAGGCAGGACTTGGAGCTGTCCATCAAGCTATGCTTCAAGGTGGTGGGCCAACTGGTTTTCAAGCATATAAAAGATCATCTTTTTTTTCTATACGGGTAAGATTATGTATATATATATATTTACACATTTATTATTTTACTAGTTTCAGTCATTGGACCTGGTCTGCCTTGTAGGCCTAATGAATAACCCTGCAGTGCTTGACTTTATTGGCTGGTACTTATATTTTGTTGACACTGGAATGATGAAAGGTATAGTGGACCGGGTTGGGATCTGATCTCAGAATGTAGAGGGTTTATAAACAAATCTCAATGTATTTTGCTTAATACTGTATGAAATCTTCCTTGACTGCATTAGACCATTTCCATCACCCTGTCTCATTCTCTGGTCACTAGGCATATATGTATAAGAGGTTGCATCAAAATGTCTGTACAAAGTACACTTTAACGCAGTGGTACTCAACTGGGGCCCATATGGCCCCTTGGGGTCCATATACGATTTTGGGGTGTCCATACAAGCAAAATAGTAAATTAGGTCCAGAGTAGTATTTTAAGGGTCCATGAAAAAAATTTGCTATAGATGTATTTATTACTAGAAACGGCTAGGTTTCTTTCTCTGATGTTTTACATAGTTCAGCCTGCACAAGTGAATGTGTGATAAACAAAATAGGAATTTTGAAGGAATTATCTATAAAACTAGTTTTTAAACATCTAACAGCTATGGGAATCCACCAGAATAAAATAGTTAAATAGATAAAAAATGGTTGAGAACCACTACTCTAATGTCACCATTTCTATACTGCCAGCCATCTCTCTTTTGGGTCACTTCTATTGTTACCCATCACCTACTCTTGCCTTTGTCCACCTCTGCTGTTGCCCATCACTGCCCTCCCATCTACACTCCAGTAACACTGTCTCTACTGTCATACTCCTCTCACCCACTCAATCTAGCCTTCTGACATTGCTCTTTCTCCTATTCTCTTCCTTGATCACATTACCTGAGCGAAAGTCTATGTCTGAAGTTACTGTGTACTCTCTACACTTACAGTGTACAAGGTACCCTGTATCCTCTGCTGGTGCTACAATGGAAAGCCACCCCTCTCTGCATCCTCTAGAGTGACTAGTGAACATGCAGTGGAAAAAAAGTTAAGAGGTCTCTTTTGTCCTGTCTCATTGGGGATTGACAACCTCTCTAGTGCTGCTGCTATGGAAAATGCACTCAGTACGCACTGTAAAGTAGATGGCAAACAAGTGGAAGAACTGTTGGGATAAGAGGTCTCTTAAGTTCTGTCTTGCTGTAAAGTGGCTGGTGATAGGAAGGGCATTCAGCTGTAGAAACCAAGCCAAAATGACACACATGCGCATCGTCTATGGGAGTATTGGCTCCCAATAAGAAACAAATGGGATTGTGGTGACCTACTCAGCCCATACAGCATGGAAAGTGGATGTAAAAATGATGGTGATGATATGATACACACACCCATGCCCATGCCAGCATGAAAAGCAGATGTTAAATGATGATGATGATGATGAATATTACTGTATTTTTCCAACCCATACCAGCATAACAAGCAGACATTAAATGATGATGTTTATGTATATTACTGTATTGTTCTCTTTAAATAACATTGGTTGACATTTTGTGTCCATTTTTCCATGATGGCATGGGTTGGATGAGTCTCACAACCTATCATTGCTCTCATGATCTGCATCATCTCATACACACAGCAACAGAGAAAATTGGTCAGCTTTGTTGCTGTATATATCTTACAGTGTGGACTAGGTGCTTTTTATGTCACCAAAGCAGAAAAGTTGCCTCATGTGGCAGGACTAAAGAACCTCCACCACCTTGTATAAGTTCATATTTGAATTTTCTGCATTTCTAGCCAGGTAATGCATTTCAGTTGATTTTTGTTTTTGGCATGGCTGTATGCTTAAGAAATTTGCTTCCCCAATCACTTGGTTTTGGGTTCAGTCCCACTGCATGGCATTTTGGGCAAGTGTCTTCTACAATAGGCCTCTGTTGACCAAAGCCTTGAGTGGATTTGGTAGACAGAAACTGAAAGAAGCTCATATGATAGTTGTAAATGAGTGTCACTGTCATACAAGCAATGCCATTCATTTTCAATATTCTGCAAAAATATGTCTGACTGTTGGGAAATATTACCTTACATGGAAACAAGTGAGGGTTTTTGACAGGAAGGTCCAGCTGTAGAAAATTTACCTCAGTAAGCTTTGTCTGACTCATGCAAGCGTGGGAAAATTGATGTTTAAACAATGATAATGTTATTATATTCACTTTAGGGAGGTTGATAACAGAACCGGTAGAATAGCAGACAAAATATATTGCACCATTTAGTATGCCTCTTTGTGTTCTGAGTTCAAATTCCAGGGGTTCACTTTCTTTCATTTGTTTAGAGTTTGATGAAATAAAATGTGTCAAGTACTGAAGGTCAGTTAAATTGGTTATACTCTTTGCCTGAATTTGTTGATTTTACCTAAGATATAGATTTTATTTTTTTTCCAGTGAGGATAAGATGCTGGAATTTTAAAATCCTTATTGAGTAATTATTGTGTTGGTGCTTTTAAGCAAGACATTTAACTTTATACCATGAGACTCTAAAGTGTTGCTCAATCTTCTAGAAATATCTGTCAAATCTCCTCAAATCACTCCTTTATTGTCTTAAAAAGGGAAGGACACATTTAACATTGTAATCTTAAATATTCAAAAAGATGTTCATGACAGGAATGCTTTTGATCATAGATATGCCTAGTCTATGCTGATCTGGGGTTAAACAACTGCAAATCATATAAAACATGAATATTAAATGTCATGCTTGCACTTGCTCACATACTTGTGCACACTCATATATATATATTCATGTACATAGATACATATAAAAAATATACATTTATAAATATGCAGTCATTTTAACCATTTTAATACCAACCCACTTCAGAATCACCTCTTTTCTATGATACAAATTTTCTATTTTAAAGTGATCTAAATTGAAATTTTCCATCAACATTTCATGTTAATTTGTTTCAAACACCAGCTTAATGAAAATCATTTTTACTAAATTATTTTAAAAAATTTATTGAAATAAAGAGTGTATTTCCTCAGAAATATAATAACAAAAGAGTTAAAAGATATTATTTTAATTCTGTTCTTTTAATCTTTTCAGGTATTCCTCCTTGTTGTCTTTATGTGTATCACTTTATTTATTGCTAGTTTGATCTCGTTAGTAGTTCCAGGTAAGTCTTGCAGAAAATTTTTTTTTTTGTTCCTTGATAAACTATTGTCTGTTAATTTCAAACTATATTTTACTTCATTTAGTATTTGCTGAAATTTATAACTGATTTGTTTTGTCAGACATGCTATGTCATATGACTGAGAAACAGTTACTGGAGGGGAAAATCATCATCATCATTTAACGTCTGTTTTTCCATGCAGGCATGGGTTAGACGGTTTGACTGGAAACTGGCAAGC
>JAOPUL010000001.1:19965400-19988100 GCA_027564515.1 Octopus rubescens | reverse complement strand
GCTTGGTTTCTACAGCTGGATGCCCTTCCTAACGCCAACCACATTACAGTGTGTGCTGGGTGCTTTTAACGTGCCACCTGCAGTAGTAATAAACTAGAGGATTCCCAGGCAATGTTTATATTTTTAATGCTGTGGACACTGCCGGATTGAATGGTACTGATCAGGTGTCAAAACCATAGTGATATCTGTTTGTGCAGCTGATGATGTGAATGCACATATGTTAAGCTTGATTGTGGATTTCTTATGTCTTAGTCTTGTTATTCTGGGTTGTCCTTCGTTCTTGTAAAGTGGAAAGTGTTTGTGGATTCATAGTCTGTGGGGATCACCTTGGTATTGCTTGGTTTTCTTCATAGGTAACCTAATTAGGCTTAGACAATGCTTAAATATTGCTGTCTAGTTTTGGGAGGTTCTGTGGCATATATTTGTAGTGTGCAATTAAGAAAATTGAACCATATTTTTGTTTGAGATTTTAAACTTTAGCATTCATATTTGATTAAATCTGGTATCATTTGTTTGAAAAATGTTTTTCCCCCCTTAGTTACATGTTTTTGTATTTTTTATATGAACACATTATCATAACTAAAACCATTAATACTATGTTAGTTTTATGTCTGTTTTTCTGTGTGAGCATAGGTTAGCTGGATATTTATTTGGTGCAGTATTTTACAGCCAGATACTTTTGTTGTTGCCAACCCATATCTGTTTTTCAAGTAAGGGAATTTTTATTCTACTGAACTTGAAAAGCACAGCACTATAGGCTGTAATGTCATCAAGAATGTAAATACAATGACTTGGTTTTGTGTGAAGAAGCAGAAATGACAACTCCACATACACATGTACACACATTTACACATACATGTTTCCATACAGTTTCATTCTACCAGTTCTATCTACAAGGCATTAGTTGACCGAAGGCTGTAATTTGAAGACACTCATTCAGGGTGTTGTGCAGTCAGACTGAACCTGAAACCACATGATTCTGAAGTGATCATTTTAGCCCCCGCAACCATGCTTGCACCTATAAGATTTTGCGGTATTAATCCTTAAAGGATAAGCAGCTATTTAAATTAAAATAGACATGATAATGTAATGTAGTGTATCTATAGGAACTTTGTAAACCTTGGAATAAAATGCACAAGTGAATGTGTGACTTTGTTTCTGATTTGAAACCAACCTCATAGACATTTTGTCCTATAGGAGCCAAACCCAGAGAAGTTCCTGTTTTTAGTACTTTAATCATTATTATATTATTACATCATATATAGGTATATGGCTATTAGTATGATGAATGTAAAAAAAAAAATGAAGATTTTGAAAGTGTTCCCATTTGTATAATGTTGGAGTAAGCTGCTATAGTTAGAAACCAATATGCAGTTATGAAATATTGATATTTTCTTAACTGAGTTTTGTGTTGTTCTATGGCTTAACTGGAATGAGATGGGCAGTGCCCATGACTTTAAGCAGGATCTGTGACCTTTTACAGGACTTGTGACCTATTGCAGAGCCTCTGACCTTTTGTAGAGCCTCTGCAGCTGGGGAGAGGAAAATAGTGAAAGAAATTATAACTCACGAGTTTTTGCTATAGGAAATAACATATTGAGTTATCTCGAGATGGACTACCTGGTCTGAATGCCTGCAACAGAGTAGACTCCACTATATGTATTGACCAGCTGGTGGTGTTAAACTGAGCAATAGAGTAGCTCTACTGTTCAACATGATGCATATTTGCTGTGAAGTTAACATATTGAATTCTAGTACTACATTGGTTCAAACTTTACTACTCCTACCATTGTTATTCTATTGGCATCTAATTGTAAATCAATCAATGGCTTCAACTATTTACTAATTACAAAAAATATATATATTCGAAACCCTATTGTACCCAGCCTACCATGAAAAAATATATGCAATCCGCATTGTCATACTATTAATTTTTCTATGCCGGTATAGGTTAAATGAGTCCAAAGTGTGGCATATCATTATTGTATTTGATACTGTGTCATGTGACCTGTTAGGCCCAACATTAAAAAATTCTGACCTCAGTATTTCTTTCTATGTCTTAGCTTTCCCTCTGCTATTCATACTTGCCACTATCAGCATATGTTACTTTCTCACTTGGCTGGTGTCATCTATTTACATTATAAGTCCTTACCAAAATAGTTGTTTCTCCTATTCACAATTGGTTGATGTCTTTAATGCATAACCTGTTGAAAATAAAGAAGTGAACACAAAAATAAAAGGTTGTGCATTTTTTATCTCTATTTTTCTTCTATTGAATTATATTATTATTAAATATTTCAGTTTTCATTGGCCGTAAGATAATGGCTATTTGGATGGGAGATGCCAAAGTCCATGAACTGTACACTGCTGCATGTGGTCTCTATATGTGTTGGTTACTTTTGAGAATAGCTACTGTACTTTACAACTGGATTCCACAAGGGACCGCTGTTATCATGAAGAAGCTCAAAGAGTGGGCTATTTTGGTATGCATCTTTTGTAAAATTCTTTCACTGTTATTCTATGATTTTGTGTTCAATTAAATATTTGGGAACTTCACAAAATATATATCAGACACAAACATTACATCTAACTTTTGTATTATAAGCAGTGATATGTTTACTGCATTGTGTGAAAGTTTAAAGTAAATTAAATTCCATAATTAGTCGGTTATGGCTGCTTAAAGTTGGCAGCTTAGTTTTGGATAGATATTATTATTTGTTTTATCACATGATCAAAGACCTATTCTTTAGATTCATTTGAGCTGCATTATTTTTAATAATGCTTGATAATTTCTTTGTTGTAGGGCAAAAATAGTGTTTTTTTTAAAAAATTAATTTGAATATAGCAACAAAGTAAATCAGAGTTCTGCATTGTCTTAATCAACCAAACAATTTCAGAATGAGTATTATTTATAATATTATAATGATGTATAAGTTTGCATGTAGTAGCTTTACTTGCTTTCTTATTTTATAGGAGCTGTTAACAAATTTATTTCACTTTCTTAAAGTTATATCAAAGACAAGAGAACTATGTAGCATGTATGTCAATTGTATTCATGTTTTAAGAAATGCAGAAGAAAAAGAAAAAAAATTCTGTTTCTAAAGAGATATGAAATTGTTTAAGGATACGTTATGTGACTGTATTGACACAATTTCTATTTGACACTGTGTTCCTCAGTGCATTGTTGTTGTACAGGTAGTGAGATGTGCTGCATCATTTGGCCTAACATTGGCCATATGTTGCAGTGCCAACATGGAATATCATTCAGAAAGTTGTACATGTGATGTCCCTTTCACATTCTGCACTACAGTTGCTGAATTATGTATACATATCTGTAATGTCTAATTATTTTTGCTGTTAAATGAAAATGAAAATTATTTGTGAATGAGAAATATAGGTCTATGAATCAAGAAAAGTTGTTTGAACACTGAGTGCCAAACTTTGGTTAGTTTTCATTTAATCAACATAATATCTTACTGACACTAATTTTACTTTCATGTAACCCTCCCCGTCCTCAACAAAGCCTAAATTCAGAAATGTAAGCTATTTAGATGTTAGTTGATATAGTGCTTAACTTCTGTGCTGTTGATAATGTTTTTATTTGGTAGTCATTATTCTGTAGTTGAGTTGATCTGTGGTTTAGAACTAACTGATTAACCTAAGCATTCATTTGGCATTTCCTGCTGTCAGCCTATTTTCATTTCCAATTTAAAGATAGTGGGATGCCTGTTGAGAGGGATTTGGCTGCTATGTCAACCCTTTTGATATCAACCTGCCTGTGACTGCCCTTAGTTCTATGATATAAATTTTCTGCTTTAAAGTGATTTCAATTTAAACCTATCAGATTTTCATGTTGATTTATGTTCCAAACAACAACTTGATAAAGGCAATTTCTTCATTATTTTAAAATTAATTGAAACAAAGGCAGTATATATATATTTCAACAGAAATATAGTAACAAATGGGTTAAACTTGCAAAACAATTATTTACCTATAATTCTTAAACTGCATTTAATTCTTAATTGTATATTTGGTTTGCATTGTAGGCTCTAGAATCTTTGACCATTGCTACATTTTTGCTCGGGGTGATTCCATTACTGTTGGGGATGCTGTTTGAGCTGGTTATTGTTGTTCCACTAAAAGTTCCAATTGATCAGACTCCTCTTTACTTTCCTTGGCAGGTAAGTTATTTTGATATTTCTCTTTTGTCAGTCTAACTCATACTTGATATGATTTGTAGATTGCATGGTTTTTGTTTAACCTTTTGTTGCTATAGGAATGATATAAAAAGTGAAGCTGTTTAAGAGAAGATAGGCTATCAAACTGCCAATTGGGGGTTATACAACTGGTGAAACACCTGCTCTGTGCATGGCCGAGAATGCTCAGCTGCATCACCTAGCTGTAAATAGATGACCTTCAGTGATACAGTTTATTGCTGTAAACAGCAAGAACATTAGAATTGGCTTTCTGGTTTGTTAACATGCAGTGTTGAGTCCAAGTTTCTTACTTTCTTGAGTGTTTCCTGAGCAGACACAGCAAGTGAAATGGCTTAGGTACTCTCCAAACAGTGTAACACCTCTTAGTCATTTGGCTTAAGAAATTTGTTTGGACTCGCTGCATTCTGAGTTCAAATCCTGCCAAGGTCAACTTTACCTTTCATCCTTGATAAAAAAATGTACTATTCACTGATGATGAATTAATGGAACTGATAGAGAGTTAAGCAAGATGCCTTACTGTATCTGTATTTTTGTGTACATCAAAGTGTATCTGGCTCTTTGATGCCTTATTGTATCTGTATCTGGCTCTTTGAGACATCAGTACCTGTAATGACACTGGTGCCAAACTGTATCGGCCCAACATGGTCTCCTTTCTCAGGGATAAACATCCCTACCATAGAGAGAGGGAACTTCTATGTCTGGGTAACTGTTAACATCAAAAGAAAAATCTTGCCCAGTCTTGCACATATGTATGCAGATGCATGAGTAACAGCAACAGATGGAGGCCCTACATATAACTGTGCTTGCTTCAGTTTGCCAGATTGACAAAAATCAGATTTCATTTCTACTCCATGGTTGATTGATTATTAATAGTAGGGCATTCAGTTGTAAAAATAGTTTTTGTTTGAAGCAAAAACTACTCCACAAGAGTGAGTTAATTTTTAACCAACTCCTGTGGATATCTAAAAATGAAGCAAAATATAAAAAAAAACCCCCAAAAACTATTGTGTAGTTTTTATATCCATGGATGTCTTGTTAGAACACTGAATCCTCTTGTGTAAATGCTTGGTGCATAAAAGCACACACATAGATCATAGCAGATGAGAGTCATCTGTTGTGGGTGCCGGAATTCTTATATCCCGTGATTTCATTCTACTGGAAATCATCAGTGGGAAGCATCCAGTCATTGCATACCATTCAAATCTTGCTGCTACGATATGTCGATATCAGCATCTTTTTGACACTGATGTTGCAAATAGCCAGCAGGCTTATTAAAAATTAATTATTTGTGATGGAAGCAGTATCAATACCAAAAGGTAATCTTTATATCCAACTTAACATGGATGTCTTGTTAGAACAGCGAATACTATGTTATTAGCCTTGAGAGATCCTCCCATATTAGGCACTTGGTGCATAAAAGCACATGCATAGACCATAGCAGATAAGAATCGTGTTCTGTCTATATTTTTACCATTTTAATGCCAAATTATTTTGTTTCCAGGATTGGGCTCTTGGAGTTCTCCATGCCAAAATAGTGTGCGCCATTACAATGATGGGTCCTCATTGGTGGTTAAAACGAGCTATTGAGCAGGTAAGTCATGTTAGGAAGCACTATCTTGTATTCATAAGCTATGATAAAAATATTACAATAGTTAAAAATCAAAAATCAGCTTTTTTTTGTACTTCTTAATATCTGGAAGAATTAGTAGATCACCTAATAGAATTCCTTGCAGTATTTCCCTCCTTCTCTCCTCCCCACATGATTTTCTATGGTTGCATGGATTAGATAGATTCTCTCCAACACAATGCCTTGTCACTTGTTACAATTTTTGAAGTTCAGCATTCTGAGTGCATTTCCGCTCATACCTTCCACTGGTTCCTTCCACTTGGATTTCCGGGTACTTCTTTACCAATCTTTTCATCTTTATGCATTTTACATCTATGCCAACACATCTCTCTTGCACACTGCATTTGATTCCTCCTCTTATATCTGGTTTGTTGCAGGGATATTTTGAATTGTAAATCTTTGTAACTCTTACCATGAAAATACATACCCAGAGAATGGTATTAATAATGAGGATTTTCATCTTTAATGCTGCTTGTGTAAAGGTTATTCAGGACATCTTTCTCACACAAATCTAAGATCTTATAATATAAAACACCGCCTCCTTTCGTTGCCTCTCTTCTCATTCTCTGTGCAACTTGTAAAACAAGTGTAAGGGAGATAAGTCTTCATTCTTTCAAGAAAGTTTCTTTAAAGAATTTAAATTACCATAAAACTAATGTATAATCCGCACTTTTTTTGTTTCGCCAAAATCAAGATTAAAATTAAGATGTTTATAATATAAGGTATTACCTGCAAAGTTTTTCTCTAACCACCTTTATTAAGAAAAGATACCATAATGTAATAAAGCTGCAATTTTTAGATTATTATTATTTTTATTACATCATCATCATTATCATCAACATTTAACGTCCGTTTTCCATGCTGGCGTGGGTTGGACGGGTTGACAGGAACTGGCAAGGCCAGGGGACACACCAGGTTCCATAGTCTGTTTTGGCTAGGTTTCTATGGCTGGATGCACTTCTAATGCCAACCACTTCACAGAGTGTACTGGGTACTTTTTGCATGGCACCATCACCAGTGCTCTTTATATGGTACCAGTATCCACACAATGCTTTTTACATGGCACCTTGGTTTTAGGATCTCAATTCAGTTGTGGAGGGCAGGTCTTCTTGAGTAAAGTAATGCGCCACATATCTCAGTCCTCTGTCTTACTCTTATAGCTTATTTTATAGGGTATTATATGGTATTTTATATGGTATTATTTTCAAGACAATTTAGGCCTCCAACAATAGATATGTGAATGATACATTAGTATGTTATGCATTTATAAATTAGAGTCTCTGTAATAGAAGAGAGCCAAATATTTCTAAGGCAAATTTGTTTATTTAGACAAACAACTAGCAAATATAACTTTCATAGATTCATACATGTGTGTCTACAATAAAAAAAGTGCAGATATCACTTAAGCTTCTAGGAACTTTTAAGGACTAGTGCATAGATTAAGCCATTGGATCAGATAGATGTAGTCAGTATTAAGCACAATGTATTAGAAGCTTTTAAGTAAAACTACATTGGTTTGTTGGATTAAAACATATCTTATTCAGACTTATACCAAGTAGTGTCCTGATGTATTTCTGTTCACATTTTCATATATATTCCCTCCTTTCTCATACAATTTATCAATAGTGTATCTACTTTTTACTGTCAAAAATGTAAATTTGTGAAACCAATCTTTACCGAGACTTGTCTTATTGGGAGGCTATTTCAACAGTGAAGTACTTGCCTATATTTTTCTTGTTTTTCCATATATCTAATTTTTTTGCTATGATTATTAACCTCAGAAAATTAAAAGGCAATCATATCAAAGTTGACCTTCAGACGTCAAGGTCAGTAAAATAAATACCAGCAAAATATTAGGGTATATTTAAATGAGTGTGGCCTTGTGTCAATGTAAGAAATTATTAGTGTGATATTTTATAATCTTAAAACTTGTTATTAATGTTATATGTTTATCTTGTTTTAAATTTTCCAGTTCTTGGTAGCAATATTTAGTGTAAGTACCATGCAAATGCCAATGAATATATTGTTCTTTAATATTTCTTTGTAGGTTTACAATGATGGTTTCCGCAATATGAATGTCCGGTTTATTCTCTTCAAGCTTTGTGCCCCTGTTATTGCTACTTTAGGAATGGCTCTTGCTGTTCCTTATGTTATTGGAAAAACTATTGTTCCTGCTCTAGGTAAAAATATTTTTGTATTTCTTTGTTCATTCATAATATATAACCTCTTGGTGTTTCTTCTTTCTCTATACATCACATTAAGATGCATTACCTCAAAGTTGATAGCGTAAAGATTATTATCTTCATCAGCAGCATTATTTATCATCATCATTTAGCATCTGTATTTCATGCTGGCATGGGTTGGATGGTTTGACAGGATCTGACAGGATCTGACAGGTCAGAGGACTTTATTGAGCTCCAGTGTTTGTTTGGCCTGGTTTCTACAGCTGGATGCCCTTCCTAACATCAGCCACTTTACACTGTTGGTGATGCATCCACTTTTCATGGTTGTACCTTCTGATGCTTGACATGAACTTTTGTTCACAGAGCCTGCAATGAAGCCACGGAGATGATCCTTGTCCTAGAAGTTACTACTGGGCTCTTTCCTACTTGGCTATTTTTTTCTTTAGCCTTCTGGTATCTAACTAGATCTTCAGCAGCCAGTTTCCATGGCATTTTCCCAATGTTGTGGTCATCTTCATGGAGTCACAGAAGCATTTCTTAGGTGCACCTAGGGAACACTAATTTTTAAAAATGTTAAGTTACAGTAAGTTGTAAAAAATGTGACATGAACATCTTGCAACAAGTTAGCTGTAACAACTTGATCCAAACAGTTTATTGGAAGTAAGTAAGTGAGTGAGGTAGGGGTGAATAAATTATACTGTGTCACTTGTTAGTATCATTGGTTATGAAGTTATAGCTTCTGTTTCCATTAAACATGATCATGTGAACCCTGACTTAAAACTTAGTCAATTCTGCAATGGCTACACTGAAACTGATGTTGATATAAACTAAAGTAATTGATGTGTTACAAGTGAAGACTTTGCTCTTTGTTAAATCTGTTTACCTTTATATTTTTTTTGTTTTTTTTCTACTACAGGTTTTAATCCCACTGTCCAGAATATTGTTTTGCGAAGAATCTACCCGATGCTACTGGCAATGATTGTAATGACTGTAGCCAGCATATTTCAAGCACGCCAGTTCAAAAGACTTTATGAACACATAAAAAATGACAAGTGAGTAATTGTTTAACAACCGTTTCTTTTTCATTTCATTTTTTTTTCTTGCAAATGTTAGCATACTACAAATAATGCCTCATATGTGTAATGTAGTGGATTTGACCATGCAGTTAACATACAGAATGTCTCTCTTAGAATGCTTGATCTAAAAAAGAAAACACACACACACACACACACACACACACACACACAGAGGGAGGTAACTCCAATATCTTTCATCCAAATTGTCGGATAATATAAACAATGTAGATAGAGTGGATTGACTTTTAAATCCAACTGTTGAGAGTAGACATGTTTCAATCTTATTGAACCTTTTTAGTAAAGCGTATAGAAGAACTGTATTGACACTGATTATGACTGCCAGAAAATACTTCAAAGAAGTGTTCTACCAATATGCAGTTTAATATATCAGCGTCTATGTTATTGTGGTTGTATGCTGGTTCATGTGTTTGTGTGTGTGCATGCATATCTGCTTGTATGTATGCTGGTGCAGGTGTGTTCGCGTGTGTGTATGCATGCATATGCATGTATATCATTGTATGTAGGTGCATATATGCTTGTATGTATGCTGGTTTATATGTGAGTGCATGTATGTCTATGCAAGTGCATGTGCACTTGGGTGTATGCAGATGCAAGTATGTCTGTATGCTGGTGCATGTGTGTTTGTGTGTGTGTGGTAAGTTTAAAACACTCAAAAATGCATAATGAAAAAAACTAACCCCCCCCCCCATTTTTTGTTGAAACAAATCAGTTTCTTTCTTTAACCTTTGTATATACTACATCATCTTTCAGATATTTGGTTGGGCAACGCCTAGTGAATTACGAGCCAAAGAAGAACTTCACCACTGCCAGTAGTGGGTCTTCACCATCAAGCATGACATATTTACCAAACCAGCAGCAAGATCAGCAACCACTTGGTGAAGATGCAGTGGAACAACCAGCCATGCATGATCTGGCAGACATGCCAGCTGATCTTGCTATGCCTGGTGGCCCACTCTTGCAGATTCATCCAGAGGGAGCTGGCTTACAGCAGCAGCAGCAGCAGCAGCAACGACAAGTGTGAGCCACACCCTGGGTGTCTGTGGGTGTGTGTTTCAGCAGAAGAACGAGGTAAGGTAAACAAGTGTTTAAGTATGAAGAAACAAATGTAAGAAGAAAGTAACAGAAACACAAAATGGTATAAAAAAAATACAAATAAAAACGGCACAAAAGAAATGAATGATGGGGGGAAAAAAAGAAAATAAAGAACACCTTTCATTGAGGTGTCTATTGATTGGAGGGGACCTTTGTTCGTTTTGAATGAGGTCTCATTGTTTCCTGAACAACACATTTAACAACCTCCCTTGATGCAAAGATTCAAAGCAAACAGCAAATGAAAAACCAAAATAAACAAACAAAACAAATCCCATGCAATTAAAAGTTGACAATGATCATACATAAATAATGATAACTGAAATATAACTTAAGTTAAACAATGACGGACATGAAAAAAGTTATCAGAATGGTGTTTAATTTAAATGTTTAACTTTTTCTGCCTGTGATGATGATGATGACTATGATGATGCTGAAGATGATAACAATACACTGACTTAGCAGAACTTATAACACTGTACTATTTAAGAAAAAAAAAAAAGATGTTCATATATTAAAACTAAAAATGAAAAAAGATGGAATATATATATATATATATATATAAATATTTTTTTTTGTTTAAATAAGAAAATGAAATACTCAAAATTAAAAAAAAAAAAAAAGAACATAAAAAAACTTGAGCTATATTCTCTTTCCATTAATCCAAATTTCCCTGCCCAGCCATAGTTTTTTTTATATACATCTTTTTTTTTATATTTTATTTTTTTTTATCTTGGTTCTGCTCAGAGAATCAATATAGTAAGGCTGTATAAATTATTTATCTGTATATCAAACACTATTGTTAAGAAAATTATGCTTTTCTCCAAAAAGAGAACCTCAAACTCTATATACAGCTAACACATTTTATACTTACATATGTATATGTATATATATATATATACGAGTGAGTGGACAAACAAAAGAAAGGGCACTTAATATATATATATATATATATATATATTGGAATGATGCAGAGAAGATTAGACTGGCCCCTGCACAAGGATGACATGCAAACAAAGCATTTTATGTTTTTTGAAAGGAGTGGTGCATTAGCAGAATCAGGGAAATGTTGTTTGGCTATATTCCTTTATGCTCTGAGTTCAAATCGTGCCCAGATCAAATTACCTCTCTCCCCTCCAAGACTGATAAAATATGTACCAGTCTACAAGTACTGTTGTTGATGTGATTGACCATGCAATTGAAGGTAATACCTCCAGCATATAGTTAAAGTATGATGGCTAGTGAAAGATTAAAAGATGCAAATGTTCGCGTGTGTGTGTGTGTGTGTGTGTGAAAATGTGTGTGTATGTGAAAATGTTGCACCTCTCATTTCTTCACTCTCTGAAGTCAACAATAACGACCTCTTGTATGTATGCTTCTGATCATGAAAGACTTGAGCACTACTCTATTGTACCAGTGTTGAGATCAATAACATTTACATTTATCTTGCATATGTAGTGTGTATATGTGTGTGCGTGCACGCGCACATGTATTTCTGTGTCTCTCTGTTTCTTTGTCTATCTCTCTGTCTCGCTCTCTCTCTCTCTCTCTTATATATATATATATATATATATATATATTCATTCATTCATTCTCTTTGGAGGCCTTGTGCATACTAAATATAAATGCAGTTGAGAAGCTTTGATCAGCTATGATCATCCAAACAATTAGACAATTTCCTCATGTTTAAAAATCTAAAAATAACATGTAAGGGAAATAACTCCAACAAAATTTGATGATCAAACATTTTCAACTTTAATTACTTGCGTGAGAGACTATCATACGGGAATTTTGGACTTTAGTGTGCAGAATGATTTCCTGAATTCTCCCCTCAGTCAGATTGTTGATACATAATCAGCGTCGCTACATTCCTTTATTTATCTATGTATATATTAACCACTCTGTTGTCTTGTCACCCAAGTAAAATATGCTTTATTGAGGAAATGTAATAAGACATAAACATGTCTGTTGTTTTAATCAGTTAGATCAGATTCTCTCCAATCTGCTTTGTCTATATTGTCTAAATATTTCTATCACCTGTTACTGAAATTATCTCCCTTGCTTGTTTTCAGAATTTAGAGGCTCCTCCTATAGTTTTGTCTACTAATTGCTTGGATAATCTCAGTTCAGCTCAATATATTACATATTAGAGAATCTACTATATATATACATATATATATATACACACACACACACACACACACACACACACACACACACACATGAATGCATACATCTAATCATATGCTTTTGTGATTATATGCACATGCAATTTGCTTTCAGCATATATATCCTTTCTCACATTACATTTAACTGTGCCTAAAATTTCCTTGTCCAGTCCAATTCCCCCTCCTCGTTTTGTCTGTTTATCTCATCTCTCACTCTTCTCTCTCTCTCTCAAATAAAAGAACAGAAAACAAGTTGAGTTGCTAAAAATACCTAAAACATAACCATCTCGTGTGTTTGTGTGTGAGAGAGATTCCTACTTTATTATACACTTTCTCGATGAACCTACTGATTCAATGAGTCATCCAGTTTGCTAGAAGTAGCTGTCAAATAACCTGTAAATCAAACCTCCTCACCATCTTAAACAATCAGGAGGACACATTGGATAATGTACTCCTAGATACACTGGGGGGAAAGAGAAAAATGACAGGATTACAATAGTTGGAATGCGTTTGATCATAGGTTTTAATCAGTAATGGTTGATTGGGAGTTAAACGACCACCAAATACACTAAATGTAAAATATGAAATGCAAAATAGCAAAAACACATATACACATGTATATAGATAAGCCTTCATTTGTTTAAAATTGAATCCTTTGTTTGATCTAGAAAGGTAGACTTCTCATTTTGTTGTTCATGCTCTGGATATTCTTCTGTTATAGTTATTCTTATGCAGGTGATGCTGTTGGCTCGTTTTGTTTGAACTCTAGTAAATAGAAATTCATTGACCCAGGAATTGAACTCCTGCACACAAGATAAATTACAACGTTTAACTAATGTTTATACCACTATACTTTTGTCCTGTAGGGGAATTAGACATTCAAAATTTGGGCTTTAAGCCAAACTCTATTTTTTATCTTTTGGCTTTAGGGTTAATGTTCTCTCTAATTTAAGGTTATCATATTGTGTTCATCAAATGGTTTCTTTGTATTTCAGCAGCTTGCTCAGTGACATAATTCTACATCATCTCTATGAGATTGGGTGTGAAATTGGCAGTTACTGGTAAGAAATAGAGAGCTAGAGGGGTCTCTCAGATTGCTTTGTTCTTTATTTTTTTAAATTAAAAAATATAAAGGTCTTTATTATGTTTATGTATATTTGAAAGATGTCCTCTCTTCAAACATATATACTCACATTGAACACATGCCTAGAGGAAAACATTTTTTATATAGATGCATATGTAGATTTTTTGTCTTCTTTTTAATATTTTGTTTTGGTTTAAAGTTTTATTTTTGCATTTATAAATGCATTATATACTCTTTTATTGTTATTACTATAAAGTCAAAAGATTAGAGCCAAAGAAGAAAGCCAGGAATCAAACTATGCATCACCTGAGTGTTTGGTTGAGTCTAGAATTCTTTGTACAAAATCCGTTTTAGTAAAGATAATTGAGTCTTCTGTGTTCTGGAGCATGCAACCAACCATAGCCAAACCACAGGCATCATCATACAGCTCTAAGTATGATTTTGATAGGAACCTTTTTGCTTGGCTAACACGGCAGCTTAAACATAATAGACATTTAGTGTAATGTTCTTTCTGCTTTTTACAGATGTTGAGATTGAATCAAAGAAAGTGGGAGATATACTTAATAGTCTGTTCAGTTTGTATTTGGAGATTGTCAGGTCTTTTGCAGATGTCTTGTATTTGCATGACACGTGGTGTGCAAGTAAGTGGGACTTGGAAAAAATGTAGGATGTCCGAGTCCTGAGTCATTGAGCACCATCGCCATTCTAATGTCTATTTTTCCATGCTTGCATGGATGAGACAAGACTTCTTTGAGGCAGTGATTTCAGTGGCTGGAAGTCGTTTCTGATGCCAACCTTTAGCTGTTTCCATGCGAGGTAATTCCCAATCTATTAAACAGCGAACAGCCTGGTCATGTTGTCATTGAGGACTACAAATAAACAATAGTTTGTCCAACCTATGCTTGCGTGGAAAAACGGATGTTAAAGGATGATGATGATGAGGAATGGTGATAGACTTTATTTACAATCAGTGCATTCAGGTCAAGAAACCCGGACATACTTTCACAGTGGACTGCAAACAAACGACACTGTATGAATGGGGAATTTTTTGTTTACACACATATCAAAATGAAGGGGAATATGTGCTCAGTCACAAACCCACACATGTATGTATCATTGTGAACTAAATACCCTAACCACTAAGCCATGTGAGTTCGATTCCTGGTGGTGCGTAGTGCCCCTTGAGCAAGACACTTTATTTCAAGTTCCTCCAGTCTTCTCAACTCGCAAAAATGAGTTGTACCTGTATTTCAGAGGGGCCAGCCTTGATGCATTTCGTGTCGCACTGAATCTCCCTGAGAACTACATAAAGGGTATGCATGTCTGTGGAGTGCTGAGCCACTTCCTCATTAATTTCATGAGCAGGCTGTCCCGTTAATTGGATCAACTGGAACCCTTGTCGGAACTGACGGAGTGCCAGATTAATGTATGTATGTATATATGTCTATCTGTCTGTCATGCTTCTTCTTGTTTATCATCATCATCATCATCATCATCATCATCATTTAACGTCTGTTTTCCATGCTGGCATGGGTTAGACCATGTCTATCAAATTTCACTCACAAGGTATTAGTCAGCCAGGGCTGTAAGAGAGGACACCAGTTGACAGTGTCCCAGCAAAAGTACTGAACCTCTAACCTTATGGTTCCAAACTGAACTTTCTAAACTATACAGCTATGCCTGTGAGCTTGTAGGATTGAATTAGTTCTGATGCTATTTTGCACCTGAATCATTTAACCTCTTAAACATTTTGTGACTTTTGGTTCCTCATTCACTAAGCAGTATTATCATCTATTCCATGTATCACCTAAGTACTGGATATTCTTGTTACATTTCTTAATGTTCCAGCTTAGAAAGTAAATGGCGCCAGAGAAACCATTGTTAAAGACTGATCCAAGTGTGTTTAACACTGAAAAGAAGTGTTATTCCATAAAACTAATGTTTGCTGCTATGAAAAGTTGAAGGAGCCTTGTGATCTAAATAGTGGAAGGTCCTATTAGTGCCTGAAAAGTTACAGAATAAAAAAATACCCAGTGGTTATTTTTATGGCAACTATGCTAAAGCCTGAACTAGAAACATTATTGTTATCATCATCCTCATCAGCAGCAGCTAATGTCTGTATTCCATGCTAGCATGGGTTCAATGATTTGACAGGTTCTGACGAGCCAGAAGGCTGGCTGCATTGGGCTTCAATGTCTACTTTAGCAAGGTTTCTACAGCTGGATGCCCTTCCTAATGCCAACCACTTAACAGAGTGGACTGGGTGCTTTTTCTTTCATAACAGCAGCACTATTGAGGTCAGTATGTAATTTACAAGACAAGACCCCTTGATAGAGTTGGGGTATAGTATTGAGGGAGGTGGTTTTGTGCTAAGTATTGAAAGGTTAAAGTATGATAGAGGGACAGGAACAGATGTTTAAGGTGTTATATAAAGAGAACCAATGAGAGGTGTGAGGTTGGTAGCTGCTGGTAGGAAGAGAATCTGAAGAGGCCTTTTGTGATTGCTTTGTGCTTTCTTTGGGAAGAATATTGCCCATGAAGGAGCAAGAGGAAGTTTAGGTAAAGGTAGGGACTATAGCATTGTTAATGGGAGAGCTTGTAGCAGGGATTGTGTCTTTTTGGGAGGATATCTACATTGGGCATTTTTAATGTTTGGAAAAAGTTTTCGAAAGGGCTCAGTTTCAATTTCACCACATAATCTCAGATCAAGTCACTTGTCAAATAAATACAACTCTGAAAATACATACATGTATGTATGAGTGCATGTAAATGTGTGTGTAGAAGTATGTATATTTGTATACATTGCAAGTATGACTATGCAGTGGTTAAGAAGTATGCTTCACAACCATATGGCTCTATGTTTATTCTCATTGTGCAGTATATTGGTCTTTTACTTGTAATCCTGGTTTCACTTATACTTAGGAATGAAGTTTGGTCAGCAAAATATTGAGAAGCCCTTCATGTGTATGGGTAGGTGTGCAGGTTTGTGTGGAAGGGTGTCTACATGTATGTGTGTATGCATATATGTGCGAATGTATGTATGTGAATATGTATATATTCCAGGTTTTATTTTTCAAATTTCTCACCAATGGTGAAAGAGCTGGGTTCTAGCTTAGAAATAAGACTTGTGTGTGTGTGTGCATGCACAATATGCAGACATGGATGTTATTGCATATATGGTTTGTATAAATGTATATGCATGTACTCTCCCCCCCTCTCTCTGTGTGTATGTGTATTATATATTCAAATTTATATCCTCCTATCATAGTTTAACTTTTCAACTCCTCGTTTAAAGACACCACCCTTTTCCTTATTCTCCATCTCTGGGGTTCTTTAATCTTGTAACTGGTATCACAAAAAACAAAACAAAATAACCCTCCCAGTATGCAGTAGAAAGGGGTTGGCATTTGGAAGGGCATCCAACCATAGAAGCATTGTCAAAACTCAAAACTGGGTCAGTGGTGCATGAAGGCATCTACCATTCCATGTGATCCTGTCAAACCACCAAACCCAAGCGGACATAAAATGACGATGATGAGATATATCTATCTGTCTGTCTGTCTGTCTATATATATATATATATATATATATATATATATACATATATATATGTGTGTATGTGTGTGTGTGTGTTGTAATGTATCTCAGTACTTCATACAACAAACTCATATATATATATATATATATGTATGTATGTTTGTGTTTGACACAACACTGCCAGTTAAAAAACTAGTGTTTAGTCAAGATGGTAACTTAGCCAGTCAGTAAAACATGCAATGATAAAATAAGCAGCCTGAAATAAGTACTGGGGTTGCTATAATCAGCTGAAGGTGGTGTCCTATCATGGCTGCAGTCCAGTAACTAGAACCAGTAAAATATGAAAGGAAAGAACATACACATGCATACATGTGTATGTAATGTATGTTTGCATATTTATGCATATACATGTAGGCATATGTGTGTGCATACATATTTTTGCATCTTTTTGTCCATGTATGTATGTATGCATATATGTTTTTAAATGTGTGTATATATGTGAATGCCCATATTTTCCCTCCACCCGATTTTAATCACCAAATTTCCAATTAACAATGTTTTTTTTTTATTACTTATTGTTCATTGCCTTCAACTATCAAAATTTGAAACCTGAAATTTTTCAATTTTTAAATACGTTAACTTGTTTTTTCTACATGGAGAAAAGAGGTTTACGTTAAAACAGCCATTAAAATTTGTTAAAAGTAATTTTTATATGTTCATGTATGGATGCATGTGTGTATGCATGTACAGAAATATATCTATCTATCTCTCCCTGTGGATTCTTTTTGCATAAAATTGATGAGAATATTTGTATGCTTGTGTATTATAAGTATTTTTTTTTTGTGTAATTTTCTGTACACATTTGCAAATTTATGCATTCTCTGTGATTATACCAAAATTGTTCATTTAATTTCATGCATATGTCTGTGTGTGAATATATATGTGTGTGTGTGTGTGTGTGTGTGTGTGTGTGTGTGTGTGTGTGTGTGTGTGTATGTATGTCATCATAGTGCATAGGTAAGTTGTTGGCTTGTCTGAGATTCAATTTCTGATTTGAACCAATTGATGTTACTGTCTGTAGTGGTCTTGAGAGAGACTGCACGCCATGGTTCTACCTCTCTCTCATCCCATTCTTTTTTTCCTCTCATTTTCTAATGTGTGGCCTTGTATCTATTTAGGGAATCAGTTATCTCTTTTGAAATGTCGGAGTCATTGACAGAATCTTATTACCTTTTATTTTTCTTTCTTTCTTTTAAAGTAAAACACAAAGTAAAACACAAATTCGGACTGCTTACCACTTGTAAGGAGCCTCTACCATTCATGAATTCTTGTGTTGTTGATCTTTATTATATATGTAATTTTATCCACTAGCATAGCAGTGCCCAAACTTTTTTGCACCACGGACCAGTTTCTTGCAAGTCTATTTTTCAACAGACTGGGGAATCACATGCATAATAAAAAACAAAAAAAAAGTGCATAAATATATGATTTAACTAATACATATATATATGACATATAATACATATGCAATGCAAAAACACCCTGCAGACTGCAATAGTCAATAAAATAGAAATGAAATTTAAAAATTTATTCTTTCTGTGAAGCCCGGTACTAAATGATCCATGGCCCAGCACTGGGGACCTCTGCACTAGTGGATACAGTTTCTATTGATGAACATTTTGCCAACTTTCTCTAAAACATCCAGTGATTTGACATTTACAATCTCTTATAAACATTGATGTGATTATTATTATTATTATTATTATTAATCATTGAGATCCAACCATGCATAACTATATGAACAATCAAATTGATTGTTTCAAAAATTTGTGACCAAACATAGCTGTATTAACTTACATTGCTGCCATTGAACCTTTTGGATTCAATCAACTTATTGGCTATGAACAACCTAACCCGATTCTTTCAAAGATTGTACAAAAGCTATTGTTAACATGAACAACCCCAAAGGAGTCTATAACTAGAGAGTTGTTATTAACCTCTGTGACCCAACCTGATGAGAGTGTATATTAACAACAACCTACTGAAGCTATTATCAAGATTTATGACCCATCCAGGCTACAATTAGCAGACTACTAAACTGCTATCACATACATATACTACCACTACCTAACTGAGGCTTTATTGACAACCCACAGAGACTGTTCAAATCTACTCCTCAACCAAGTTCTTCTAATGACCTATAGGGTTGTTAGAAAAACAAACAAACATTTACGACCTGTCAAAACCCCCTCCAAGAAGGTGGCTGTATTATTAATTTAACAGGCCATTACCAATACTTTTGCCCCCATTTTGTGCAATTAGGTGGATTTTGTTTTTCTTTGCTTTCAGATTTGTATAGATTTTTTTTCTTCTTTGTTTACTTCAATCTTTCATATTGAAGAGAATCACTGTAAAATATTAAATCTGTGAAAATGTCTGTAAATAGCTGTAATAAAAAACCAAAACAAGAGACAGAATGCAAACTTTGCCAGTACTTACTTGCCTTGTCTTCATCTTTTCCATCTTCTCATTCTGTGTGTATGTGTGTGTGTGTATATTACTATATATATATATGTGTGTGTATGAATGCATTTCCAAGTGGTTCATTCCAGGTTCAATTGAAGTTTTTTTCCACCTTTAGCCTTGGATCAAGTCAAACCTCATGAGTGAAATCAAGTAAACTGAAACTGATTGCAAGCCTGTTGGATGGGCTGTAGAAATTCCCTCATTGTTGTTCAATTTGATGGTCAAAAGCAACAATATAATCAGTCTGTATACACACATGCAAATGTTGAATGCATTGAACTAATGAAAGGAGAGTGTTCAATACATGTAGAGTATATGGTTTATTGAAACAATATTTATCTAGTGACTTGGATTTCACACCATTGCAGTCTTCAGCAAGAGCTTTTAGGATGGTATATTTATATTTGTTGGTATGGGTGCAGTCTCTTGCTTGCATCTGTTCGTTGTTTTGCTAATTGGTTAATATTTTTCTGCCTTGTCATTAGTTATCACCACACCCCATAATCTTTACTAATGTTAAGACAGAAAAATAACAGCCTATAATCATCATCATTTTGCATCTGTTTTCCATGCTGGCATGGGTTAGATGGTTTGACTGGAGACTGGCAATCCGAGGAGCTGCACCAGACTCCAGTTCGTTTTGGCTTGGTTTCTACGGCTGGATGCCCTTCCTAACACCAACCACTCCAGTGTGTGTACTGGGTGCCTTTAACGTGTCACTGGCACGAGTGTTTTTAATGTGTCACCAGCACAAGTGCTTTTAACGTGTCACCGGCATGAAATGATAAAAGTAAACCAATGAACAAATGCAAGCAAGATACAGCATTCTCACCAACGTTTGTAATATTTTCCTAAACTGAGTTTTAACAGTTCTTGCTTGAAGATTGCCAAGGCATGCAATAAACTATACATACATACATATTAGCAATGAAAGCAGTATTAATACCAAAAGGTAATCTTTATATCCAACTTAATATATATAAACGCACATGTTCAGGTCAAGCCTGGTTGAGCACAGACCTATCTTCAACAGCATTTCATCTGTGATTATCCAATCTTTTTAATAGTTTCTAGCACTGTGTTATTTAATGTGTCCTCTCTGTTTTTGAGACTATACAGTGTCATTTATAGAAGATTTGGCTGCTATTTCTAAGTGTACGATTGACCATACAGAAAAGCTCTCATTGGCTATTCATTGGAGTACTACTCCCACATTTGGATGCTATTTTTGCATACTCAAACATCCCTAGATCACATATTCAAAAGAAAGCTACTTGACTAATTGGCAAGGTGTCACTCACCAACACTACAATGTCTGGCTCAAAAAACGTGCTGTCTCTTCACTCTGCCTTTGTTTTTATTATCTCTTGGTTATATGCATGTCATCTCCATCCAGCACATTCATCTTCTTTCTCCTCAGCCAATCTTCATTCTCCTCCACTCTATAAAACTATATACAAGTCCAATCCTTTTCAAAAATGTCAAACCATTGGGTGTTTAAAATCCAAAGAAGAAAATAACTCTCACAAAAATCAATGGTTACTCCTTTTGTTTCTTGGATATAAAAAAACCCATACAAGGAATTTTTGGGGGATTTTGTCTATCAATTGCTTGGATTATCTCAGTTGATCAAAGTTTTTCGACTCCTCTCTGTTACATATATGACCCCCTGCCTACTTGTATAAATACAAATATGCAGAATGCTTCTTGTAGCTATTTTACATCAAGCATATAGTTGTAGACATCAACTTACAGATATCCAAACTGAATAAAAACATTATCAGTCTAGGAGTACTTGCGAAGATTATAATCAATGTCACTTGCTCCTGAGATTTTTGTTAGCTCGGAAGATTTACTGTTTCTTTGCTAGGTGAACTCCAAACAAATTTTTATAACTATCTCCGGTGATCCGTTAAAATAACTTGTGCTGGTGACACATTAAAGGCACCTGGTACATTCTCTGGAGTAGTTGGTGTTAGGAAGATGCAGCTCCCCGGCATCCCAGCATGGAAAATGGACGCCAAATGATAATGATGATCCTATTATCTTGGTAAGCCCATGCTCTATTTCTGATTATTGGGCTGCATGTGATGATGGTAAATATGAAACAGAGCGTTTCATGTTTCATGCAGCTGGAATACTTTTGATCATAGGTCTACCTGAGTGCGCAACAACCACAACAACCAAACACAGATACAAGCTTACATCCATAATCTTTCTATCAGGTTGTCTGGAAAGTTCTTAGTGTTTTTTAAGTGCAATAAAGGATAAGAAATTTTAAACATACTCTCATCTTTATTCATTAAAGTAATTACCATTGTTTTCTATGACCTTAGTTCACCTCGCAAGCAATCTAAATATTCCATGCGCATAAAACTCAGTTGCTTTTGAAGAAAAGAAGTCATCTAAGTGGGTTTTGATACCGTCTAAATCCTTAAATGATTTTCCTTTTAGAGAGTTCTGCAGACAAAAACAAATGATAGTCAGATGGCTCAATGTCAGGGGAGTATGGTAGTAGGAGCAAGAGATCTCACCCATGTTCATGCAACTTTGTGTGAGTAGTCAAAGACACATGGTCAGGCACAATCCCTTTCCTGTTGGAGAGTGCTGGCCTCAATTTCTTGATCTTTTGATTCAAATTTGCTTGTTGTCGGCAGTACACATCAGAACTGATGGTCTGATTTTGTGGGAGTAGCTCATAGTAAATAATATCTTTGAAATCTCATCAGACACAAAGCATGACTTTTTTTTAATAAATATTCTGCTTTGGAAGCTATTTTGGAGGATCCTCATGCAAATTCCAGGATCTTTTACTTATCGTAAACAATCCATTTTTCATCTCCAGTTACCAGTTGTTTCAGGAAATGCTTATTTTCATTGCATTTCAGAAACATATCACAGATGGAATACCAGTTTATGCAGTTTTGTCCTGACAGTTTGTAAGGCACCCAAACATCATAGTGATAAAAATACCCAATTTTCACAAAGTATTTTGGAATAGTACTTTTTGGAAACTTCCAACTTCTCTGCAAGTTCTCTAGTCGTAATATTCGAGTTTTCTTCAATGGCTACATCATCATCATCATTTAACGTCCGTTTTCGATGCTGGCATGGGTTAGACGGTTTGACTGGAAACTGGCAAGCTGGGGAGCTGCACCAGACTCCAGTCTAT
>JAOPUL010000001.1:19829443-19847054 GCA_027564515.1 Octopus rubescens | reverse complement strand
TGTATATATAAACAGGTATATATATATATATATATATATATACGTGTATGTGTGTACACACATATTTATATATGAATCCATATCTATTTTGTGCTTGATTGTGCGTATGCATTCATATCTATCTATATATGGACATTTCATATATATATGCATGTGTGTGTGTGTGTGTGCACGCATACAAACACATACATAATTTATATGTGTGTACTTTGATGTATAGACACACATAGGTAAAAATCATAAGGGATAAAGAAAAAATAAATATATATTGCTTCTTTCATTGTTCCGACAAGCACGGCAAAATAATTTATTTACTGTCTGACGACGACGCCCATCACCGCCATCACCTCCGTTAGCGATATCGTTGCTGTAATATAAACAATAAAGGGAATGTCGGCTGCGGTTTAACTTAGCGTAATTGTCGTCTGCTCATAATTCAATATTTTAATTGTCATCTGTCAAAGAAACAAATTAAGATGCCAGAAGTGTTAGTTTGGTGAGAGAACGATATGGAATGAGAAAACAGAAGTGGAGATGGTGGTGGTGATGACAGAAGAAAAGATTTTTATTGATAAAATTGAAGTTTTGCGTACAGCCATTTTCACTATTTGTTAGGATTGCACCAGAATTTACCAAATATTCACCACATTTATTCATAGTTGTATGAGAAATGAAAATGTTATCTTGCAGCCAAGTCATTCCGCCAGCTAAGAGTGACTAGCACAAATGATTAGGGTCACTGAGACTGATGGGAGGGATGGAGGAAAGTATCCTCAAACTGGAGATCTAGTCAGAATGCTTGCAGCAGACTAGACTCCAGTGAAGGTACCTACCCGAAGTGCTCCAGGTGGTGTTGGTGTTAAGCCGGATGACGAATTAAGTCTACCATCCACGTAAGACATGGCAGAACTTAAACTCAGGAAACAAAGAGCCAGATCTAATCCGTCAAGTCACCTGGTTTGAATTTGCTACAGTTCTGCCAATCCACTAGACTGGATTGGTACTTATTTTTTTAAATATTGAGCTTGAAAAGATGAAAGGCAAAGCTCTAATTCATCTTCTCATTAATAAAGAGGTGAGGGCGTGGCGAGCTGGCAGATCTGTAGAGTGTCGGGGAAAGCTGTTTTGCAGAATTTCTTCCGACTCGTTCATTATGTTCTAAGTTCAAATTCCGTCCGGCTTAACTTTGCCTGTTATCATTTCGGGGATCAAAAACATAAAGTACCAGTTTAGTACTAGGGTCGATGTATTCTAGTGGTTCCCAAATTGGGCGGTACTGACCCCTCCCCATTGGGGACGATAATGGGATGGCCCAAAGGGGGCAATGGATGTAAAAACAAAATAATGTGTTAATTAGATTAAGTTTTATGTGTGAAATACAGTTTTGAATTTGCTGCAGAAAGTGGTCTATGTTTGTAGTCCCCAAAACCCGTAGTACCCGAAACCGTAACCCCAGAACACGTAACCCATAACCCCCGAACCCGTAACCCGTACCCGTAACACCCGAACCCATAACCCATAATACCCGAACACGTAACCAGAACCCGTAACCCCCGAACCCGTAACCTGAACCCTTAACCCATAACCTGAACACTTACCACGTAACCTAAACCTGTTACCCGTAACCCCCGAACCCTTTACCAGTAACCCGAACCCTTAACCCGTAACCCGAACCCTTAACCCGTATCCCGAACCCGTAACCCCGGATCTCGTAACCCCCGAACCCGTAATCCGTAACCCCCGAACCCGTAATCCGTAACCCCCGAACCCGTAACCCCCGAATCCGTAACAACCGAACCCGTAACAACCGAACCCGTAACAACCGAACCCGTAACCAGAACCCAGAACCCGTAACACCCTAACCCGTAACCCGTAACCCCGTAACCCATAACCCGTAACCCGAACCCGTAACCCGAACCCATTACCCGTAACCCTTAACCCGGAAGCCCCGAATGCGTAAACCGTAACCCGTATCCCGTAACCCCGTAACCCGTAACCCGAACCCTTAACCCGTAAACCGATCCCGTTACCCGTAACACGTAACCCCCGATCCCATAACCCCCAAACCCTTAACCCGAACCCTTAACCCTAACCCGAACACGTAACCCGTAACCCGACCGAACCCGTAACCCCCGAACACTTAACCCGTAACCCCCCGTACTCGTAACCCTCGAACCCGAACACGTAACGTCCGAAGCAATAACCCCCAAACCCGTAACCCGTAACACCCGAACACGTAACTCGTAAACACCGAACCGGAACCCGTAACACCGGAACTCGTAACCCCCGAACCCGTAACACGTAACACCCGAACCCGTAACCCGTAACACCCGAAACCGTAACCACTGAAACCGTAACAACCCGAACCCGTAACCCGTAACCCCCGAACCCGTAACACGTAACCCCCGAACACGTGATCCCCGAACCCGTAATCCGTAACCCCCGAACCCGTAACCCATAATCCCCGAAACCGTAGCCCGTATCCCCCGAACCCGTAAACCGTAACCCCCGAACCAGTAACCCCCGAACCCGTAACACGTAACCCGTAATCCGTAACCCCCGATCCGGTAAGCCCCGAACCCGTAACCCGTAACCCCCTATCTCGTAACCCCTGAACCTGTAACCCCCGAACAGGTAACCCCCGAACCCTAACCTGTAACCCCCAAACCCGTAAACCATAACCCCCGAACCGTAACACGAACCCGTAAACCGTAACCCCGAACCCGTAACCCTCTAACCAGTAACCCGAACCCTAACCCCCGAACTCGTAACCCGAACCTGTAACCCGTAACACCCGAACCCGTAACCCGAAAACCCTGAACCTGTAACCCAAACCCTTAACCCGTAACCCGAACACGTAACACGTAACCCCCGAACGCGTAACCCCCGAACCCGTAACCCGAACCCGTAACCCGAACCCGTAACCCTTAAGTCACGAAACCCTAAAACCCCGAACCAGTAACTCATAACCCGTAACCCCCGAACCCGTAAACCCCGAACCCGTAACCCGACCGAACCCGTAACCCCTGAACCCGAACCCCTGAACCCGTAACGCCCGAACCCGGAACCCTAACCCGTAACCCCCGAACCCGTAACCGCCGAACGCGTAACCCCCGAACCCGTAACCATCGAACCCGTAACCCCCGAACCCGTAAACCCTGAACCCGTAAACCCCGAACCCTTAACCCGTAACCCCCGAAACCGTAACCAGTTACCCCCGAACCCGTAACCCCCGAACCAGTAACCCCCGAAACCCCGAACAATTAACCTGTAACCCCCGAATCCGTAAACCGTAACCTTCGAAACCGTAAACCGTAACCCCCGAACCCGTAACCCGTAACCCCCAAACCCTTAACCCGTAACCCCCGAAACCGTAACCACCGAACCCTAACCTAAACCCATAACCCGTAACCCCCGAACCCGTAACCCCCTAACTCGTAACCCCCGAACCTGTTACCCCCGAACACGTAACCCCCGAACCCGAACCCGTAAACCATAACCCCCGAACTCGTAACCCCCGAAACCGTAACCCCGAACCCTTAACCCGTAACATCCGAACCCGTAACACCCGAAACCGTAACCCCAGAACATGTAACCCATAACCCCCGAACCCGTAACCCGTACCCGTAACACCGGAACCCGTAACCCATAATAACCGATCCCGTAACCCGTAACCCGAACCCTTAACACGTAACCAGAACCCGTAACCCCCGAACCCGTAACCTGAACCCTTAACCCATAACCTGAACCCTTACCACGTAACCTGAACCCGTTACCCGTTACCCGTAACCCTTAACCCGTAACCCGAACCCTTAACCCATAACCCGAACCCATAATCCGTAACCCAAACCCGTAAACCATAACCTCCGAACCCGCAAAACCCGATCCCGTCCCCCGTAACCCCCGAACCCGTAAACACCCGAACTCGGAAACCCCGAATCCGAACCCGTATCCCCCGAACCCATAACACACGAACCCGTAACCCGTAACCCCCGAACACGTAACCCGTAAACCCCGAACCCGAACCGGTAACCCCGGATCTCGTAACACCCGAACCCGTAATCTGTAACCTGCGAACCCGTAATCCGTAACCCCCCGAACCCGTAACCCCCGAATCCGTAACCCCCGAACCCGTAACCCCCGAACCCGTAACAACCGAACCCGTAACCAGAACCCGTTACCCGTAACCCCCTAACCCCTAACCCCTAACCCCGTAACCAATAACCCGTACCCGAACCCGTAAACCGAACCCATTACCCGTAACCCTTAACCCGCAAGCCCCGAACGCGTAAACCGTAACCGCCGAACCCATAACCCTTAACCCTTAACCCCGAACCGTAACCCCTGAACCCTTAACCCGAGCCCGTAAACCCCGAACCCGAACCCGTAACTATCGACCCCGTAACCCGTAACCCCTGAACCCGTAACATCCGAACCCTTAACCCCCCGAACCCCTAATCCGTAACCCCCGAACCCGTAACACCCGAACCCCCGAACCCGTAACCCGTAACACCCGAAACCGTAACCCCCGAACATGTAACCCGTAAACCCCGAACCCATAACCCGTAACCCCCCAACCCGTAAAAACTGAACACGTAACCAGAACCCGTTACCCGTAAACCCTAACCCGTATCCCGTAACCCCGTAACCCGTAACCCGTACCATTAACCCGTAAACCTAACCCGTTACCCGTAACACGTAACCCCCGATCCCATAACCCCCGAACCCTTAACCCGAACCCGTTATCCCCTAACACTTAACCCGTGACCCCCGTACGCGTAAACCCCGAACCCGAACAAGTAACATCCGAAACAATAACCCCCGAACCCGTAACCCGTAACACCCGAACACGTAACTCGTAAACACCGAACCGGAACCCGTAACCTCGGAACTCGTAACCCCCGAACCCGTAACCCCCGAACACGTAACCCCCGAACCCGTAACCCGTAACGCACGAACCCGTAACCCCCAAACTCCTAACCCCCCGAACCGGTTACCCGTAACCCCCGAACCCGTAACCCGTAACACCCGAACCCCGTAACCCGTAACCCCCGAACCCGTAACCTCCAGAACCCGTAACCCCCGAACACGTACCCGTAACCCCATAACCCGTAACCCGTAAACCCCGAACCCGTAGCCCGTAACCGCAGAACCCCCGAACCCGTAACCCGTAATTCGAACCCTTAACCCGTTACCCGAACACGTAATCCATAACCCCCGAACCCGTAACACGTAACACCCGAACCCGAAAACCGTAACACCCGAACCCGTAACACCCGAACACGTAACCCGTAAACCCCTAAACCGTAATCATCGAAACAGTAACACCCGAACCCGTAACCCCCGAACCCGTAACCCGTAACCCTCGAACACGTAACCCGTAACCCCCGAAACCGTAGCCCGTAAATCCGAACCCGTAAACCGTAACCCCCGAACCCGTAACCCCCGAACCCGTAACGCGTAACCCGTAACCCCCGAACCAGTAAGGCCCGAAACGAACCCGAACCTGTAAGGCCCGAAACGAACCCGATCCCGTAACCCGTAACCCCCTATCTCGTAGCCCCTGAACCTGTAACCCCCGTACACATAACCCCGAACCCGTTACCCCCTAACCTGTAACCCGAACCCGTAACCCGTAACCCCTGAACCCGTAACCCATAACCCGAACCCTTAACCCGTAACCCGAACACGTTACCCGTAACCCCCGAACCCGTAACCCCCCAACCCGTAATCCGAACACTTAACCCGAAACCCGATCCCGTACCCTGTAACCCGAACCCGTAACGCATAAAACTCCGAACCCGTAACCCCCGAACCCGTAACCCGTAACCCGTAACCCCCGAACCCGTAAACCCCGAACACGTAACCCGACCGAACCCGTTACCCCCGAACCCGTAACGCCCGAACCCGTAACCCGAACCCGTAAACCCCGAACCCGTACCCCCGAACCCGTTACCCGTAACCCCCTAACCTGTAACCCCCGAACCCGTAACCCCCGAAACCGTAATCCGTAACCCCTGAACCCGTAACCCCCGAAACCCCGAACAAGTAACGCGTAACACCCGAATCCGAATCACGTAACCCCCGAACCCGTAAACCGTAACCGCCGAACCCGTATTCCGTAACCCCCAAACCCGTAACCCGTAAACAGTAACCCCCGAACCCTAACCTAAACCCATAACACGTAATCCCCGAACCCGTAACTCGTAACCCCCGAACCTGTAACCCCCGAAAACGTAACCCCCGAACCCGAACCCGTAACCACCGAACCCGTAACCACCGAACCTGTAACCCGAACCCGTAACCCGTAACACCCGAACCCGTAACCCATAACCCCGAACACGTAACCCTTAACCCGAATCCTTAACCCGTAACACCCAACCCGTAACACCCGAACCCGTAGCCCGAACCCGTAACCCGTAACCCGAACCCGTAATCCACAAACCCATAGACCGAACCCGAAACCCGAACCCGTAATCCCCGAATCCGTAAGCCGTCACCCCCGAACCCGTAAACCCCGACCGCGTAACCCATAACCCTCGAACACGTAACCCCTCGAACCCGTAACCCCTCGAACCCGTAACCCCGTAACCCGTAACCCGTAACCCCCGAACCTTTAACCCGTAATCCGAACCCGTAACACGTAACCCCCGAACCCGTACACCCGAACCCGTAACCCCCGAACCCGTAACCCCGAACACGTAACCCCCGAACACGTAACCCCCGAACCCGTAACCCTTAACCCCTAACACCCGAACCCGTAACCCCCGAACCCTTAACCCGAACCCGTAACCCCCGAAACCGTAAACCTAACGCGAACATGAACCCGTAACATCCGAACCCGTTACCGTAACCAGTAACCGAACCAGTAACCCGTAACACCCGAACACACGAACCCGTAATCCGTTACCCTCAAACCCGAAACCGTAAGCCCCGAACATGTATCCCGTAACCCCTGAACCCGTTACCTGTAACCCCGAACCCGTAACCTCCGAACCCATAACCCGTAACCCCTGAACCCGTAACCCGTAACCCCCAAACCCGTAACCTGTAAACCCCGAACCCGAAAACCCGTAACCCGTAAACCCTGAAACCGTAACCCGTAACCCCGTAACCGGTAACCCGAACCCGTAACCCACGAACCCGTAACCCGTAACACCCGAAAACGTAAGCGTAACCCGAACCCCTAACCCGTAACGCGAACCCCTAACCCCTAACACCCGAACACGTAACCCCCGAACCCGTAAACCCCGAACCCGTAACCTGTAAACCCCGAACCCGTAACCTGTAAACCCCGAACCCGTAACCTGTAAACCCGGAACCCGTAACCCGACCGAACCCGTAACCCTCGAACCCGTAACCACGGAACTCGTAACCCCCAAACACGTGACCCCCGAACCCGTAACCCCGAACCCGTAACCCCCGATCCCGTAACAACCGAAACCGTAACAACCGAACACGTAACCAGAACCCGTTACCCATTACCCCCTAAACCGTAAACCCGTAGCCTTTAACCCGTTACCCGAACCCTTAACCCGTAACCCGAACACATAAACCCCGAACCGGTAACCCGTTACCCCTGAACCCGTAACCCGTAACACCCGAACACGTAACTCGTAAACCCCGAACCCGTAAACCCGGAACACGTAATCCGTAACCCCCCAACCAGTAACCGCCGAACCCGTAACTACGAACCCGTAAACCCCGAACCCGTTAACCCCGAACTCGTAACCCCGAACCCGTAACCCCCGAACCCGTAACCCTCGAACCCGTAACCCCCGAACGCGTAACCCCCGAACACATAACCCATAGACCCCGAACCCGAAACCGTAACCCCCGAACTCGTAACCCCCGAACCCGTAACCCCTGAACCCGTGACCTCCGAAACCATAACACCCGAACCGGTTACACCCGAACCCGTAACCCCCGAACCCGTAACCCGTAACACCCGAACCCATAACCCCCAAACCTGTAATCCGTATCCCCCGAACCCGTAACCCGTAACCCCTGAACCCGTAACCTCCCGAACACGTAACCCATAACCCCCGAACTCGTAGCCCGTAACCCTCGAACCCCCGAACCCGTATTCCCCGAACCCGTAACCCCGTAAACCGTAATTTGAACCCTTAACCCTTAACCCGAACACGTAACCCGTAACACCGAAACCCGTAACCCGTAACCCCCGAACCGTAACCCCCGAACCCGTAACCCCCGAACCCGTAACCCCCGAAACCGTAACCCCCGAACCCGTAACCCCCGAACCCTTAACCCTAACCCGTAACCCCCGAACCCGGAACACGTAACACCAGAACCCGTAACCCTAACCGTAACCACCGAAACCGTAACCCCCTAACCCGTAACCCGTAATCCCCGAACACGTGACTCCAAAACACGTAACCCTTAACGCCCGAAAACGTAACCCGTAACACCCGAACTCGTAACCCGCAACCTCCGAACCCGTAACACACGAACCCGTAACCCCCGAACCTGTAATCCGGATCCCCCTAACCCGAACCCGTAACCTCCCGAGCCCGTAACACGTAACACCCGAACACGTACCCGTAACCCCATAACATGTAACACGTAACACCCGAAACCGTAGACCGTAACCGCCGAACCGCCGAAACCGTAACCCGTAACCCCGAACCCGTAACCACGTAACCCGTAATTCGAACCCTTAACCCGTAACCCGAACACGTAACCCGTAACCCCCAAACCCGTAACCCTTAACACACGAACCCGTAACCCGTAACTCCCGAAACCGTAACCCCCCGAACCCGTAACCCCTGAAGCCTTAACCCCCGAACCCGTAACCCCCGAACCCGTAACCCCCGAACCCGTAACCCCCGAATCCGTAACCCCGAACCCGTAACACCCGAACCCGTAACCCGTAACCCGTAACCCCCGAAACCGTAACCCCCAAACCCGTAACCGCCCGAACCCATAACCCGTAACACCCGAACCCGTAACCCGTAACCCCCTAACTCGTAACCTCCGAACACGGAACCCCAGAACCCGTAACCCCCGAACCCGTAAATCATAACCCCCGAACCGTAAACCAAACCCGTAAACCATAACCCCGAACCCGTAACCCCCGAACCCGAAAACCCGAACCCGTAACACCCGAACCCTAACCCAAACCCGTAACACCCGAACCCGTAACGCGAACCCGTAACCCGTAACACCCAATCCGTAACACGCGAACCCGTGGCCCGAACATGTAACTCGTAACCCGACCCCGTAATCCGTAACCAGGAACCAAAACCCGTAACGCGAACCCGTAATCCCCAAACCCGTAGACCGAACGCGTAACCCGAACCCGTAATCCCCGAATCCGTAACCCGTAACACCCGAACCCGTTACCCCCGAACACGTAAACCGAATCCGTAAATCGTAACCCACGAACCCGTAACCCCCGAGCCCGTAACCCATAACCCTCGAACCCGTAGCCCCTGGAACCCGTAACCCCTGAACCCGCAACACCCGAACCCGTAACACACAAACCCGTAACCCCTGAACCCGTAACCCGTAACACGCAACCCCCGAAACCGTAATCCGTAACCCCCGAACATTTAACACGTAATCCGAACCCGTAACACGTAACCACCGAACCCGTAACCCCTAAACCCCGAACCAGTAACCCGTAACCCCGAACCCGTTACCCCCGAACCCGTAACCCCCGAACCCGTAACCCCCGAACCCGTAACCCCCGAAACCGTAACACCCGAAACCGTAACCTTCGAACCCGTTACCACCGAATCCGAATCCGTAAACCGTAACCCCCGAACCTTTAACCTGTAACCTGAACCCTTAACCCGTAACCCGAACCCGTAACCCGTAACCCCTGAACACGTAACCCGTAAACCCCGATCCCGTAACCCCGGATCTCGTAACCCCCGAACCCGTATTCCGTAACCCCAGAAACCGTATTCCGTAACCCCCAAAGCCGTAACCCCCGAATCCGTAACCCCTGAACCCTTAACCCCTGAATCCGTAACCCCCCGAACTCGTAACACCCGAACCCGTAACAACAGAAACTGTAACCCGAAACCATTACCCATAACCCCGTAACCCGTAACCCGTAACCCCGTAACCCGTAACCCGAACCCGTAACCCATAACCCGTAACCCGTACCCGCCGAACGCGTAAACCGTAACCCCCGAACCCGTAACTCCCAAACCCTTAACCCGAACCCGCAACCCCCGAAACCGTAACCCGAACCCGAACCCGTAACTTCCGAACCCCTAACCCCCGAACCCGTAACCCGTAACCCTTGAACCAGTAACCCTTAACACCCGAACACCCGAACCCCTAACACGTAACACCCGAACCCGTAACCCACGAATCCCAACACTCATAACCCGTAACCCCCGAAACCGTAACCCGTAACCCTGTAACCGGTAACCCGAACCCGTAACCCGTAACACCCGAACCCGTAACCCGTAACCCCCGAACCCGTAACCCGTACCCGAACCCTTAACCCGAACCCTTAACCCGTACCCCGAACCCGTAACCCCTAACCCCAGAACACGTAACCCGAACCCGTAACCCGTAACCCGACCACGTAACCCATAACCCGAACCCGTAACCCTTAACCCTAATCCATAATCCCCGAACCCGTAACACGTAACCCCCGAACCCATAAACCCCGAACCCGTAACCTGAAACCCCAGAATCCGTAACCCGACCGAACCCGTAACCCCCGAACCCGTAAACCCCGAAACTATATCCCACGAGCCTGTAACCCGTAACCCCCGAACCCGTAACCCCCGAACCCGTATCCCCCGAACCCGTCACAACCAAACCCGTAACAACCGAACACGTAACCAGAACCCGTTACAAGTAACCCCGTAACCCCTAACCCCGTAACCCGTAACCCGTAACCCGAACCCTTAACTCGTAACCCGAACCCGTAACCCGTAAACCCCAAACCCGTAAACCATAAACCCCGAACCCGTACCCCCGATCCCGTAACCCCCGAACCCTTAACCCGTAACCCGAACACGTAACCCGTAACCCGAACACGTAACCCGTAACCCGAAACCGTTGGCGACCGAACCCGCAACCCAAAACCCGTAAACCGAAACCCCCGAACCCATAACCCATAAAGCCCGAACCCGTCACACCCGAACTCGTAACCCCCGAACCCGTAACCCCCGAATCCGTAACCTCCGAACCCATAACCCCCGAACCCGTAACCCCCGAACCCGTAACCTGTAAACCCGGAAATCGTAACACCCGAACCCGTAACCCCAGATCCCGTAACCCATAACCCCCGAACCCGTAACCCGTAACACCCGAACCCGTAACCCGTAACCCGTAACCCTCGAACCCGTAACCCTCAAACCCCAAACCCCCGAACCCGTTACACGTAATCCCCGAACCCATAACCCGTAACACCCGAACCCCCGAACCCGAAACACGTAACCCCCGAATCCGTAACCCCCGAACCTGCAATCCGTATCCCCCGAACACGTAACCCGTGACCACCGAACCCGTAACCTCCCGAACCCGTAACCCATAACCCCCGAACACGTAGCACGTAACCCCCGAACCCCCGAACCCCCGAACCCGTAACCCGTAACCCCGTAACCCTTAATTCGAACCCTTAACCCGTAACCCGAACACGTAACCCGTAACCCCAAACCCGTAACCCTTAACCCCGAACTCGTAACCCCCGAACCCGTAACCCGTAACCCCCGAACCCGTAACCCCCGAACTCTTAACCCTAACCCGTAACCCCCGAACCCATAACATTTAACACCCGATCCCGTAACCCGTAACCCCCGAAACCGTAACCACCGAAACCGTAACCACCGAAACCGTAACCCCCGAACCCGTAACCCGTAACCCGTAATCCCCGATCACGTGACCCCCGAACCCGTAACCCGTAACCCCCAAACCCGTAACCCGCAACCCCCGAAAGCGTAGCCCGTAACCCCCGAACCCTATGCCAAAGCCATAACCCGTAACCCCCGAACCCGTAAACCGTAACCCCCGAACCCGTAACCCGTAACACGTAATCCGTAACCCCCGAACCCGTAAGCCCCGAACCGAACCCGTAAGCCCCGAACCGAACCCGAACCCCCTATCTCGTTACCCCCGAACCCAAACCCGTAACCCCCTAACCCGTAACCCGAACCAGTAACCCCGAACTCGTAACCCGAACCTGTAACCCGTAACACCCGAACTCGTAAACCGTAACCCCTGAACCCGTAACCCGTAAACCGAACCCTTAACCCGTAACTCGAACACGTAACCCGTAACCCCCGAACACGTAACCCGTAACCCCCTAACCCGTAACCCGAACCCTTTACCCGTAACACGAACCCTTAACCCGTAACCCGTAACCCCCGAACCCGTAAACCCAGAACCCGTAACCAGGCCGAACCAGTAACCCCCGAACCCGTAACCCCCGAACCCGTAAACCCCGAACCCATAAACCGTAACCCCCGAAACCGTTACCCGTAACCTCCGAACCCGTAAACCCCGAAACCCCGAAAAAGTAACGCGTAACACCCAAACCCGTATCCCGTAACCCCCGTAACCCGAACCCGTAACCTTGAACCCGTAATCCGTAACCCGATCCCTTAACCCGTAACGCGAACCCGTAACACCAAAACCGTAACACCCAACCCGTAACACCCGAACCGGTAACCCGTAACCCGAACCCGTAACCAGTAACCCATAACCAGTAATCCGAACACGTAATCCCCAAACCCGTAGACAAAACCCGTAACCCGAACCCGTAATCCCCGAATCCGTAACCCGTAACCCCCGAACCCGTAACCCGTAACCCCCAAACCCGTAACCCCCGAACCCGTAACCCGAACGCGTAAACCGTAACCCCCGAATCCGTAACCCATAAGCCTCGGACCCGTAACCCCCGAAACCGAACCCCCCGAACCCGTAACCTGTAACCCGAACCCGTAACCCGTAACCCCCGAACACGTAACCCGTAAACCCCGAACCCGTACCCGTAACCCCGGATCTCGTAACCCCCGAACCCATAACCCCCGAACCCGTAACCCCCGAATCCCTAACCCTCGAACCCGTAACCCCCGAACCCATAACCCCCGAACCCGTAACAACAGGACCCGTAACCAGAACCCGTTACCCGTAACCCCCTAACCCGTAACCCGTAACCCCCTAACCTGTAACCCGAACCCGTTACCCGTAACCCGTAACCCCCGAACCCGTAACCCCCGAACTCGTAACCCCCGAACCCGTAACCCCCGAACCCTTAACCCGAACCCGTAACCCCCGTAACGGTAACCCTAACCCGAACCCGAACCCGTAACATCCGAACCCCTAACCCCACGAACCCGTAACCCGTACCACCCGAACCCCCGAACGCGTAACCCGTAACACGTAACCCCCGAACCGTAACCCCACGAACCCGTAACCACCCGAACCCGTAAACCCCGAACCCGTAACCTATAACCCCCGAACCCATAACCCGACCGAACCAGTTACCCCCGAACCCGTAACCCCCGAACCCAAAAACACCCAACCCGTAACCCGTAACACCCGAACACGTAACTCGTAAACCCCGAACCCGTAACCCCGGAACACGTAACCCCCGAACACGTAACCCCCGAACCCGTAACCCCCGAACCCGTAACAACCGAACCCGTAACAACTGAACACTTAACCAAAACCCGTTACCCGTAACCCCCTAACCCGTAACCCGTGACCCCGTAACCCTTAACCCGTAACCCGAACCCGTTACCCGTTACCCGTAACCCGTAAACCCCGAAACCGTAAACCCGAACCCGTAACCAGTAACCCGTAACCCTTAACCCGAACCCGTGAACCATAAGCCCCGATCCCGTAACACCCGTACTCATAACCCCCGAACCTGAACCCGTAACCCCCGAACACATAAACCCCGAACCCGTAACCCATAACACCCGCACACGTAACTCGTATAACCCGAACACGTAAACCCCGAACCCGTAACCGCCGAACCCGTAACCCCGAACCCGAAACCCGTAACCGTCGAACCCGTTCCCCGCGAACCCCTAACCACACGAACCCTTTACCCGTAACACCCGAACACGTAACTCGTAAACCCCGAACCTGAACCCGTAACCCCGGAACTCGTAACCCCCGAACCCGTAACCCGTAACACCCGAACACGTAACCCGTAACATCCGAACCCGTAACCAATAATCCCCGAACCCGTAACTCGAAACCTTAACACGTAACCCTTAACCCGGAACCCGAAATCTTAACCCGGAACCGGAACCCGTAACGCGAACCCGTAACCCTTAAACACCGAACCCGAACCCCCGAAACCGTAATCCGAACCCGTAACCCGTAACCCGAAACCTAACCCGTAAACCGTAACCCCCGAACCCGTTACCCCCGAACCCATAACCATTAAACCCCGAACCCATAACCCCGAACCCGTAACCCGTAACCCCCGAACCCGTAACACCCGAACCCGTAACCCGTAACCCCCTAAACCACCGAACATGTAACCCCCTAATCTGTAACCCCTAACACGTAACCCGTAACCTCCGAACCCGTAACCAGTAACACCCGAAACCGTAACACCCGATCCCGTAACCCCCGAACCCGTAAAACTCAAACCCGTAACCCGAATCCGTACCCCTAACCTCCGAACCCGTAAACCCGTAACCCATAATCCGAACCCTCTACACGTAACACGTAATCCCGAACCCGTAAATCGTAACCCCCGAACCCTTAACCCTAACCCGTAACACCCGTACCCGTAACACCCGATCCCGAACCCGTAACCCGTAACCCTTGAACCAGTAACCCGTAACACCCGAACTCCCGAACCCGTAACACGTAACCCCCGAACCCGTAACCCCCGAACCCCAACACTCGTAACCCGTAACCCACGAAACCGTTACCCGTAACCCCGTAACCGGTAACCCGAACCCATAATCCGTAACACACGAACCCGTAACCCGTAACACACGAACCCGTAACCCCCGAACCCGTAACCCGTAACCCGTAACCCCCGAACCCGTAACCCGTAACCCGAACCCTTAACCCGTACCCCGAACCCGTAACCCCGAACCCCAGAACATGTAACCCCCGAACACGTAACCCGAACCCTTAACCCGTAACCCGAACACGTAACCCATAACCCGAACCCGTAACCTGAAACCCCAGAATCCGTAACCCGACCGAACCCGTAACCCCCGAACACGTAACCCGTAACCCGTAACCCGTAACCCACGAACCCGTAAACCCCGAACCTATATCCCCTGAGCCCGTAACCCATAACCCCCGAACCCGTAACCCGTAACCCCGAACTCGTAAGCCCCGAACACGTAACCCCCGAACGCGCAACCCCCGAACCCGTAACCCCCGAACCCGTATCCCCCGAACCCGTAACAACCAAACCCGTAACAACCGAACACGTAACCAGAACCCGTTACAAGTAAGCCCCGAACCCGTTACCCGTAACCCGTAAACCCCAAACCCGTAAACCATAAACCCCGAACCCGTAACCCCCGATCCCGTAACCCCCGAACCCTTAACCCGTAACCCGAACCCGTAACCGACCGAACCCGTTAACCCCGAACCCGTAAACCGTAAGCCCTGAACCCCTAACCTCCGTACTCATAACCCCTGAACCCGAACCCGAAACCCCCGAACCCGTAACCCCCAAACTCAACCCCCAAACCCGTAACCCGTAACATCCGAACACGTAACTCATAAACCCCGAACCCGTAAACCCGGAACTCGTAACCCCCGAACCCGTAACCCGCGAACACGTAACCCGTAAACCCCGAACCCGTAACACCCGAACCCGTAACCCCAGAACCCGTAACCCATAACACCCGAACCCGTAACCCGAACCCGTAACCCATAATCCGCGAACCCGTAAACCGTAACCCGAACACTTAACCCATAACCCGTAACACCCGAACACGTAACCCGTAACACCCTAAACCCCCGAACACGTAACCCCCTAATCCGCAACCCCCTAACCCGTAACCCGTAACCTCCGAACCCGTAGCCAGTAACACCCGAACCCGTAACACCCGATCCCGTAACCCCCGAACCCGTAAAACTCAAACCCGTAACCCGAACCCCTAACCCCCAAATCCGTACCCCTAACCTCCGAACCCGTAACCCGAAACCCATAACCCGAACCCTCTACACGTAACACGTAACCCCGAACCCGTAAACCGTAACCCCCGAACCTTTAACCCTAACCCGTAACCCCCGTACCCGTAACACCCGATCCCGAACCCCCGAAACCGTAACCCCCGAACTCGTAAAACGAACCCGTAACCTGTAACACCCGTACCCGTAACCGGTAACCCCGTAACCCGTAACCCGAACCCTTAACTCGTAACCCGATCCCGTAAACCGTAATCCGCGAACCCGTTACCCGTAACCCCCGAACCCGTAACCCGTAACCCCCAACCCGTAACCCGTAACCTTCGAACCCGTAACCCCCAAACCCCCGAACCCGTAAACCCTGAACCCGTAACCCGTAAACCCGAACCCGTAACCCGTAGCCCGAACTCCCGACCCCATACCCGTAACACCCGAACCCGTAACACCCGATCCGTAAACCCCGAACCCGTAATCCGAACCCCTAACCGCCGAACACGTAACCCCCGAACCCGTAACCCGTAACCGCCAAACCGTTATACATAACACCCGAACCCGTAACCTGTAACACCCGAACCCGTAACCCGTAACCCGAATCCTTAACCCGTAACCCTAACGCCTAACTCTTAACCCCCGAATCCGTAACCCCCGAACCCGTAATCCGAACCCTTAACCCTTAACCCGAACCCGTAACCTGAACCCGTACTCCGTAACTTGAGCCCGTAATCCCCGAACCCGTAACCTCCGAACCCGTAACCTCCGAACCCGTAACCCCCGAACCCTAACCCGTAACCCCCGAACCCGTAACCCGTAACCCCCGTACCCGTAGACCCCGAACCCGTAACCCCCGAACCCGTAACCCCCGAACCCGTATCCCGTAACCCTCGATGCCGTAACACCCGAAACCGTAACCCCCGATCCTGTTACCCTCGAACCCGAAACCCGAACCCGTAAACCGTAAACCCCGAACCCGTAACCCACGAACCCGTAAATCATAACCCCCGAACCGAAACCCGAGCCCGTAAACCGTAACACCCGAACCCGTAACCCCCGAACCCGTAACCACCGAACCCGTACACCCCCCAAACCCTAACCCTAACCCTAACCCCCGAACACGAACCCTTAACCCGTAACCCCCGAACGCGTAACCCGTAACACCCAAACCCGTAACCCATGAATCCCGAACCCGTAACGCCCGAACCCGTAACCACCGAACCCGTAACCCCCGAACCCGTAACCATTGAACCCGTAAACCCCGAGCCCGACTTCGAGTTCGAGTTCGGGTTCGGGTTCGAGTTCGGGTTCGGGTTCGAGTTCGGGTTCGAGTTGGGGTTCGGGTTAGGTTTCGGGTTCGGGTTCGGGTTCGAGTTCTGGTTCGAGTTCGGGTTCGGGTTAGGTTTCGGGTTAGATTTCGGGTTCGTGTTCGGGTTCGGGTTCGGGTTCGAGTTCGGGTTCGGGTTCGAGTTCGGGTTCGAGTTGGGGTTCGGGTTAGGTTTCGGGTTCG
>JAOPUL010000001.1:19772224-19782276 GCA_027564515.1 Octopus rubescens | reverse complement strand
ATTTTATCGACCCCGGAAGGATGAAAGGCAAAGTCGACCCCGGCGGAATTTGAACTCAGAACGTAGAGACGGACTAACTGCCGCTAAGCATTTAGCCCGGCGTGCTAACGATTCTGCCAGCTCACCGCCTTAATATTTGTTACAATAATGGCTCAGCTCGGTTAGTGGCTCCTACATTGTGATATTATTTGCAATGAATCCTCAGCTCAGCGAATTGATCTTACATTGTGATATTTATTGCAATGACTGCTCAGCTCGCAAGTGGATCTTATATTTATTAAAATGACTGGGTCATTTCAGAGTTAAATATCTTAGCAATTGATATAATGCAATAATCGTCTAGTACACGATCAACTATTTCATAATATTATATTCATTATACAAACAATTAATAAAAAACAAGGCATTGTAAAAATAGCTGAGTAAAGTCCCAATTTCCTTACAGTGATTACTTTATTCCCTAATCATTCAAATAAATACAAAATTGGTCTAATTAACATTTTGTGCCTCTGGGTTGATAAGTTTTCAGTTTTTACTGGAGTCTGTTCAATCGATTATATCTCACTAGCAATATGTTGTTTTGTTTCAAAGTAGCAGGACGTTATTAAGCAATTAATTATTTGATAAGAAATTGAACCAGTATTGACCGCAGAACATTTTGTATAGTTAAAAAATAGACACAGAGAGGACGTCATGAAATAAATAAATAACGGTAGAACTTGATGAGATTCGATACTATATTTTTAGTAAATGTCTTGATTATATTTCTTGTATTCTCGAATCAGGAGTGTCATGCACCGAGAAGGATGTAGTGAATACTTGGGAAGAGCGATTAGATAAACTGATTACTGCGGATTCTAGGGAAGTGATGTGTTGTATAATTGCTAGCAGGAAGTGATAAGTGACATAGAGTACAAAAAAAAAAATAAAAATATCGTTTGAACATGACATATGTTTCTATGAAAAGGCAGAAAAGAGTGAAGGAAGCTCAGCTGTAGGTCTTTAGTTGGACTTTTTTTTAACGGTTACGTCCATTTATATCGCTTTGGTGGTTGGACACCCAAGTTTTTTCTAGAGCCTAGAGAAATTTCTAACGACAATTTGATTGCCAATTTTAAAAAGAGATTGTATTTGGAGTCGTATCTAAAAATATCTTATGCAAATACCTGTTGATTACAAAATAACAGAAATAAGGGCCATTGCCCAAATCTCTTAACTGTTTTAATTATCTGTTCTATTGATAAAAGATCAAATCATCTTAGTATGCAACATTGTAAATGTACCTACTAGAGATACGAACTAAATTAACTTACCAGTGGTTTGAACATTTTTGTGTTGACACAAACACCCTGCACTTCCAAATTCAATGAGCAGAACAATGGTTTCAATTGACTGAAAGTAACTCTGGTTTTATTTAAAAAAAATCTCATTGAATTTTAATGCAAGTAATTTTCCTTTAATATACATCCGCTCTTTGACATATGTGCTCCTGAGATCCACTGGATCCGAAAACGGAGTCATGTAGTCGCCTATACTGAATATAGCACAAACCCATGAGTAGGTCTCTACGTGACTGACTGATCTACTTGAAATTTTCCTCGACATGCCACATTGAATGACATTGTCAGAAGAGGCCTCGACGCGGCCGGTTTCCCGTCCCAACTTGAGCCTGCAGGTCTCGACCGCAGGGACGGTAAGCGCCCAGACGGGATAACCCTATTCCCATTCGAGGGAAGTAGATACCTAATCTGGGACGCGACGTTTGCAATGCGGAGGAGAGGAAGGTCCGTAAGTACAGGAGCTTGGCTGGCCGCTATCAGTTTGTATCGGTAGCCGTCGAGACGTCTGGCATCCTGGGTCCTCGAACCACAGTCTTCCTCCGCCAAATAGGACCTGCTGCGGCCCGCTGGAGAAACGAGCCCCGCGAGATGGAGTAGCTACTGGCAACGCCACTGCGGTCATTACCGCGGAGCGTGGCTGAATACCCCCCTGTCCTGGGACCCATGCCGCCCCTGCTGCCTGCCCCCCCCACTTGTTTTCTCTCTACATCTCTTCTTTCTGTTTTTTTTTTCTTTTTCGTTTTATACTGCTGTCAGATGTAAACAAATCTCCTAAATTATATCGTACCATCTTAGAATAAAAAAAAAAAAGGGTACATTATCTAATGTGTTCCGAGATATCTATGAAAGGTGGTTTGGTTACGGCTGAAATCTTTTTAATCATACGTTTGCTTATTGAGGATTGGCTTAAGCTAAACAACAAACATAACAACAAGACAGTGTTAAGAATGGACCACTTTAAATATGCTTGATAGGAACCTCCAAATCAAATACTCTTTTATTGTGAAAAGTTTGTGGAAACTGATGGTATGATAAATAATAGATGACAGATGGGTATGAAATATAAAACTAAGTAAAGCATTCTAGGGACAGAAAGTAAAACGATATGAGTATAGAGAGCATTTGCAGTTGAACAGACTATCAATTTTATCTAAGCCTTATAAAGGGAAGTAGATGGATCGTCGTCGGTTTCGACGATGAGGTTTCAGTTGTTCGATTAACTGAATTATTTGCTCATTGAATTAGCATTTAAGGGATGGAGCATTCCTTAGACGTGTGTTCCCTTAACGAAATTCGCAAGCAAAATCAACACGTATGACAAAACTGTACCTTTCAATTACAAGTGTAATCCACCCGAAAGGCTTTTACACAGTTTTCGCCTACCAAATTTCACTCACAAGGCTTTGGTCGACCAAAGGCAATTTTAAAAGACACTGTACCACTCACGATGCCACGCAATAGTATTGAACCTGGAACTTCGTGATTGAAAAATGAACTTCTAAATCATTTAGCCATGTTTCCTCCATTATCGTTAATGGGGAAATGACGTGAAATAATTCTAGGCCATTTATTCGACAATAAACACGATGTCTGTGTGATAGGATTAATATTCTGATTCAGAAATATCAAAGTGTTGTTTATTTAAGGAAATAAAAAGAGAGAGAGAGAGATGTCTGTTCCTTCACGAAATCGCTGCTTTTCTCCATTTGTAAGAAAACTTCACTTTGGCTACTATGCTTGATGAATTGAACTCGGTATTGCAAGTGGCCATTTAAGAACTGCTGAATGTGTGTGCCCAACGGGAAAAAGCCCCAAGACTCTTTTTCTCAAGTGTTATTTTTATACTTATTTTAATTTTAAATAAGTTCAAAAACTATAATGATTGTGAGTTTCGCACTCATTAAAATTTACAATCTGTCATTATCGAAAAGTACCGTAAAATATTCACTTTTCATTGAGGATGGCCGTATCCATGTTAAATTTTTTTAACATCAATTGATGATGTCTGCTGTTTAAGGGTTAATTCAGTTACAGTGCTCTTTAGGCTTACATAGTATTACTATAAATTGACATTACGAACTTGATACGACGGGTGATATTTGCACGATGATTAATAAACATTATTGAGAAATAGGTACAAGAAATTCCGTCAACAATTTGTAGATCTGTTCAAAGAGAGATGAACTTTTGTTAAGAGATAAACGGAGATAATTGTTTAGCCTTCGGTAAACCCTGAATGAACGGACCTGTATTAACAAAATATTTGTAAATAATCAAACTTATCATTTTCGTTTTGTTGATTTATTGATTTTTCTGTCAATTACCTGAGAAATATAAAGTTAAAATACCTCCTAATTGTTGACAAAAATATCCTCTCATGATACTGTGAGATTTGATAGCACGAATTTGCCTTCTCTGATTGTTCTAACTTCTCCCAATGTAATAATATAATGTATAATTTATAACTTATTTTCTCCCATTTATACGTACCACTATGATCATATAGTTGTTTAGGTAGACTATCAGTATTTGAACATTTAGTAAAATTACCCCATTTTGTATATATCGTACACACCCCATTGTTCCTCTTAAAGATCAAAGGTTTTTCAATCCGTGAACACCCAGTCTTTTTCAGATATAGTGTTACATAGGATATTATCCAATGTTACCTCTTTTTTTTTTAAGACAAGACGGCAAAGTGTGATTTGATATAGATTTCGCTACTTGTTTGAGTGACCACATTACATAATCTCTTTTGTTGGCTTGACTAATGTAGTTGATTGAGTAGGACAGACTACCGTATCAGAAATTTGTTAAACTTTCAGTGATAGCTTGCTTTACTACACGATTTCGATTCCTAATAAAAAAATAATTATCACTTTTTACGCCACCGAAACAGTTGAGAATGTCACGAATGTCTCATTCTAGTTTCGATAAAAACTGTAGTCTTGTTTTATGTACGATATCATTACTTAGGTTATGTGGTGAGCGCTGAATTGCAAGGCGTAAGTTAGAAATATGTAGTTTACACGATTGGAATTCGGCTCTCGGTTGAAGAGAATTTCAATTAGATTAATAATACAATTAAAAAAGGTTTGTACTTCATACAAAGCCGTTCTGCACCCATATAGATTTATGGCCTTGTTAAGGCAAAAACAAAATTCAAAGTATACTTTGAATTGTTACTAGTTATTATTTATTGAAATGAAAGTAAATTAGTGGGCAGAAATCCCTTGCATTAATAACTTTCGTTCCTCTATGACCGAATTTGAATTTCCACCAAGAATTTCTAGAAATAAATTGTTATCTATGGTCTATATCCGTATATCGTTTCTTGGAGCAAGACCTTCTTGTTTGACAGTAACCGTGCAGCGTGTGCTGGGTAGATCCTCTTCAATAATTAACTTTGGTATACGCTAGCTGCGTTAATGTTTAACAGCATTCAGACAAAATACATTATATTATTAAATTTCGCTCCTATATGATCTCATTTAAATTCCTCTGTTGGCAACATAACCATTCCTCTTCTCTATAAATGCAGCGGAAAGAAAATTAAGATTTTCAGAATGATGTATTTAATTCAAAGGTAATATGATGGGGCAGTATAATGCTCGCGGATTCAAGGAAATAAGATGATGTATACGTGTTAGAAAGAAGACCTGCATGTGTCGGTTTAAGTGAAAGTGACTTACTTATAGGAAACATATCTACAAGAAACATCTGCTCCTCGTATGGCAAACCAAAGGTGGAGCGAGAATATAATATAACCATGGGCTTGTGATGAGAAGTAACACACACATGCTTACACTCCTCATATCATGTTTACGTATATCTCTAAATGTATATTCATAAGATGTATTTGATTGGTAACTGATTTGGTCTGGGAATGTATGTTGATATTAAAACATTTACATCCTTGTAGAAGTACCCTACCCATTGCAAACCTACATCAAAACAAGACATTGGATTACTTTTTGTATTAGTTTAAGAAATCATTAAAATAAGTACCAGTTTAACAGCAGGGTCGGTGTAATCGACTAAACCCCTTCCCCGAAATGGCTGGTCTTCTGCCTAAATCTGAAACCATTATTATAATGGCGGCGAGATGGCAGAATCGTTAGCATGCCGGATAAAATGCTTACTGGTTTGATACTTCCAGTTTGATACGTTCTGAGTTCAAATATCATCAAGGTCAACTTTGCCTTTCATCCTTTCTGGATCGATAAATCAAGTACTATTTGGGCACTGGGGTCGATGTAATCGACTAGCCCTCGTCCAAAATTTCAGGACTTGTGCCTATAGTAGAGAGGATTATTAAAATGGTGGTGAGCTGGCAAAATCGTTAGCACGTCGGACAAAATGCTTATCGACATTTTCTTCCGTCTTTACGTTTTGAGTTCAATTGCCGCCGAGGTCGACTTTGTCTTTTATCCTTTTGGGTTCGATAAAATAAATACCATTCAAGTACTGGGCTCAGTGTAATGAACTGTCCCTTCTCTCTAAAATTAATGGTTTTTGTGCCAAAATTTAAAACAATTATTATTGTTTTTATTGTTACCAAGAAAGCAAAGGCGGCGAGTTGGCAGAATCGTTACCGCACCGAACAAAAAAGGTTAGTGGCATTTCTTCCGGCTCTTTCAGTTCTTAGTTCAAAATCCACGTCGACTTGGGGATCAAAATAAGTACCAGTTGAGTGCTGGTGTCGATGTAATCAACAAGCCCCCTCCTGCATGGCAAATTTCGGGCCTTGTGCCTATAGTAGAAAGAATTAAGAAGATAACAAACTGGCAGAATCGATTGCGCGTCAAACAAAATGGTTAGCGGTTCTTTACATTTCGATTTCAAATCCCGCCGAGGTCAACTTTGCCTTTAATCCTTTCGGGGGTGGATAAAATAGCTACCAGTTGAGCACTGAGATCGATGTAATCGACTTAAACCATGTGTGGTCGTGTACATGTATATATGTGTATGTGTGTATGTATATTTCACAGTTGTGTGTGCGAGCCTTATATTAATCTCACAGATTTTGGTGATGGGAAAAAATATGGGGTTGCTCGAATATTGATATTAATGGTGCGATCGGCCTGTATGCTAGGGCGAATTTGCGCCCATGGGGTCAGGAAAAGAAAAAAATTCTCTTTTACAGTTTAGGTAGGTGCTCGGGTGGAGAGAGTTCTTTAGTTATGATCCTTTTCTCAGTATAGCAGAAACCTGCAGTTCCTACTAGTGTTAAAGTAAGGTTTACGAATTTACAATATCATCCACTTGATGTGGTAATGTACAGTGTTTTCTTGCCTCGCTAAAGATGTGAAATTTCGCCTATCTTGGATATTAAACGAGTACTAGTGGTTATGGAATCTGGTCCTGATGGAACCTTTTGTCGCACTCATATATTTCCGCCCATCCATCGCTCCATTGGGAATCTTCGAGGATACTTCTGCCTCATACACACGGACGTTGAGTGGACATATGGTGTTACTTCTGGATGAACAGTCTGCCTCTATTTCAGGTTTGAGCCTACTTACTAATATTTTCTTTATACTAGATGTGCTGCTAAAAGAAACCCTCAAGGTCTATTAACTTTCTTGTATCTGTGTGTTTGGGGGACTAAACTAAGGAAGGTCCTGCCTACATATGTTTTTTTATGTTCAGATACACCATTGGCGTATCTGAGTTATTTCCCTTTATTTCTATACGTCTGTTATTGTTTAACTCCAATAGACCAGACATAGGATTAACATGATCGCAGATGACCACATGATAATTATTCAAACTTGGTGTATCGAGGACTACATTATCCAGTGTACTTCGTGTTATAAGATACTAGAGTGTGATTACAAGGAAGTATAGTTGCCATTTTTACCAGATCGAATGACTATATAGATTCTCCCTTCCTGGTTGGTTTTAGTTGAGGTCAGCCAGACGGACTAGGGAAGGTCGAGTTAGTTGCTCTTCATGTGCCTTTATCATTGGTGGTAAACATGGATGAAAAGTCGTCTATTTCCAGAGCACCCTTTGGTTCGGGTGTCCCAGAATCCCATGCAATAATGAATCGAATATGTTGTGAACATGTTGCCTTTGTAAAAAATGAGCTATACTCCAGTGACGAGCACAGCAATTATCGTTCGAATCCGCAGAATGCATTAAGAATAAGTATACATGTTTTTATCCAATGTATTTTTATATTTAAAAAACAGCAGGTTTGTGAATGAAATGAGATCTGGCTGCTATTTCTAGAAGCTCGAGTGCTCGTTGAGTCCGAGTGTGTGCGTGAGTACGGATGTTATACAAACGTGTGCCTGGGCATGGGTTGCTAAAACCGTTGATCGTTGCGGATGGAAATCAGAAGGGTGAACGGGCAACCTTGACAAATATACTTAAATATAAGCAAAAGGCCAAACTGGAGACTGATGCTGTGGAAGATAGCTAAAAATAGAACTTATAAACAGAGACGCACTCATACCTCACACATACACGGAGACAGTTACGCATATGCACGCACTCATACACACACACGTGTGCCTGCGTGTTCCTATGTGTGTGTGCCTGTTCCTATGTGTGTGTGTGTGTGTGCCTGTTTCTGTGTGTGTACGTGTACCAGCTTACTAGTTTACTCGAATTTTAATATGACTTTCGGATGGCATATAGTAGAGAGAGAGAGAAAGAGAGAGAGAGAAAGAGAGAGAGAGAGAAAGAGAGAGAGAGAGAGAGTTGATTTTATATCAAATAACTCCTTATCACCTCCACTCCCTCTTCTATTACGACTTCCTCCTCTTTTCCTCATGTACTTCCTCTACATCATCATCATTCCATTTGTCGTCACGTTTTCAACAAGGCCATCAAGTGGTACCTGGTGTATATGCCTCTAGGTTTTTAACCAGTAGCTTAATTATATTTCTTCCGACGACGAGGAGCTGGTTTCGTTTTTAAACATAAGAAAATATTTAAATTTCCATGGCATTCTGCATATCATACTTAACACAAATATGCTGTTGAAAGCCCACCCGGAACCTGTGGTATTCGTTTCGTATAGACATATAGTTTAAAAAAAACATAGAAACGTACCAGTAGCAGACGAAATGTGTCTAGCAGCGCTGGCAGAATTGCTAAATATAGAGGGCTGAAAAAGTAGGTATACAGTAAGGATTATGCTAGTATTATAATAGTGGTGCTAGGATTCATAAAATACTAGAATTCATTTAATTCATTAAAATCATTATTACTATTTTTAATAATTCTATTTTCATATACAAAAGTGTGCATGGGCGTCCACACTCAACTAGTGAAGTGTGTGAATGCTGGGGGCAAACAGTTTGAACATTTGAGGGATCAATAAGTTTATTATTGATATGTTTGTATAATCAATATTAAAAATTGTAATAATGATTTTAATGAATTAAATGAATTCTAGTATTAAATGAATCCTAGCACCCCCATTATAATACTTACTGTATACCTACTTTTGCAGCCTTCTGTATATATCCCTGTTTTTTCTTTTAGCGTCACAAGTAGCAAGCTTTCACTAGCATCTTCTGCCAAAGAATGGAGTATGGTACTTCTTGTTGAACACATGTCGTATTCAGTTATTTCCCTTTACGTTCTATGTTCAAAACCAGAGGAGATCAAATTTACCTTTCGTTGTTTTGCAGAATCGATAAGATAAAAAGCAGAGAAGTATAATGTTTGACAGTCTTGTATCATTTTTCCATTCACATCTAAGATGCATTATGAGGCTACAAATCGACTTAGTACCAGGCATGTATTTCATTCTATCAACACCAGAAGGATAACTGATAAAGTTAACATTGGTTTAATTGGAGCTCAAATCGTGAAAAACCGTATGTAAATACGGCAAGCAATTTTGTTTGACCTGTAAGAATTCTATTGCTTTCTACCATCTTGTTAGATAATGGCGAGAATTGAACTCAGAAAGCAAAAGTGCAGATTTTATAGAGTAAGGCGTCTCCTGAAATGCTCCAATGATTACAACGCTTCACAGCGTTACACTTTTATTGGGAGAATAAAAGGCAAATTTGACATCGGTAGGATTTGAGCTTCGTTCACAGATAACTAGGATAAATACTGCAAGGCGTTTCGCATTAACGAGTTTATCTATTCCTCATCTCGAGGTGAGATACTGAGTTGGTGAAATAAGGAGGAGAAAAGAGCGAGTCAGGCTGGCATGGGAGTTATTGAAGCTTTATTGACCAGTCCCTGAAGATAGGATTGTGTTCTGAAGGCTGTAATTCTTGAGAGGATAGTTGTTTTTAATGTTGATAAACTGTGGGACATTTTTTGGGTTGTTCTTATTAGTTTTACCTCTCTTTGAAGACTTATCGGAGAAAAAGTACATTCATTTTCTGATCACGGCGAAATTGATAGCTTATTGCTATTTGTGGCAAACCCCGCGTCAGTTGTTAACTGTTTAGTTGTACTAACCTAACCTCTACACCAAGGTGACATCACAAATTTGACCGTCTAAGCCGAGGGACTTAACACACAGGTACACACAAATATATATACTAGCAAGCGTACCCGGCGTTGCTCGGGTGATTCGTTGAACATTGCAATAGCTCCGACAAAAGAGCTTGAATGCGGTCAATAAGTTTGAAGAGAAGCGGTGGAAAATTGCAGAAGTAAGAGGGGAAAAAGTGGTAAAAATACCTGTTTTACGCGGTTTTCCCCTATTACACGGTTGAACTTTGAAACCAT
>JAOPUL010000001.1:19748858-19758915 GCA_027564515.1 Octopus rubescens | reverse complement strand
ACACACACACACACACACACACACACACACACACACACACACACACACACACACACACACACACACACACACTTGCACATACATATAGATCACAATTAGGACGCGGTATAATTCAGAAAGCTTAGCGGAGAAAAATTTCTGCATTGAAATATTTGATATTTATATGTATAATAATCAATAATTCATTCTGTTAAGGGTAACATTCCCACCTCCAAATTATCAAAGGTTAATTTTATTAAATGTTATTGATGTTATTTGACATTTAATACAAGGGGATTATTGAAATTCCCAAATGGCTGCGATAGTGAGAGGTTGTTAACTTTTAGGTTAACTCAAGAATAGAATATGATATTTCAATCAGGTTCTTTTGTTCTATGAAAATTTGCTTGAAGGAATTTGTTGATGTTCCTACATTTGGTAAAAAAAATGAAGCCCTCATATTTAAGTAATTATTAAAGAACTTGAGTTTATTGAATTAAAAAATACCTCGTAAGCTGCAATTCTTGGAGCCATTGGTGTGTTTTGTTTCGGATCAGTTTATCAAAAGGCTATTAAAAACGACTTATTGCTTTGTCTTTCACTTAACAAATATAGTTTGTCTTGTGTTTCAATTACCAAATATAGTTCGAAAAGGTTAAATTATATCAACTGATAAGAAGATAAGACGTGTCTATAATTAGTACAATTGATTTGCTAATTTTGCTGACAAGAGTAAAATTGCAATAGTTTGAGTTTATTCCTAACCATAATTTACAAGGGAAACACCAGCAGTGGTAAGTTGTGGGGGTTGATGAGGATGTGACGTATAAACTGGGAGTGGAAAGTTTAGTTGTGAACATCTAAACCTAATCTCGCTGATATTTTGTTGCTTTAATCAGCTTATAAGTCAGAGGAGTGAAAAAAATGTTAGCAGGAGAGAAAATATGAACGTATGTAAGAAAGAGATAGGGAGAGATTGAGAGAAAGAGAGGAAAATGAAAAGAGAAAGCGAAGGGTAGACTGAATCTGTGGGAAAATATTTAGTGTAATTAATACTGAAATGACTAACTACGAGAAATAAATAGTGTTTAAATGTTAAGAAATATTATCACAACTGATCCAACTTCTGTGTTATATCTGTATCTCCAGTTACATAATATCCTAACAAGGGCTTTGTATGACGTCAGCAGTGATTTCTTTGCTAACAGCTTATCATTTTCTAAAATAATTTTTTTATCGATGTTTTAATCAAACTTTTAATGCCTCTATAATATCTTGCTTTTACTTGGCTGTTTTTTCAACGTAGATGTTATGAAGTTAGCGCTGGAAAATACTCCCTGCACTGGAAAACACCTTAAAATTATTACCAATTTATCTCAGACTGCATTGAGCAATACACATTTGATTTAACAGTCGACCAAGATTTAAGAACTATTTTTGGCAAGTTCCACGGAAGTAAGCAGTGTGGTTTCAATTTTCACTTCTTGCAATTTCACTTCACTTGTGACGCTAAATATGATAGGATAAGCCTCATAACATTCAATGTCTCTTGTTCTTTAAAATATAGGATATTTATGATCATTACAAGTATACCTACTATCATTTTTGAACGATTCGCAATCACTGAAGTGCAAGAAACAAACTCCAGGAAAATTCCTATCATGGCCCGGTTTTAACCCCCAATTGTAACAATTTAATTTCTCTTGCACATCTATTACTCCCATGGTTATCATGAACAGTACAATATGCCACCACTCTCGCTTCAAAAGCAATATTCAGATCTTTAGCTTATCCAAAATAGACACAAATACTTCAGGGGAAATTAACCAGCTTTGTAGGAGATGGTTATAGCAAATAAAGATTGGTTTTATATATAACTGGTAAAGATTTTTACCAAATCAAAAGAGAAGAGAACATTTAGTCTCAGCAAGATTTTAACTTAGAGCAAGAATCAGCTTCTGGAGTTAACTGGAGGAATGAAAAGAAAAGTTGACTTATTGAGATTAAACAATGAACCAGAAAAGGCAAAGCGTCTAATTCGACTGTATCGTTTCTTGGTAGCATCACATATCACTTCAAAATATGATATCTAACTTTATCATAAGGCAATACATTTAGGGACAGCCGATTGATCGTAGCCTATTATATTACTAATATTTATTTAATGTTCGTCAAGTCAAAATTATAAAATCGAAGTTCATCACGCTGTTACTTGAACTTAGAACGTATAGTCAAAACTAAATTAGAAAAGGTAAAATATACCTGTTTAAATTATACAGCCTGAAAGCTCTCTTGTTTCCCAAATTGCAACTGGTCTTTCTGGTCATTTGTCAAGTGGGTCTTTGTAGGTCTCTGTACCAATTTTGTGGAGTCGGTTTACTTAAATGTTCTCAATGAGTCATCTCTTTTTTGTAGTACGCTCATTTTTATGTCACTTTGCTTCACATTTACAGTGCATGTATTCAATAAAAATCCTTTAGAACTCTTCTCCTTTCAGTTTGTAACACCTCGTATACACAATCGCCAACTGTAGAAACCCCTCAAGTTGTTCCATTTAAGTAGTAAACGAGACTGAATGTCCCTTCTATTAATTTCAATTGATGTACTTCAGAGCTAGCTTCTATTCTTAGCAACACCCAATCTTCTCTCGTTGTGAATCTATCTCGTACTTGGAAACACGTTTAAGAGTGATAGTTTACCTGATTCAGCAAACCATTGACCGTTTCAAAGATGAAGAAAGCAGTCATTAATAGTCAACCTCCTTCATCAAATTAAATCTCTGCTCCTTTTCAGTAACTACCCAGTAAGGCTTCGTACCTCTCAACCCACCCAACAATCTTTTGCTCTAGAGGACCTCAGTAAAGCAAAGTCATTGCACTTAGACTGTGTTTGGCATAAACATCTGATTTAACAGGTTAGGAGCTTTATTTGCCTTTCATCTCTTGGTTTGAAAGTTTCCTTTTAAACCTTCCCATTGTTTTCTCACTATTAACGTATCAAAATTAGGGTTACGTCTGCCAAACTTATTCACCTGAACATTTACAATCACTTACTATCATTCTAGCAACACATGATACTATGAGTACGATATCACCACCCACCCACCATTCACCTTTTCTTAATCTAACCCGCACAGGCGTTATACACATACAACATAGACATCGCGCGACAGATTTAGATTGTTTCTATAAACAAATTCTTCGAAAACAACCTTGAATGGAGGTATGGCAACTTAGACTCTTTCAATCGTTGACAGTCAGACAGAATAACTTCAACCGATTGATAAATATTCTATTGCTATGAATGCAATTCTACTACAAACACACGCTATTTCCACTCTACCAATTCTTGTGCTACTAAGTATGGCTTCTGTTCACCATAAGCAGTTAGTTTTAACAGATCTTTCATCTGTGTCCACCAAATCCATCTAGATTGCACTCTTTCTTGTGCCATCTAGCCAACTAAAACACCTGATAAGAGCTATGTGCTTGTCATGGAAATTTCGCGGAGGACTCAAAGACAGTATCCCGTAGATTTTCTTCAGTTGTTTCTTTTATAAGACGTCATTTTGTTAGATAAGAGACATGAAAAATTCGGCACATCTACGCGGGTATTCAAAATGTAAAGTGACAGAATAGATGCTACAAAGCATTTCATCTAACAATTCTGCTAATCCACTGTCCTGGACTGGTACTTAATTTTATCGACCTTGGCAACATGAAAGGCAAAATTAATCTCGGTACGATTTGAAAACAGAACACAGAGCCAGGACAATTACTGCAAAACACTTTTGTCTGAAGCTGTAACGATTCTGTCAATTCACCGCCTTTCTGGAACCTCTCTGTAATTCCCTCTTATAGCTGCGTAAGCTCAATATCAACTCCTTCGCTTGCATCAGACTAGGATTGCCTGTAAATGTTTTGATCACTGCCTCATACCATTTCTCCGATTAATTCGTTAGAAACATTGCATTACTGCAACACATTTTGTGCAACTCTCTAAAGATTCTGCATAGCCCACGCCCTCTTACCAACTTAAAAGATATAGATGATAATTACTACAAGTTCATTAACCCTCATTTATAAATTGAAAGTCAGTGTGTCTAATTAAAACTTGATGAGAACAATTTACGCGGTATTAAATTTCTATTACTAAAATATTCAAATTAATTTTCTCTTTAAATCTAATTTATTTTTTATTACTTATTAAAATACAAACCTAATCACAGATAAAATATCTGAAAACATGTGCAGTAAAGCGAACGAGAAATTATGCGCGCGCACGCGTGTATGAATGTGAGTGTGTGACAAAGTCGGGGGGGAGGGAGGAGTTATTGAATCTGTGGGAAAATGTCTCATAACTACTAGTCAAATGATTAACTGGGAGAAATAGTTAGCGGATGAATGTTGTTTTCTAGAATAGACACAGGACCTCAATTTGGGGGGAATGGTATAGTCGATTATATCAACCCCAGTTGTTGGCTGCCAAAAAGAAAGTAGTTGACTGGAAAGAAGAAAGACAAAATTGACTTTGGCAGGATTTGAAATCAGAAAGTAGAGAGACACAATTAAATATCCTGAAAATTATTTTGTCCGAAGCTCTATCGATTCTGCCAATTCACCGCCCTAAACTGTATAAATGTTGGTTTCAAATTTTGGCACAAGACGAGCAATTTCGGGAAAGGGGTAAGTCGATTACATCGAACCCAAAACTAGTACTCAATTGGTACTTATTTTATCAACCCCGAAAGGATGAAAGGCAAAGTCGACCTCGGCAGGATGTGAACTCAAAATAAACGTAAAGACGGACGAAATGCCATTAAGCATTTTATCCGGCGTGCTAACAATTCTGCCACATTGCCGCTTTGCCTAACTGTATAAATATCAAGATGTGTCATCACAATCATCTATTTACTGCGTTAAATGGATATAATCAATTACATAACATCACTTACTAATATAACAGACACATTGTTCACGTCAGAAGTGATTACTAACAAATTATCCTGTTTCTAAAATAGTCTTGTTTATCTCTGTGTTGAACAGATATCACACTTCTAACGCCTTCATGTTATCATATCACTGTGAGAAATAACAGTTTTTAGTACAGGCACAAAACAACTTATTTGATGGGCGGGCATAGTCAATTAAAGCATTTTCAGCTCTTGATTGGTACGTATTTTCTCAGACCCAGATGTATGAATGATAATGTTGATTTGGTGGAATTCGAACTCATTGAGTATGTAATCACTGGTGTGGATAGCTAAGTGAGGACCCCTGGTGATATACATAGAAATATGAGAATATTATAAAGTATCACAAAACTCATTAAATGCAAAATGCTGTTTTCATTACAATATATATTACACACACACAAACACGCGCACAATTATGCCTAATGCTTATTATACAGAATTTTATTTTTTGTAATTCGGTAATTTGTTTTGCAATAGTGATTGAGCTCCTGGTAAAAACCATTGTTCATACCACTTATCATCGCTAATCAGTGCTGCATGTAATAGTTGTTTCTAATCTTGGCAAAAAGACAGAAATTTTGAAAGGAGTGGGGAGGCCAATACCATCGACCACAAAGAATTTGATTGGTATTATTTTATCGACTCCGAAAGGATGAAAGGCAATTTTGACCCCAGTGGGATTTGAACTCAGAACGTAAAGAACTGGAAGAAGTATCACAAAGCATTTTTGTTTCGACACTTTGGGGGTCTCTGTATTTCGTAGCCCTGGTGCTGTATTTAACGATGTGGGAGAAAATTTTCATTCAAAAATACTTTATTAACTAAAGAAAAATTAGATACGTTAGGTAAAATTTTCTCATATGGGCAAATCACTACAAACACATGGAAAGAAGAGAGTCAATTAAATCTACAGGGTGGTCCGAAAGTCTTGTCATCCCTACATATTATTTTAACTTCCCTGCAGGATTCGGCAAACCAGCTCCTCCGAAGAGGACGATACTGCGAAGGGAACCTAAACGGTTTCTCATAGGATCAATTAAAGACAAACCGAGGAAGGGACACATGTGCAGAGGTAGAGGCATCTATGTTACGATCACCCAAGAAGTCACTACGAAAACGGTCTTCCGAGTTAGGAATTCCCCAAAACCACAATTTTAACACACATAACAAAGGATCTTGATTTGAAATCTATTGTTCTCATTACATTTTGGTAGGGGTGACAAGAATTTCGGACGACCCTATATTTCAGAACTTACTTAATGCTGTATTTTATCAACGAGGAAAAGCAAAGTTGACAAAAGTGGAATTTGAACTCGGAACGTAAAGAGTCAGAACAATTACCGCCAGGCATCTTTTCTGACACTTCAGAAAAATTAAAATTAATTTTCTCTTTTATTTCAAAATTCCATTTCGATCATGTTGAGATGTAATATTTGAATAGAAATAAAATCGATGTTTTGACATGCAAAGAAAATAAATGTTAAGCATTGATTCGTGACTAAGATCTATGTAAAAAAAACTGAATTGTGTTTGAGACATTGAAACAGTAAAAATAAAAGCTGTATCATGCCAAACTGGAGAAATCCAATAGTTTGTTTTTATGTTACTAAACCAGCAGAAAATCTCTCAGTCATGAAATTCGAGAAACATATACGTTTCTATGAATATATATACTTATACTGGTTGCCGTACATATTGTTTAATGGCCTTCCGACTGATGGATCAGCAAATTTATATCTAGTTCTAGTACTGCACCGTGTGCCTGACTAAGTTACTTCACTAGCTAATTGTCCTTGTTAACCTTATTGTAAAACGTACAGAGGGGAGGTAGTATTTTTCGTTTTTGTTATTTTGAAAGGACAATTTTAGTTTACTTTTCTAATGTTAACCCAAACATAAGATAAATCAAATAAATGCAGTGCTAATTTTAGTTGAAATGAGGGGCGAGTACCAGACAATCATGATAAATACATCTTAAATAGTTGATAAAGGTAATGTTAGTGGTTTGTGAACAACAGAATCGTTAAAACGTCGGACAACATGCTTCGCGATATTTAGATTCGACTGCTTACGTTCTGAATTCAAATCTTGCCGGAGTGAACTTTGCCTTTTATCCTTCCGAGGTTGATAAAATAATGAACCAGTCATATACTGTTTGTCTCTCTCCGTTTCTTTCCTTGTACATATGTTAGAAAAATTATTGCAGAATCGTTTGTGCATCGAAAAAATGATTTACATAAGTGTTTTCGTTTGCTCCTCTACATTCTGAGTTCAAATCCCACCGAGGTTAACATCCGACTTTCATTCCTCGATGAAATAAGTATAGATTTAGCACTGGGGTCGGTGTAATCAAATTCCCCCCCCCCTCTCCCGAAATTGCTGGTATTGTGCCATAATTTGAAACCAATTTACTTACATCATTCAAATATTAGTTTCAAGATTTGGCACAGGACCAGCAAGTTCGAGGTAGGGGGTAAGTCGATTACATATTTTACTTATTTCATCGACCCCGAAAGGATGAAAGGCAAAGTCGACTTCGGCGGAATTTGAACTCAGAACGTAAGGACGGACGAAATGCCGCTGAACATTTTGTCCGGCGTGCTAACGTTTCTGCCAGCTCGTCGCTTTACATCATTTAAATATTGGAACGTAGCTAGGCAACGAACAAAAGCATTTGAAAATTCGTTTTATCAGTCTATGCAAAACATCAACACAACATAGAAAAAAAATATTAAGTCTTGAACTTGGCCTAATCTTAATCCTCTTGAACTTGGCCTAATCTTAATCCTCTTGAACTTGACATTCATTCAGCTTCCTCTGCTCTGTTAAATATTACTTTCCATTCAGTTTATTCTCACCTGTGTTTTTATAATACTGCTCTAATAAACACAACATTTCGGTTGTTACCTATTGAGATGATGCAACCAAGCGTGACAATAGATCTGTTCCCTACTGTTGTTATTAGAAATTATGTCTTTTATTTAGTAAGAAAAATACCAGGTGTCTTCCAAGTCTATTTAAAGATTTCTCAAACATTTCACAAAAGCCTAAAAAATATAAACATAAATGATTTATTTATTTTTCTGACACAGCCTTAGTAAATCTCATTATTATTTTAAACATACCTTTCTGTATTTAGTTATATTCATTTATGTGCTGCGTTCAGATCACACATTGAGTAGTCTTTGTCCTACATACCTTTCTGTATTTAGTTATATTCATTTATGTGCTGCGTTCAGATCACACATTGAGTAGTCTTTGTCCTTCATACCTCTGGTGTTCATAACATGAGTGTCATTCGCTTAAGTAAAACGTGTTGGTGTACATAGGGGAAGTGTTCTGTCAGTATGCCCTGGGGTACATTCAATCCACTACTTCCTTCACCTTCAAGTATGTGAATTAGGCCAATATAAAACATCAGTTTATTCTGTAGTAGCAATTAAATAAAAACGACATTTGAACCGTATCAGCTCGGTTTCAGTTATACCCTTATGTACAATAAACATTGATTTCAATACTGTTGCTGCTATCGCTGGTGGTGGTGGTGGTGGTGGTGGTGATAATGAAAACAGTTATGACAGCAATAAAAAACAATACCTATATTTTTAACATCAATCGTGTCTATATACATTTACTGAGGATGTGATGTTGCTTAATCCACTCCTCAGTGGTTTACAACTGTTTATCTAATAGTTTATGGGATGAAAGAGCTTCAACTAATTTTCGGTTATTTGTTTATATTTATTCTGCATAAGTTTCAGCTTGCGCAGTTATTAAATACCGCAAAGTTTGAATGATCCTGTTGATAAACGTATTTTGTTGATAAAGAGACTTAGAAAAGATAGAAGTAAATCCTGAGATATCATTACTGATTGGCAATAGTAAATCAGCGAATATAGCTTAAAGTAACAGCAGAATTGTTACGATAAATTTGCGTTCGATCGTTTCTAACGTGATAGTCGAGCGAATTGAGAAGGGATATTTTCCAGAATCATTATTCCCAAACAATTTTTGTGTTGTATAACAAAAAAATCTTTAGAAATAGAAAATACATGTTTACAATGTTTAAGGTTATCTCTACAGATATTCCATAGAAATTATAGCCAGCACTGAATTTATGACGCTTTCGTATACGAATACGTCCAAAGTAAGCGAAGCGATAAAAAATCGTCTAAAGTAAACAAAGCAATCGAAGATAGAAAAAATATGCTATATTTCAGAAGTTCTTGCTTCTTCATCAGCACCACATCCAACCCATTAACCATCCACGATTTCCTTGTTTATATAGCCACTGAATGTAGCGGTGTTACACTATTGGATATACTAATTTACATATTAAACACATTCCTGGTAGCTGGTACGTATACATTAATTACTTGTAGGGACACCTTATTTCGATCTGAAATATGGCATATACACCCATTACCTATTTTTTCCATCTTCGATTGCTTTGATTACTTTGGACGATTTTCGACGTATTCGTATAATTACTTTAGACGTATTCGTATAGAAAGCGTCATAAATTCAGTGCTGGCTATAATCTCAGTGCTGGCTATAATTCAGTGCTGGCTATATAAAATATTTGTAGAGATAACCTTAAAAATGGATCTATCAGTACTGCTAACACGAGTAGACAGTATTGACTTATAAAGAGTTTAACATACTTTGCAGTATATTATAGTTGCATAACGAAATACGGTGCCCCCACAAGTAATTAACATGTTAATTACTTACTTCTCAACATTAACAAAGGAAACACTGGCTTTTATTTCAAACCGACTCTCACTTTAGCTTTTTTCTTTGTAGCTGATCTTGTACATCTGCCTTTACATTATAAAAAAGAAAGACTATTTTAAAAAGATGTGAACAAAAATTGCAATATATATCTTTTCAAATACAATTTTGATTTTAGCCTCCTCCAGTCTAACCTAGATGCCTATGCTATCTTTCCTGAATCCCCACTCCCATCCTTTAGATGTGATCGTAACCTATGTGAACTTCTGGTAGGAAGTTGTTTCACCTTTAGTTTTAGTCAACGTAGAATATCTGCCTGCTCTCGTTCAATTTTTACATCATAAATTTTCACGTTCCCATATATAACTC
>JAOPUL010000001.1:19570122-19582456 GCA_027564515.1 Octopus rubescens | reverse complement strand
GTCCACAAGCGGGGGGGGGTATGATAATAGATATGAGAAGGCATTGAAAATAGTGTTAAGAATGGATATAGTGGAGGGGGAGAGAGCAGTGACTGAAGACACAGTAAGGAGGTGAATAGTAGAAATAGTGGGGGTAAGGATGGAAGTGGTTCCCAGGGGGTGAAGGTAACTGGAAGGGAGGGGATGTAATATGTGCTGATTCCCCTTTCAGGTGATTACAGCAGCCAAGTAGTACTGTAGATAGGGGAGTGATAAGTGTTACAGATGAGAATTGGGGAGAATGCTTGATGGGTCAGAGAGAGAGAGAGAGAGAGAGAGAGAGAGAGGAGTAGGACAGGGGCCCCAAATATACAAGCAAAGTAATTGGTTTTAGGATATGACTTTCGCTGTGATGGACAAGTCTTCTCAAGCACAGCAAATTGTGAATCATATCAGTCCTTTGTCATGTCTTCTGTAAGACTAACCTTCAATACTTCATCCTATGTCTTCCTGTGTCTCTCTCTTCCACAAGTTCCATCGATTGTTTAAGCGATTGGCATTTCTTTATGCAACTGTCCTCAGCCAGATTCCTCTTACACCTAACTTTTCACTCAATACATTAGCACTTTGTCACACATGCACACTGACATTACACATTCAATGGAGAATACTAGCTTCATTCCTTTCTAGTCTTCATATGACCTCTGCCTCACATTTATATATTTGTGTGAATTATGTTGTAATTAATTTAACAATGGAAAACTTTTTTAATTTCCAGATATTGAGCCTTTGTTGGATTAGTTTGGAATCTCAAACCACGAAGGACAGAAAAGGGCAAAAGAAGAAATAGAAACTACATAGAAAATAAAATAATTACCTTGTCTGCATCAGAAGGCTTTAAAAATATATCAACACAACACTTTAGTTCACTGATATAATTAGTTTCAGTATCAAATATTTCTTGTATCAAATTTTCCCGAGTTTTTTTCCTGTTTTCTTTTTGACACTCTTTCTTTATATCATCAACTGACATTGTGACACACAAGAAGTCATTTGAAGATGTCTGAAATATAGATTCATTTTTATTAATTGTTGGCAAAGCTAGCTAGAAGAGACAAAGAGGCTAATTGGAACCTTTTTTCAGTAGAGAACTTCAAAGTTAACAATGAAGGTAAATAAATTTAAAAACAAATTGTTAAATTTCTATTAATAAAATTTTATGTAAAAAGTAATGAAACAAAACAAATTGCACAAACAATTTTATAAAGATATAAATATATTTGTGAAAATATTATTTAAAATGTCAAATGATGTTAGCAACTAATTTAAAAATCTTTTTATAAATCAGTATAGCTACATTGAATATACTGGCTTCAAACTAAAGAGCATATATCATTTAGTGGTGACTAATTAGTTAATAAGTATACAAAATTGATGTTCTGGAGAGTACTAATGTAAGGGAAAAAATAGTTTCAATGTGTGATCCCTTGAACATTTCTTTGATAGTAGTGAGAACCATACACAAGCAAAACCTGGTTATCCTAGCCTTTTTCAGAGTTTAACAAAGATATCTATTAACTAATTTTCTCAGAGAAATGTTCTGAATTTAAAACAGTAGCAATCATACCACATATACAATAAATGATTTTTTTTTTTGCTATGATAGTAGAAAGAACAGAGGCATTTTCACTAATAGCATTGTCTCTTAGAAAAGTAGTCTGGTTTTAAACAATGTTCCTGTTACTTGGTAAGCATTTCAGAAATCCACATTGATAGGACTGTGTTCCAATGTCTGTTTGGTATGGTTTCTATGACTGGATGTCCTTCCTCATGCCAAATACTTTACAGAGTGTACTGGGTGCTTCTATCATGGCACCAGCACAAGTGAAGTCACCATGTAACTTGCAAAACTAAAGAGTCTCCTACCCCACCTCAACTGAGTGGGAGTATAGTCAAGAGAAAGGCAGCATTATGTTAGCTGTTGAGAAGTTAAAGTATGAAAGGGACAAGAACAGGGTTTTATTTGCTTTTGGGAAGATACATGGCTACCTCACATTATAGAAGGATGCAGCTGGAAAGAGACATAAAGATAGTGGTAATGAAAGAAGAGTTCAAGCCTAGATATAATAATGTATTTAGAAAATATGAGTCTCAAAGCAAAAAAGGGAATATTGTAAGAAATAAAATTAAAAAAGAAAACTATCTTTTGAATGAACATTAACTGTGTTCTTAAGTTCTGTCATCTTAATTGTTGTGGAGAAAGAAGCTATTAAACATTGAACAGGAAGGTTGCTATAATATTACTTGCACAGACATATTTAAATCTAAAATTACTTGTAAAATGTTTAAAATTGCAATTTGAATATATTTTCATAAAAATGTCTACTTTGAAGACTTCAACACATCTGTAATCCTTTCTCAAATCCACTAAACGATAATTGTCTTTCAATGCGGTGTCCACTTCATGTCTCCATCTTGAAATTTATTCAAGTTTTCATCACTTCTGCTCTTTAAAAACAACACGAATTATGTTTGTATTTTTTAATTATTTTTTCTGTTCTAGCTGTTTATTTTTGTTTGTGCTGCTTCATGTTTTTTGTTGTTCATATTTGTTTTGCTTAATATGGGAGATGTGTGATTATATCAAAGCTTATATTTTCTTTTTCTTATGAATTTAGTGCCCTTAGACCTTGCACATTCTATTTGATGAAAGAGGGCAATATGTTTTGTGTTGCTTACCTTGAAAATTGTAACCATCTTCCATAATAGGAGTCAATGCTGTTCTGCAAATGAGATACATTAACAAACACGTACTGAACCTAAAAGATTTTTTCTTAACATTATTTTGGTGATGTTTCTTTTAGCCTAACATGGCCTAAGATTTGATAAAATATACTTGTTTTTTAAGACGAGACTATCTTTGTTTCCATTTAATATTGATAGTTAACAAAATGGCAACAAGAAACATTAAACTCCACTTTTAGTGACTGAGAAGTATAGTTAATGGAAAGAAATAGTTTATTTGGAGGCAGTATGCAATGTTGAGATGAAGAAATTGGCAGCCATTGTTTTTCTTTCCTTAACAAGCAAAGCCAAAGAGGCTATTCTGGAAATGAATCTGAAGGATGTGAATAGTTAATGTGGACGTACAAGAAATTAGATAAGTTATATAAGGAAGAAATTAATCAACAAACACTCATGTCCTGTTGTGGTAATTTCAGCAATATCCTAGACATTCAAGGATGTCAACAACAAACTATATGATTGAATATGAGAAAATGATTGCACAGATAAAAACATTCAAAATATCTCTGTACAATTTGCATACAGACTTTGGTGAAAAGCAAATGTGACAGAACAATCAGCAAAAAAGGCAGCAACAAGATATTGAAAGCAACTCAAGAAATTTATTTTGGAATCAACAATGGTTCTGTGATAAAATAGTTTTGGGAACATACATATTAAGAAGGAAACAGCAGAATATAACAAGGAAGAGGTCACTTCAGAGCAAAATGTTGAATGAGAAAATTGTGATGAAGTCTACTATGGCAGACAGTCAAAAGGTCATCATGTACATAGTGCAACAGGAAGAGTATGGCTGTTTGAAGAAAAGGAAATATACTCTTAAAATTCTTCAAGGAAGAAAACTTATGTGTATGTACATGTGTGTGTGTATATATATATATATATCGCATTGCAGTAATCGAAAAGACGCGCCTAGAACGATAGTCTTGTACGGTTTAGGCGCCCATACAAGGAACATCTACATCGAGAGGCCCTTGATGTCTTGAGGTGGATGCATCGAGGAACTCCTGTTGTTTTTGAGATCAGAGTCTGAGTGCAGCTGTTTAGATGAGGACGCATCATGGGCCCGTGCTAGAGACTTAATGGAAATGTCTTGTTGCCTGAGATGGCAGGCAGCATCGAAGTGGTAAGAGTTTGAAATGGAAATGTCTTGTCGCTTGAGATGGCAGGCAGCATTAAATGAAATGCTGAGACCGGTGGCAAAGGTGGGGTCAAGCTCAGCATCGACAATGTCTTGTTGCTTGAGGCGACAGCATCGGCAAAGTCACTTGCTGGGAAGGCTGCATCGAATGCCTTCAGGTGCTAAGTTGCAGCCACATCGAGAGTGCAGTTGTTTTAGAGGAGGACGCATTGAGGGTCCTATTGTTAAGTGGTGGCCTCATCGAAAGTTTAATGGAAATGTCCTGTTACTTGAGATGGCAGGCAGCATCAAAGTGATCGAGTGAGTTTAAATGAAAATGTCTTGGTGCTTGTGAGGGCAGGCCGAGTCGTTCATCGACAATGTCTTGCTGCATCAAAAGTTCAAAGGCTGCGCTGAGTCCTGTGGCAAAGATGCGGTCGAGTCCAGCATCGACAATGTCTTGTTGCTTGAGGCGGCAGCATCGGTAAATTCACTTACTGGGAAGGCCGCATCGAATGCTTTCGGGTGCTAAGAGGCAGCCACATCGAGAGTGCAGTTGTTTAGAGGAGGACGCATTTAAGGTCCCATTGCTAAGTGGTGGCCACATCGAGAGTTTAATGGAAATGTCTTGTTGCTTGAGATGGCAGGCAGCATCAAAGTTGTGGCCGCCCTGTTGCCAAGTGGTGGCCACATCGAGAGTTTATTGGAAATGTCTTGTTGCTTGAGATGGCAGGTCGAGTCCAGCATCGACAATGTCTTGCTGCTTGAGGCAGCAGCATCAGTAAAGTCACTTGCTTAGGAAGGCCGCATCGACTGCTAAGAGGCGGCCACATCGAGAGTGCAGTTGTTTAGAGGAGGCCGCATCGAGGATTCCATTGCAAAGTGGTGGCCACGTTGAGAGTTTAATGGACATGTCTTGTTGCTTGAGATGGCAGGCCGCATCGAGATTTAATGGAAATGTCTTGTTGCTTGAGACGGCAGGCAGCACCGACAATGTCTTGTTGCTTGGGGAAGCAGCAACAGCAATGTCTTGCAGCTTGAGAGGGCAGCATAGGCAATGTCGTGTTGCTTGAGATGGCAGCATAGGAAATGTCTTGTTGCTTGAGGTGGCAGCACCGACAGAGACAGCAGCATCGAGAGTCCAGATGCTAGAGTACATTCCAGGCCGACAGCGAGGGCTCTCTGGCAGCCCATAGTGACATGTAGAGGCAAAGTGCAATCCTCAATTATCTCTTTACATTTCTTCGGGAAGTGAGTGGTACGAGGCAAATACGATTCTCAATTGCCTCTTATGTTTGCACGGGAAGTGAGTTGTGCGAGGCAAAATATAATTCTCAATTGTCTCTGGTCTGTATGGGAGGTGACGCCCCACTGCTTTACAGCGGCTGTATGGGAAGCGGCGTTCCACTATATTGTACAGGAAGCGAATGGCGAAAGTCCAGTGCCGGTGGCATGTTAAAAACACCCAGCACACACTGTAAATGTGGTTGGCAGCAGGAAGGGCATCGACCTGTAGAAACCAAGCCAAACCTGACTGGAACATGGTTAGCCCCCAGCTTGCCAGCTCCAGTCAAACCGTCCAACCCATGCTTGCGTGGAAAAACGGACATTAAAGGATGATGATGATGATAATCATCATCATTGTGGTTGTGTAGTAAGAAGTTTGCTTCGTGGCCACATGGTTCCAGGTTCAAACTCATTGTGTGGCATCATGAGCAAACTTTTCAAATTTAAATAAAGTAGAGGTATACAAAAATAAACATTATTTTCCATCTTACTTGTCAGTTTTGTTTCAGTTTGAAAAATAAAAATTTATTTTGTGGTTTATTATTGTTTATATTTTGGGGGGAACCAAAATCTATTAAGTGCTTGGGGCCTCCATGTGTCTGAATCCAGTCCTGGTCATAACCTCAAGCTGACAGGAAATGTAGAGATCAGCACAGCAAAAAATGTGATTTCATCTGCCTAGTGTTACCTATTTGTGGCTATGTAGACTGAGTTTTTGCAAATGACAGACTGCAGCATGGCCGACAGTTAAATGCTGCAAATTCCTTAATTCAGTTTTCCACTACCCTATCGGCAGTTCTTCCCCAAAGTGGGATTTATTTTCCATTCATTTAGTCCTAAAGAAAGCAGATTGAAATCTTTTCTTAACGGATTCTTGTAATTCACAAAATACAGAAAAAGGAAAAAGTCCTATTTTAACTTTGACGTCAAAATAAGACAAGAAACAAATCATAATAGAATAATTAAAATATAAAAAAAAACAAAAAACACAAAAAAGAATAAGGAATTCCCAGATTACTTACTGACATTAGTTCCATGGATGGCATTTCCTAATAAAGGATCTTTTCTCATGTCATATTTGCGGCTGTTAATGACAAGTTCTTGAATACATCCTGAGAACTTGTGTGTCGTTCCAACTCTCTTTGAAATGGCTGACATATTGTTGAATCCTCCGAGAAATAAATCTTGCCTCAATGTTATTCTACTGAAATCAGTCTGAAAAACAAACAAATGAGCAAAGAACTGAATTGTGGAAGGACATATCTATTATTATCATCATTATTATATCAAGGCGGCAAGCTGGCAGAATCGTTAGCATGCTGGGCAAAATGCTTAACGGCATTTAGTCCGTCTGTACGTTCTGAGTTCAAATTCCGCCAGGGTCGACTTCGCCTTTCATCTTTCCGGGGTCGATAAAATAAGTACCAGTTTAAAAAACTGGGGTCGATGTAAGCGACTAAACCCCTCCCCCGAAATGGCTGGCCTTGTGCCTAAATCAGAAACCAATATTGCTTAAGCCAGCCTTATTAGAGATTAACCCTTCATCTGATATGGGCTGAGTGTTTAGCTGCCTATTACTCTGATATAAACTCATCGTCATCCTATAATATCTTACTCAATTACGAGAAATATCACATAAACGTGTGGCTATGTAACAATGTCGTTCTATTTCAATTTTTATTTAATTTCATTCCGTCATTAAGATTTTTGCCTAAAAGTATTGAACTTTCTCTCCCTCAAAAATAATAAAAAAGCGTTATTTTCCTCACGATAAATATGAGTGATGATATAAAAGAAACAAATATCTCAAAGGAAATCCTCATAAACTTTAAATACCTCTTATTTTGAACTTGCAGCCTATGATTTAGCCGTTCTGTACCACATCCAATTGTTCTCATCTCACTTGTGGATAACATAGCATATTCTTTGTTCCTGAGATATACATTTGCATCTGAATGTGGATGTGGTGATAATACTTTTCTAAATGTTCTTCTTATTTAATACTTCACACCTGATAAAGAAGTTATTTTCATTATTTCATAAAAGCATTATTGTTAATTCATTTCATAGATCTTCACAGTCTACGGAGCAAGTCTTTATCTCCGGTTTCTGAGAGAATAAGCAAATGAACGATAAAGAGTATCGTTGTGGTTAGGAAACCTGTTTATATCAGATATGGTTTTGCAAAATACTCCAAAGCTATTAACAGGAATAAATTACCATCACATTGTAACTAATTGGAGATATGCGAATTCGTTCGTTGACCGTTTGAATCTTGGCTATGGCACAGCAACACTGATTACTGGATATGGAGACGCCGAATGTAGCTCGCTGTTGGCTAATTTCTCTAATTGGATACAGTAGTATACTGCATATTGGTGCGGATTACATATGCTGTCAAATGTAAGATAATGCATTTATTTTTAACTCTTTAAACTAAATTCTTTGCTGTAACTATATTTCTGAGTTGATAGTGTATCGTCTTAAACGCCAATGTTGATATAAGTTTCTATCCTTTTATTAGCAAATTATGTTGAATTTAGCAAAGAACCGGAAACATAACTGGTGCAAATAAGCCTGCTACAGATAGGCACCATGGGGAATTAAGCTCTCCTCAAATTTTAGTCAATGACTCCAGAAAACGCCAGCATATTTAATCAGAATTTGTTGTTGACAATTACCTTCTGCTGAGAACTTTCTTTGAGTAGTTAGAATATATGCATGGCAATATTCATGTAAATACTGTTGTATGATGTGAATTCTGTATTTTGTGATGCGGTACCGTTCGCATTTTTAATCACGAAATCCTGAACTGAAATTTGTTTAATGTGAACGAGATAAATATTTTATTTTTAGCATATGAACAGCATCTTGAAGGGCATCCATATGTAATGGTCCACTTTATGTTAGACAGGATAAATTTATTGTCACCATGCCTACTATACTTCTCTCACCATCATCCTGTACTATATTTTTGTCACAAATTACTTCTCTCTTCGTAGATCTCTAAAACTCTCTATCCTTGCTCTGCCAGTAGACATAGACTTACGGAAGTGTAAGCCGAGCATTACTTACATTGAGTACAGTAATGCAGGTGGGCCCATGGGGGCAGCAAAGTTTATTGCCCATACTTCACTAAATTATTATTGTAAGTAACATAACAATGTTATCAACGAGAATACGAACCAATATTATTCCCAAATTCCAAATTATAATCTTCAACATCCATTTTTGTTTGTTATTTTGATTGTTTTCCTATTTCCTCCTCAGAGTATTTATTACTAGAAGAATATGTCATATTAATCAAAATTCTTCTACCCTCGTCATGATTCTTAATAATAATAATATTTGGTAGGTCTATTCTTCATTTCTTTTGATCATATATTGCGTAGTCCCATAAAAAACGTAACAATCATTATACGTCAAACAGCGGCTTCCTATTTCTACTCTACGTCTGAGACCATTAGTTTGTCATATATATATATAAAGGCTAATCAATGCACTTATGTGTTTTATTATGTATCGTAACACAGTATGATATTATCAACCATCGGTTAAATCTAAGTAATTATCAAGAATTATCATTGCTAATTTAGGCATCATTTTATCATGCATGCTTTCAATCTCACTAGGCCTCATTCCAAAGAATTTTTATAGAATTTGATTAATTGGTTTGATAATTGTTGCAGCAGGATTTGTTTACATTAATATAATACTTAGATGTCAGTATTACGAAATAAGGGCACCTTAAATGGCTCTCGTTCGTGTCAAACTCCGTATCAGTGTTGCCATTTAAGGCTTTCCAAATATATCCTTTGCTCTTATTTAAGTGAACTTTGAGAGCATTGGGTGGTAATTCTTAACTGATAGCTATCACAGATACCGATATCCTTTGATTCTTTTTTCCCTTTAAATATGTTATATTTGTTGTTGTTGTTGTTGTTGTTGTTGTTGTTGTTGTTGTTGTTGTTGTTGTTGTTCTTCTTCTTCTTCTTCTTCTTCTTCTTCTTATTCTTCTTCTTCTTCTTCTTCTTCTTTCTCTTCGTCTTCTGGTTCTTCCTTTTTGTCTTTTACCTCTCCTCCTGTTTCTTTTTTTCTTTTCATTGTCATGTTTTTCTTTTCAAACACGAATGAATGAATGACTTGATAATTTTAATCATTTGTTTTCAGTATAATTAATTATTTGTATTAATATATAATTCAATTACGTAGCTATTGTCATTTGACTGTACTTGAAATCATCATCACGAATTACTTAGTAACAATAAATGCTACGCTGTTGGTCTACAGTCTGTGATGATCGGAAATGCGAGAGATATGGGGGTCGAATTCCGTTGGAACTCTCGCTATAGTATATAGAACCAACTCATTTATTTTGGAGCAGGCCTACATTAAACGTTATTGAAATCTTTGCAGTCCCAACCTTTTAGGAGTATCTATGACTACATTATCTAATGTATCTTCCATTTTTAATGCAGTGCCTAGGTAAGAAACCACTACTTGTAGTGCTCCGGTTGGTTTTAAGGGGCTAAATACCGCGGGAGTACATAGTTTGTATCAAATATTCATCCAAATAAATGAATTCGTAATATTATTTTTAATAGACTTTCAATATTTGAAACAATATTATTCTCCACCACCATCACCACAAAGCACGAGTGATGTTACTGCCGTATTACAATACATGAGAAGCAACTATGAGGTCGATTAAAACTAGGGAAGATTACATTGTTAGCTATAGCATCTAACTTTGTCTTCTTCAGGTTAATTTCTACTGATCCTGCAAGGAAAAAAAACCCGTGCACATTTGAAATTTCTGGTATTAAACTATCTTAAACGTATTTGCTCCACTGTCCTCTTTCACATACCTCCTCTTCAGTATGTTTTCATAGAGTTCACGCTAAATAGTTTTCCCAGCACATCTTCATAGTTGTCATGGTTTGTTCCTCAATCATTAAGTTACAATTATTCAAACTAACGTTGATTTCATTTCTGTTATCTAGTTATCTCTTTGCCATTCTGTGAGTGTCTGGCAACACTGAATACACTTCCATTTTCTATTTGTCTTATGAATTAAAAATGATGATGAAAAACACGAAGAGATTTAATATTATTGGTAACAGAGACAGGATTGACCATTAATTACAAGACAAAAAAGTGCTATAGCAATCTCTGCGTGTCTCTCTGTTTTCCTCCTTTCCCCTTTCTCTTCTCTCGCTCTCCGAATAGAAAGAACTGCAATAAACTAACAAGGTGAATTTAATAATAAGGTATTATATAACCAACATCCTAGTGCAGACAGTAAGTTCCGGGAAACATGAGAGCGCGAGCAATTTTAATTCTCGACTGCAATAATTTCACTTCACCTTAGGCGAAGATGTCGACACCATACACGTCTTGTTTCTAGAGCATATTATATTTGTGCATATTTACAAAAGAAACCAAATATTTGGGATTTAATATATACAGACAGAATATATCAACTGGAATATCTTGTTTCATTCCATGCATTTCCGAATAGTTAACAGTTTGAAATTAACTTGTATTTCATCCCCCGGGTTCGATTACGTTACTATCAATATGTAAATGACACACGTTTGTAACAGATAAATCGCTATAGAAGATTTATAATTTACTTAATTAATCCATGTTGCACAAGCCGAGCCTGTGAACAGCGTAAACTGTGTCACTTCACTTACGTATATGCTATTACGAAAATCTTTCTCTTAACTCTTAATAGCTTGTACCTCGTAAAAGAGAGAACACACAATTTATTTGATTGTGTAAGGCTATGTAAAAGGTTTTGTGAGCTAGTCAGATTCATTATGAAATTGTTCACTCAGTTAATGTCCTTGAGAAAGAGGCAACGCACATTGTTGTAGCCTTCTTCCCTATAAATTAAGGTATCAGAGATAAGCAATGAGTTAAAAGAAATGTTTACATATTTACTGAAGTTACCGCACGGTCTTGTTAGGTGTTCTACCGAGAAAGATGTGTCTATCATCCACCCACCGTTTACAATATAAAAGCATCAACTCAGTCATCTATAAAAAAGAAACACCCCGGTAAAATATTTGGTTCAAACGGAACAACTAGTAAACACATGAGCGTAAACTTTCACACATACACATACGTAAACACACATGAACGTAGACATTAAACATACCCATAAATAAGTACACAAATGCACATATACAAGTGCCTGCAAGTCATTCGCGCTCTTAATACAGACCAGCAGGAAATTATACAGATAAAGAAGACAGTCAATGTGGATTACAAGAGTATTTTACAAATATAGCCATGCATGTCAATATACATATAAACGTTATCTTATCATTTCGAAGTTCATGCTCTTGCAGTCCAAAACCAAGAGATAGCTACGAAATAGCTAATATATGAAATTGAATCAAAGAGATTTTCAAGATTCGACCGGAAATGTCGATTCTGTCACATTTATATTCTGGGGAAAATATCAAATGTGAGTAGCAGCTTCCCAATATGTCGTTGAAGTACTACCTTCCAATGCGGTATGTACAATGTCATCCGTAAGAAACACGTACCAACATAAGGATTATTTGTGGAACATTCTCGTCGAAACATCTGTCAAGTGCAAATGTATTTCAATTTTTGCTTTACATCTTTTCACTGAAACCTACAAATTTATAGGTTTCAGTTAAGACGTAGATCAAGAGATTTTCTTTCTCAGTGGCGTTGATTAAAGAAGCAACTTCATCGGGAGACGACACTAACTCACGATATTACTAGTATAGACATTGCCGGATTTAGGATAAATTAGACTCTGTGATAGTTAAATTATGAGGCCCCTTACTTGGGCAGTCAGGCATAAATGCTCAGGAAATTTAGAAGTAGTTAAAATATAACCTGTTACCAGATCAATCATTATTTCTTTTAAACAAGTTTTAGTCAAATTTTTGAATTATCAGGGCTCAGGAAATGGTTTTTGTAGTTTTACGGATAAATTCAGGTTTAGACTGTCTGGGCTATAGGTCAGATATGTACACTGCAACACATTTGAAGTTATTATATATTAGCCAAAGTCCCAACTCGCCTAACACTGTCTTACACAGGTCACATGATGAAATAGTCAAACTTGATAAAAAGAGAACAGACAGGACAGTCATT
>JAOPUL010000001.1:19423280-19435065 GCA_027564515.1 Octopus rubescens | reverse complement strand
TATATATATACATACAGCCATACGTACATGTATACGTACGCACATATTTACAGTTATATTATTACACAATTATGTGTGTTGTGTTTGTGTGTTTAAGAATATACGAAAATATTTGCCCTCATTATTGATTATTTTTATTTATCACCTATTGATTTTCGCAAATAAAGATTTGAAGGCTATACTTATAGTAATTAAAACTATTTTCTTTATTACATTTATTGCGATTCACCTTACTCTTTGAATTAGTATTACCGTATCATAGTTAGTTTTGTATAATTTCAATGAATTCCATAGGGAATTCTATAGTAATTACCCAGAAGTGCAATAAATTATTTAAGATCGTATGTGATATATTTCAGAATGAAATTTATATTCTTATTTTACTGCACTTTCGCTTCTTAGGTCATATTTTTAACGGATACTTTAAAGTTTAACAGTTAATAATTTGTATTAACATTTGACCATATTATTCTTTTCCTTCAGTTGTATATTCATAGAGCAAATATTATGATTAAATGTTTTCCGTCTTCTTCAGATGTTACTTAAAGTATTTATATAACATACGATGCCGGACGCTATTTATCATCGATGTATTTGAATTCATCAATTATTTTGTTTTGATCGTCGTGATGTTACTTATAGTTTTATTATACTTGTAAAATTTGATACGCTTTGGGAATCTAAAACGCCTTGTGGTACTAATTAAATTTTCTATTTTGAGATCGCAATTTTATTTGCATCCTCTTCGTCTTCTAGATTATGTCTCCCTTTGATATTTTGTAAGTTCAGTTTATAGATGTTTTCTATATTTATTAGAATCGTTGAAACCAAATATATTCACAGACACGTTTTACTGCCTGTTATTTCATTATAATATCCCGTCGCATTTGTGCTTAGAGTACTGGTATGCTGCTTTCATTTCTTTATGTTAATAGCACATTATTTGAAATATACCATTTCAATCGCGTAAAAAAGGTGATAAGCTACCAAGTAAACAGAATCTATTCCGTTACTCACACAGTAACAATGCCATATAGTATAATAGGTAAAAAATAAAATATAATTCATCACATTTACGAGACTGTATCTATTATGAAATCATTTTTGCGCTACGCCATTAATTTTTAGCCGCGGTCAATGAATGTCAAAATCAGTAAACAGCTTGCGGATCAAACATAAATATATTACAGAGACTTCATCTAGCTGTGTTGAGGAGACACTTATCAGTCAACTGCGAACATTTTCTTTAAAACAAAAGTAATAAATTCAGAAAAACGTTCATAAACTATTGGCAGCAACGTTATTTTCTGAAATAAAAAGAGTAACCCCGCAATACTTGGAGAGAAGAGTTGGAGTTGTCTATTTTCGACTTCTTATATAATATGTGTGTGTTTGTGCATGGACGTGTTTGTCTTTTTCGTTGTATCCGAATAGTGAGACATATGAGAATAGTGAGAAATATGCATCACATTTACATATGTGATGCATATTTCTGCGTATGGGAGATTGTTTGTTTGCATAACTGCATATAAAACAGAGCTGTAGAATGTTATACATTTTGCTTGTAAAAGAACGTGAATGAAGTAACTTCGATTTTCCGTTTTATAGCAGTCATCAGTCTGAGAATGGTTAATAACCTATAACTTCGACTTTCTGGCAGAGTTTTCCTTTAATCAATAATATATTTTAATTTTTTGTGTGTCCACGGGCATTTATATGCATGTGTGTGCTGATGCATAGCATTAATATGTCCGACACGACATTCTCGAAACATGTATGACAAAATGTCTAAAGCGTAATTGAAATATTATTTTATTCATATTACGTGATTGTAACACCATTTGTTAATTAACAAACAAATATTCTTTATAATTTCTATTATTGGTGATTAATAATTATGTTATAATTATAATTACTGTTTTAAATGATTACATCGCGATAAAAATACATGATTTTTGCTGAGCAGTAAAACTGAAAAAATGCATTTCGAAATATGAATAATATCATTTGTTATTTATTTTTCAAATATGATTTGCAGTTGTCATTCGTTATAGACAATTATAAAACGCATATAATGCCACACATATTATTGTAATTGTATGTATTGAATGGAGCATCGCAGAAAATCCAAGTCTATACATCAACGGATCAAAAATATACAGAAAGAGCACATCCTTATTAGATTGAAATTCACTGACCCTTTAAACGGTCAGGTGTGTTTATGAGATGTATGCATCTCAAGAAATGCATTTTGCCAACTCACTTAAGCATACGTTGGTTTCAATTTTGGTATAAGGCAAATAATTTCGGGACAGGGGTAAGTCGAATACATCGACTCCGGTATTAAACTGGTACTCATTTTATCAACCCCAAAATGGGAATCTGAACTCAGAATGTAAAAACGGGTCAAATGTATTCATGTAATATGAGATTCAGCGTTTGCGGGATCGTATATGTTAAGGCGTATATAAGCGCGTAGGAATATTGCAATTTCTGAGCTTGAAGGTTAAATTTGTTCATGCAGAACTTCCGTATTCATTAAATGATAGTTCGCTGATGCTAAACTGTGTGTGTGTGTGTGTGTGTGTGTTTGTGTGTGTGTGTGTGTGTGTTTTGTTATCAAATGATGCTATTCATTTCCCTTTTAAGACAACTATAACCACGTAAGAAAAAATGGTAACATGAGTCGAGTTGAATTGACTATTCATTACAGCAGTTTATTTTGTACAAAATCATGTCATCGGGCTCTTTCTGGCAGTTACGTTTTCATAATCGCGAATAGCAAGCAATATTAACATTGCTTGGTTCTTATCGTGACCTCATTGGTTCTGTGCGATTGTTTCGTATGTGCACTTTTGATGCTAGGGATTTCGAATAGGTGAGATATGTCGTATGGGTATGGCGCAGTACAAGTAGCATCGATGCTAGATAAGGTATCAGTAGTAGTGGTCATTATAATAGTAATAGTGTCTGTTACAAGCCCAAGACTGTAAACCACCCACTATCATCGTCGTAGTGTTCGTCCTCCTCCTTTTAGTAGTAGTAGTAGTAGTGGTAGTAGTAGTAGTAATACTTACATTATCATCATAGCAATCTTCATTTACAATAGGATGTTGATCTGGACAATGATTCTGATGATACTTAAAGTATTTCTATGTTCCCGAGGATAATGATTATAAGACAACAACGACGCCGCTGACTAACAAGATCAGGATAGATACGATAGTAATGCTAATAATCATGGTGATGATGATATCGACGATGATAGTCCTAATTACGCTAATGAGAATAAAGTAAATGTGTGCAATAATGATAAGAGAAATAACAACTGTTGCGGAAAATGTTTGATTCCAAAGTAACTGATACTAATGAGCTGCCGGTGCATGATGATGATGATGATGATGAGGATGATGTTGGTGGTGGTGGTGGTGGTGGTGGTGGTGGTGGTGGCGGTGGTAGCGGTGCTGGTGTTGGTGGTGGTGTTGGAGGTGGTGATATGGTGTTGTATGTGATGCCATGTGAATGAAAACACAACAAAATGTAGGAGTCTTTCTAATTTTACTCAGATGTAGAAAATATCTATGACCAAAACGGGATTGTTTTTCAATGAAATTCACTCCATTTAATTACACAATATTTTCAAAAATATTATCGCTATTTAAATAATAAACAAGTAGTGGAATGTCACTCCACTATATGCCTATTATTTTCTTACTTACCACTTATGTTCTGGGTTCAAATCCAAAGGTAATTAAAATATATTTTACTTACGAGGTTGAAAAATACGTACCAGTTGTATAAGAAGCGAAATTTGCACGATTATGTATACCTCACTACAAATTGGCGCATAACTTAGCGTCCGAGGGATGAGCTACGATCATAAGGTCATAGATTCGACTGCTGAATTGTATAGTATGATTTGTAATTGTGCGACAAAGTTCATTTCAAAGGCTTGTACCATCAGACAGCTACTCAGCTCTGGTTGCTGGAACTGAAGCTAACACGACGCTGTTGGAAGGCGTGTTTAGAGAAGGCGCGAACCGAGTCCATTGGTCAGTTGAAACTTAGACGGTGTCACGTGACAGTTAGCTAGTGTAGGCTGGTAGAGCCTACAGGCGAGTATTTAAAGGGACATTTTGGCAGGATGGTCACTCTCCTGCTGACAGTCGTTGACGCTGCATCGAAGAAACTGAAGATCAAAAAAAGAGAAAGCAGAAACGCACTCAATACCAGACCTGAAGACACCTCCGAAAGGAGGGGGGACGCCACGGCGAAAACGGTACGGTAGGAGGGGTCGAACCCGGACGTCCGTTCCTCCTCGTGGTCTATTTAGCAACAGGGTCATATAAAGGAGCTGTTGAGGTAGCGAACCATGAAACGAGGTTGGAATTCCTTCATCATTCTGCCGTGCAGGTTGCATAAAATGAGTAACAGTCTAGTGCTGGTGCATCCTTCTTTCCCATTCTCTCTCGCTGGTGATTTTTGGGATGGCCTAGGGGACGTATATCTGTTCTAATGGTACATGAACACCTAAAACAACTGGTAAAAAAACATGGCACCTGATTACATGTCCTAAACACATGTGAGAAACGGCAATGTTTCTCACCAATAAGAACACTCTTGCACGTGAATGTTTTATTCATCCAGATTTTCTAAACATTTTACTCCTTTTCTGTTTTGCATTACACAATGAATTAAAACATAATCTAAATATATGTTGACCTTCTTTTCTAAGAGTTTAATAAGAATAAAATAATTTAACTTGCAGAAAATGTGCTCTATACAATTTCTTCAATCTTAATTTGTAGATGAGTGGTCTTGTTCAAATAAGATGTGCAGCCTTAATATTCGTGGAATATATCCATACGTATGGTATAACTTTTACCTTTTACTTTTTACTTGTTTCAGTCAACAGACCGCGGACATGCTGGGGCACCGCCTTGGATTTTTAGTCGAATGAACCGACCCCAGTACTTATTTGTTCACGACTGATACTTATTTTATCGATCTATTTTGCCGAAGTTATGGGGAAGTAAACTAACCAACACCGGTTGTCAAGCGGTGGTGGGGGACAAACACAGACACAATGACACACACACACACACACACACACACATGTCCGTTATGTTTTGATTTATAGCATAACCATTTATACCTCATATTATAAATCGGTATGGATTGTGAACTTGATTATTAAGATATCTAATAGAAGATGAATTTAGTCGACTATTGAGGACACATCTAGATTGTCTCGTATCATCCATTCCATGCAGAAACGTAACTGTGCTCCACGGTGTTCTTCCTTGCAACGCAACAAACATCCGGAGGGTTTCCAACTCATGGGCCACGAACAATTATATAGACACATGTTTATTCATCTTTATTATTCCTACTGTGGTGGGAAATACTAACGGCCTTTAGTATCGTTATTAGATGCGACAGAATCGTAATTCGCTATATTTCATTCTCATTTCACTGAATTACAGTCAGTAGATGCAGAAGCTATTCTGGTATTGCCCTCTACTATGGAAGATCAGAACTTTTAATTGAGGGTAGTAGTGAATATGACAACAATAATCGTAACATTATATGTCCTTTTTTTCATAAATATACCATTCCATAAATATACGTTCTGCGTTGAAATATTTTATTATCATTACAGGATGTTAATCTTTTTTGCCTATATTAGAAAAGGATTATTACAGCTTATTCTTCATTTATCCATCATTATTGTTTTTAATATTAAATGCACGCTATAAGCAATACATATTTTACAAAAAACACAATGCACTCCTTTCGTTCAATTTATAACAAAAGGGTGAAAATAATGTGAATATATATATATATATATGTATGTGTGTGTGTATGTGTGTGTGTGTGTGTGTGTGTGTGTATACATTTATTGGCAGCAATTTCTCATTGCTTTATAAATGCAGGTTCTATTAACATAATAATAATAAAATACATGAGTACGTCACTCTTGATCCTGGAGTCATATACCATCCACGAGTAATGGTCGCTCAACACGTTAGAAATGACAGCTAAATCTCCCTTAAACCACACCTTGCTGGAATGAAGTGGTAAAGGCTGACCTCAGGACTCTGGGCTTAAAGGATGAGATGACAAAGGACCGGGAACTCGGGCAATATGAGGTTCTCAAAAGTCTCGACCTCCTCAGAAAAATAACAGTGGAGAATATTTAGACACTATTAATAAATAAAAGTTTTCAATGGTTAATCCAGAAGACAAATACATTTCTACAGCTGATAAATAGACAATTAATCATCCAGCTGCAGAATTTGCGGTAATTATGCCAGATATGAATTTAGAAACAAAAGTCTTCTGCAATTGCATAAAAAGTGTGTTCCTGGTGAATCAACACTTCAAACAATTAGGGCAATGCATCCAAATTATGACCCAATGCAGTTCCCATTGCAATTTCCATTTGGCGATAGGGCATAGTCAACTGTTGATGTTGGAGGTAAGAGTAATACAATATCAGAGATGGATTGTTACAAATATAGGCTCATGGTTCGGGAACATGATTTCCATTTCCTTCTTCACAACACTAGTTGTTTAGCTCAGAAATATTAATCTGATATGTATTCCAAGATTGAAAAAGCAAGGTTACAGTGGATTTGATATAATCAAAAGGAAATCACGGCATAAATTTTCAAATGTTCATGATTACACGTATTCCCATAGTCCAAATATTGGCAAAAGAGTAATCTTACCTCCAAAAGTAATAGGAGACCCACTGTGGATGCAGAAATTATAGACTCGGTGGAAATTTTTCAACTCCAATGGAAGGAAAAATCAGAGGCTGACAGACCTGACTTAACTGACAGAGCATTTAACATGAAACTTTCTTACATGATATTTTGGATGAGATTTTAGGGTACATGTAGACTATAGAGTTTCAAATGACTGAACCTTCCCATTGTCATATGTTATTCATATTAAAAAAAAGAATATGATATGAAAAGAATATGTTAATGAAAAGTTTGTTTATACAGAACTCTCAAATCCACAAACACAACATTTGCAAAACTTCCAAATCTACAAACACAAACTATGCAGAACTTCCAAATCCACAAACAGGACCGATTCTATTTAAAAATGTCACCAAAATCATGCTACATTGTCCATGTGGGAGGGATACACCCAATGCAACATGTATTTTGATGGGAACTGTAAAAAATAATTTCCCTAAAAAAGTTTAGGAAAATATATTACACAGTTATAACAGCTATCCACTTTATTAATGTGGAAATAATGGTTCTACATTTAGAAAGTTATATGCCAAATTGGATATTTGTTCAGTGGTACCACATTCCCCACTTTTTTAGTTAAATGTGGAGCGATTCTGAGAGCTTTATTGCATCATACTCTTGGAGCTACATCATTTGAAGACATGAGAGATATTAATGGTGAAGGTTTCTAATGTTAGAAGGCGGTTTCAATGAAACTAGGCTTAGCACATGATGGCCGTAAATACTATCTAACAATGGAATTTGAAAATATTTCAGCAACACCATATCAGTGGAAAAGACTGTTCTACTCTGACGAATTAGTTGCAGCATTTGAAATGCAACCTTCAGAAAATCGAATGCATGCTTTAGAAATAGAAGATATCAATGGTAGCATAGAATAACATACATTGCAAATAACTAAACTTATTTTAAGAGAAAATGGTTCAATATTTAACGATTACCCTCCCCATGAATACACCAAACAAGAATATTTTCAACATCAGTACAGGCAACTCTTTCATTCTGCTAGATGTTAGTAATTTTTCACAGATTGAACAAAATATTTTCTTTGATGAAACTGTCTAAATAAATTTAAAGTGTTATCAACAAGCAGCATTCCAGATCATTAAAGAGGCAATTCGCAATTCAAAAGCAACTACTCACAGGCACAAGATTCTCACCGCTAAAATTTTCTTTATTGGGGGGTCAGGTAATGTGTTTCTCTATAGTGTCGACAGAGAAGGAAATATTGCAATAGTAACTTTATCACCTATAGCCTCATTGTTTCTTCTTAGGGATAGAATGGCTCGTTCTGTTAAAGAAGCAAATGGTGAAATTATTGTACCCCAGAAATGTAACATTGTTCACAATTTTAGTAATCTAAATTCCTCGATTTTCAATAGAAATAAATGACATGCAGGAATTATTAGAGTCAGAAAAAGTTCCAACATTTGGTTTAGCACCCAAAATTATTCATGTTGATCTCATCAATGAGGAAATATTAAAATTGTTTCAAGAACATGAAAAGTTCATGATCAATGTTCGCAGAAGGATGAACATCCAGAATTCACAATAGAGTGCTTAAATACGCTATATATTGCAGGCGTACCATCGCACATATTACAATTAAAGACTATTGGTGCATGATTATTTGTTCAAGGCATTCAAGAAAAAAGTCATTGAGACAACAATAATTGAAAATCCTCATCACAGAAATCCTATTTATAATAAGAGTTACCCGTTTTCATGAGGTGAAGAGTTGCCATTTACATTAGTTAAACTGTAGTTAAATTAACAATGGCAAAGATATACATTGGAAATAAATTGCTCTATATTTATTAACAAACATTGACAAATGGACAAAAATCATTTTACGTCACTAGTGTCCACAAGGTCTTCAGGATTTTCACCTGAAGAGACAAATCTGCACCGTGGGATGCGCAACAACCAATAGCATCCACCAGTGAAAATTGATGCACGATGGGTAGAAACGATTATCGTGAATAATAAAGAATCTTATACTCCATCTTCCATCTTATTCATCTATTATATACCTGACAACCACTGATGATTTCCTGAAGTAGATCCTTCGATGACAATAGACGAACAGCGGATGATACCAGTTGGCTATAGACTGTGATCGTGCTTACTTGGCACGCTACTGGGGTACTTACCTAAACCCCAATAAACTACTTATAAATATATATATTTTATATATATATATAGTAAAACCAAATATCACTTGCAACTCGGAAAACCTAATCTACGTAATTACATGCGTTGGATGCCAGCACAATTACATAGGTCAGACGGGCGCCTCATTACGCAAGAGAATGACGACCCACCGCCAACAGATCTGAGGCGAAAACACAAGGAAAATTCTCTTAAATGGTCACATTGCAGATTGTGCAGCTATGGACTTACCCAACTTTCAAAATCTTCCCTCTCTACAAATGCTCCGACTCCTTCACTCAACAACAGATAATTAATAAAGAACAACAACTAATCAACAAATATAAAACACAATTAAACATGGAAACATCCACAATCAACCAATAAACAAGGATTTACACACATACCCATAAATGACTTTAAACAATATATTTAAAAACAGAACACACACACTCAAAAAACAAACAAACATTCAAAAGAAAAACATATTCTCTTGACCACCTCCACCCCCACACACATACACACAATGAGAACTGACCATTCATAAACAGAAGGGCACAGTTGCCAAATAAAAAAGAAATAGAAAAATGTTTTGACACCAAATTATAATTTTTTGTCAATTCTATAAAATTATTTAAAAAAAAAATAAAACAGGAAACATCTTTCTCAGAGAAACAAACAAACAAACAAACATTCATAAGAAAAGACACACCCTGGACCTCCATCTGAGGACTGACCAAAAATCATTATTCATTTCAAGGGAAATTGAGAGACCAAAAAGAAAACAATTCTTTTGTTGACCCCCTGCTGAAATCTACTTAACAGCTGTCAAACATTCATTTCTGAATTAAAAAGAAATAAACAAATGTTTTCTCTTTCTGAAGAGAATTCTATAGAATCCTTATTCAAACTGAGAACTGAGAACTAACCATCCCTTAAACTCACACTATATAAAAAGAGAATGTAAGATGACAATTTCACACTTGCTCTTAAATATGCACAAGATATAAGAACAAGCTGTCTGTAATTTCCAATTTTACGTATTTTTTTTAGACTTTCAAACGAATATGTGCGAATGTACATACGACATGCGACCTACGCGAGGGCGTTTATACATCCTTAACTGTTGACGGTTATATTTTATACTTTTATCGCTATATTGCGTGTTCGATTCTTTTTACCATTTGTTATTTTATTGATCTTCTATATAAATAAAGATATATACTTGAATTTGGTGCTTTTCGTTACACTAACTGAGACGACACGTTTTGGAACTGTTATTTTAACGAGTTATGTAAACGGGTTATATTTATTCATCACCTGAAGAGACACAGCTGCACCGTCCGATGCTCCTGAATCAGTCGTCAAGAACCCCATGCGTGAGGGATCGATGCTAGATGGGTCGAAACAATTGTAGTGAATGATAAACATTCTCATTTCATCTATCTTCCGTCTTTCATTAATCAAATACTTAACGAACACTATGAATCCGATCGTGCTTTACCAGCAATTATCAGGTATAAACCATTCGTTTTATTCCCCGTCCCACTTTCTATTTCAATCTCTCTCTCTCCCTCTATCTATCTATCTATCTCTCTTTCTCTCTCTCTGTCTCTCTCTCTCTCTCTGTCTCTCTCTCTGTCTCTCTCTCTCTTTGTCTCTCTGTCTCTCTGTCTGTCTCTCTGTCTGTCTGTCTCTCTCTCTCTCTCTCTCTATATATATATATATATACACTCATACGGACATCATATACAGATAAACACTTAAGAGGATCAAATCCCTGTTTCCTGTATTCTATGCTGTATATATTCTTCTCATCTCTGAAGGGGACGTTGATCCGTAGCACCGTGAAACGAAGTGCTTTGCTCATTAATGCTCATCGCCCGGTCCACGATTCGAAACATCAATCTTAACGTTATGAATGTTCTGAGAATTGTGAATGTAGAAGAATGGCAACATTTTTCTTCTGCAATATATGTAAGATATGATATCCATGTGATTGTATTTCTTTTGCATTTTCTTTTTAATTGTATCAGGAAATGCATATGGGTCACACTATCTTAAAATAATCACATTTGGGATTTGTGTCTTTATGTTATAATTATTTGTTTCAATATTATCAAATATATTCTAACAAACGAACTTTTCATGAGAGAGACGAAATACGAAATCTATTGAGTAGCAACACGTTATCACGTGAATGAGTTACACATATGTTATCCAAGCTGCAAAGATAAATCTCTCTATTCAATAATAAAAATATAGGCTGCCAATGTAGTTTGCAGATAGACGTGTACATTGTTAATCAATCAGCGAGAATTTCTTCGTTTACTGACTGACAGAAGACATCGAGGCTATGGCATGTAAATTAAAAATTCAAATCAATCCTAATCCGTCCTCAAAGATTTCGCATTGTCTTTCTATATTATTGGTTTCCATAATGTAATCATCGTTCTCGTTGTATACACTCTCAATCTCGATTCCGTTGAAAAGAATAGTCAAGATGAATATGCACGCAATTTAAATTCTTAAGACAAACCCATCAGTTAGTTGCTATCTGACACTCTGTCCGTTCCCTGACTGCATAACTAACATATAGTCACGTTCATTCACCTCTACTAAGATTTCATGTCTTTGACATACCGAGTTCAACATCTATTTCAAGTTATTCTCTTTAATGTTACTATATTCAAAGATAAAATTGTATATACAATGTACGGTTAGGGTACAATCGACGCAACGTCATCTCAAATTGATCAAAAGTTCACCATTTCCATATAAATGTATTTCTATCTATCTATCTATCTATCTATCTATCTATCTATCTATCTATCTATCTATCTATCTATCTATCTATCTAT
>JAOPUL010000001.1:19254757-19265881 GCA_027564515.1 Octopus rubescens | reverse complement strand
ATACTGCAGCTCTTTCTCCGTACCCGATAATTATCGTTTCTCTAACGGCTACTGTGAATCGCTGACTGCATAACAGAGCAAACAATCTCACAATCGTCATGCTATACAGACCTCCACATGCCCCCTTACCTCGCTTCCAGGATTGTCTTGATAGAACCGAAAGGTTTTTTTTTCAAATCATAACTGCAGTACCATTCTGATGATGAGTGATTTTAATATACCCTTCATAGAGTGGACCATAAATACAATTAAACCCCAATTGTCTATCCCAAAACCCGACAAGGCAGCTGCTGAACTTCTTCACGCGGCTATGGATGATTTCTTTCTTTTCCCAACTCGTGCTAAAACTCACTAGACGCAAAAACATACTGGATCTAGTGTTAAGCAGTCACACTAAAGACTATCCATAATGTCACAGTGGAGAAAACTCTCCTGTCTGACATGACATGGTGATCTGCAGCCTAATCCTCAAACACCCCCCAAAATAAATCCAAACCACCATCGAAACCACGTCATCCTTTTGATAAGTTGAACATCCATAAAGCAAACTGGAACAAAATCATGAATGACCTATCACAAGTTGACTGGTCCCTTGTAGCTCTTTCCTCAGCCAGTGAAGATCAATGTAAACTGTTTGTGGAAATAGTAAGTGCAATTTCTGAAAATCTCACCCCTCCTCGTCCTTTAATATAGGTGGTCACAGAACCTTAAGAGAAAAAAAAAGAAATTACCAGGAAGGTAAAGAGGACAAATCTTAAATAAATCGCCTGAGATACTCTTCAAAACAGCCACCTGATGCAAGGAAATTTACCATCTTGGAATCTAGAAAACAACACTTGCAGTGTGGTATGAGGCAACTCATTAACTCTCAAAAAGCTGCAGAGGAAAAGTGGGCAATAAAGAATGCCAAACACAACCCCAAGATCTTATTTTCCTATGCCAAAGCACATAATACGTCAGTTTCAACTATTGGTCCCCTGACTGATTGTAATGATGTTCTCCACAGCGAAGCCAAACATATGGTCGAGATCTTACGAAGCCAATACTGATATGTCTTCAGCAACCCTAAAAACGTTGATCTAAATGACGTTGCTCTCTCAATTCCATAACATGTCCTCTCTGATATACATTTCGTTGAAACCAGCATCATAGCAGCAATAAGTCAAATTAAATATGGCTCAGCTACTGTGCTACAGGAATGCGAACAACAACTTGCAATACCGCTTGCAGGTCTCTGGAGAAAACCTCTAGAATCCGGCTATATCCCTCAAAACCTCTCCCAGTCGGTCACCCCAGTGTTTAAAAAGTGAAACAAATCACTCCCAGCAAATTACGGACCGATATCACTGATCTCACATATGATCAAACTGTTTGAGTGGGTTGTGAGGGAAAGAGTAACGGCCTTCCTGGAGCATCACGATTTCCTGAGCCCAAATCAACATGGCGTCCGAAGTGGTCGGGACTGTCTGGCCCAACTTTTGCACAACATTGACAACATCCTAAATGTTCTGATCGAAGGCTGCAACACTGACATCATCTACCTCGATTTCAGCAAAGCATTCGATCGAGTTCACCACAATATTTTATTGCATAAAATAACTAACATTGGAAACCAAGAAAACGTGTTCCGTGAATCAAATGTTTCCTGACCAACAGAACTCAACAGGTTGTGCTTGGCGGAGTTTACTCAACACTTGCTAGAGTGAGAAGCGGAGTCCCGCAAGATACCGTGCTGTGCCCGCTTTTATTCATCATTTATATGAATGATATCGCATAGCTCCATAAAATATTTGCGGATGATTCAAAACTCCTGAAATTCATAATGAAGCAAATGATCGGACAAAACTCCAATCAGCCCTTCAGTCATGAACTGAATGGGCAAAAAACAACAATATGCAATTTAACGCGGAGAAATTTAAACTCATCCACTTTTGAAATGTGAACACCCTCGACGAGCAATGCCTGCTACCATCTGGTGACCTATTGTGACCATCAGAAATTGTCAGAGACCTAGGGGTAATTCTCAACAATGAACTCAGTTGGAACTCACATATTAACCAAAATGTTGATCTGGCTCGCAAAACATGCGCTTGGACCCTTAGGATCATTGATTCGAGGGATCAAGGCATTATCACGTCACTCTTCTCCACTTATGCCAGGCCCCACCTTGAGTACTGCTGTCCCTTGTGGTCCCCCTACCCAAAACAAAACATAATAAGGATTGAAGCTCCACAGAGATCAATCACAAAACAAATTGATGGTATGTCAGAACTTGACTACAGGGAACGTCTCAAGAAGTTAAAGCTGTATTCGCTACAACGCAGACGGGAACGCTACATCATCTGCACAATGTGGAAACTGTTTCACGGAAATTACCCAAAGGATATTGGTATAGAGTTCAAGACCCATCCAAGGCTGGGGCCACGAGCCATACGATTTCTTCAAAGAACGGGCTCAATGCACATAAGGACACTAAAGTATAATTTTTTTATCTCCAACAGTCCCGCCTAGTTCAACCTCATCTTCAAAGACGTTAAGGCGGATAAAAGCCCATAACTTTCAAACAGCGCCTGGACAACTTCTTGCAAGGGGTCCCAGACAGACAACCAAGACCTGGATACGTCTCGACAAACAATAACTCCTTGCTGGAATTGCCAATAGTGTAATGTCCCCACCAGGTGGTGCTATTAGTCATGACCTGGGCCGCCAACGGCTAAAACAAATCTATGTTATCTAAGTTATATATATAATATTATATATATCCATAAGGCCACAGGCTGTAATACAAAGCCACCAAGTAGGTTAAATTTAACAAAATTACGTTCAAGGGCTCTCAAGGAGTGTCGGTATTACTAGAAATAGGAGCCAAAATGATCCAGCCTTTTAAGGTATTTTTAGATTGGCAAGTGGGAGTAACTTGCCAAGCTAAATATAGAATTGTACCTTAAGAGACTGCAGCATTTTGGCTCCTATTTCTAGTAATATCTCCTATCTTTGTGAGCCCGTAATCATAACTTTGATAAATTTAACCTACTTGGTGGTTTTGTATTAAAGCCTGTGGACTTATGGTTATATATAATTATAAAAATACATATTGATATTTAACAATATCATCCGAAAACTTATTTGGAATAGTCTATACATGTTGGCGAGAGAGTAATGTCTTATCGGATCGAGGGACATCGAACAAACGTTGTTCATGAAGGATGGATCCGAGGAACCCAGGGTTCAACGCATTTCATGTTAGCTCGTCGGGTGGGAGTTACTCCCACTTGCCAATCTAAAAATAGAATTGTACCATAACAAGCTGGACCATTTTGGCCCCTATTTCTAGTAATACCGGCTCTCTTTGGTAGCTGTTAATCATAATTGTTATATACATATATATATATATATATATATATATATATATAAAGAGAGAGAGAGAGAGACATACAGACAGACAGACAGGCAGATAAATAGATTAGATATACACAGGCGTGGGTGTATTATAACAATTTTACTTCAGAACCACATGGTTTCGGGTTCACTTCCATTGCGTACCACCTTAGGAAAGTATCTTCTACTATAGCTTGGTGCTGACCGAAGTCTTGTTAGTGGATTTTGTGGACGGAAACTGAAAGAAAGCCATCGTATATACTTATATAGATGTGCCTCTGTTCCTATGTTTATCCGCCAACACCTCTTGACAACCGGTATTGTTGTTTGCGTCCACGTAACATAGCGGTTCGGCAAAAAAACCCGATGGAATAAGTATCAGACTGTGAAAAATAATTTTTAGCGGTTGATTCGATCGACTGAAATTATTTAAGGTAGTGTCCCAGCACGGCCGCAATTTAATGATTGAAATAAGTAAAAGATAAAAGGTATATGCTTGGTCTGTCAGATCCGACCCTGGCATTTTGCCCATAATAACATAGCGGTATACCTTTAAACCATTATTTGTGTATTTATAAGAATATATAGTAGCAACAGAAAAAATGTGTTTTCGAAGGTTTTGTTTTCGTTGCTTAGTTTCGAGATCCATATGAAGTCGTAGGTAAACAGTATATTCTATTTATATTAAGCTATTAGATAAAAACGTATCTTGTTAGAAATATTCGAAATGGAATGGGAATTTTCAGTAGTTCTAATTTAACACTTCGAATAAAAATTATTTTTGTATGTTGAAGGTTGGCAGTTATAAAACGTGTATTGGAGGCGGAAAAATAAATTGTGAAGTTAATGGTTGACATAAAGTATACAAAAATTATAGTTGTAAACGAAAATTAAAAGCTTAAAAATAAAGAACGGATCAAGGAGAGCTAATAAACGAGATAAGAAAATGAAAGGTGAATAGAATGAGAATTACAATACAAATAATGAAAACCAAATTATTTAACGAACTCTAATAGAAAGAAAGAAATATCTCTAAAATTAAGAAGCCAAATAAATAACGAAGAAAGTAAAGAAACAGAGAGAATTTAAACTAATTTATTTGTTCAATCAAACAATTTCCATGAACATTTATTTCGATTTTAATTAAATTGAAATTATTTCTTTATATTTATGTACATTATCTTAATTTCATGTAATATGCCATAATGCACATTGTAGCTAAAAATAATTTCTCATGCCACATCTTAATGTATTACACACTTGTGTTCAACTCTTTGAAATCCAAAAGCAAAGGCCATATATGATACAATATTCTATTTATTTTCCTCTTAAAAGATAGGTTCAATTTTGGTAAGAGACACAACTGACCGAGCCAACAGTGTCCAATTTTACCAATCAAAGCTACAGTTTATATCATCGACATTGCTAATAACTGCATCATAGGCCAATATACTCAATTTGAATATTTCTGCTAACAACTTTGATGTCATAGCACTGGATAGTGGAATACTATACTTTTGACAAGTTCTTTATTAATTTTGTAGAAAGGAATTTAATTTCATGTATATCCTTGAAGAACGAATTGAAAATCACTGCGGTATATATCACTACTCCGATGACAGCCAACGTTATTCCTTCTTTAAGTATAAGTTTGACAACTAAACCAACGGAGAGAACTTACAACTAGATGAAATCTCCAAGCGGTTCAAATGCACCAGTCTACGATATCAAGGTGGCTAAAATGCGTCAGCAGAACGGCACCCAGGAATTATGACCTGGATGCAGCTAGGCCCTCTTTGTCTATGAATTTAAAGGTTGAAATACCTGCCAGCGGTGAGTTTCTTCTCTGAAAACCTCCTGCTGTTCAGCTTTCTTCGGAGCGTCTTACCACCATCATATTCTTTCTTTAACAATCGATAACTTTACCTACCTAGTTTATTGATCTAAACATCACTATCACACTGTATGATAACATGAATACAATGTAAATGTACTGCACAATGGTTAATTAGTTTCCTGTTATTATTGCTTGTTACTGTTGTTGATTTAGTCCAACGTATAATCAAGGGCTCATTAGCTGACTCTTATTGGGCGTATTTTTGATGGAAGATATATATTAAGATATATTTGACGCAATGCTGCATCTTGTTCGATAACTCCTTCTTCAACGTTAAATAATGCGTGTATAAAAATGTGTTTAATCACCAAATAAAGTCAGTGATAAACTTGCTCGTTTCGAATAGATAACTACGCTCCTTCAAAGTTCTAAAAACAAGTAACCTAAAGAAATCATTTCGAATTTCTTACTATGTAATCTGAAATAATTAGAAAACGATTTGTGACGCAAAGTACATGCATGCATGCGTATACTGAGGTGAAAGGAACTCAAATATCTATGCGCATGTGCGCAGAACAAACACAGTATAAACGATATGCAATATATATTAAAGGAAGATAGAGATTGCAAAATATAAGTAAATGAATGAAACCCTTATCTGAGGAAACATTGAGATGAATGCCATTTATACATTTACTTAAGGCTCCTGGCACCAACTAATGTATATATCGATTTCCAGTAACTCAGTATAAGTTGGAGATTAAAGTTGCATTTCATTTGATTTGAAGCCAAACATAAAGAGAAGTTAAATAGTGCACACAAAGCACTTAATTCTACTCTTTACTGTTTCGTACGTTTCCTAATATAATGTTTACATTTTGATTCTGCTTAACCCAACACCGGCCCAAGACTACCTACGTATAGATCTCAACGTCACCTCTACAATAGGTGCCATCTTCTCCCACACGATGTGTGCCATTTTCTACCTGTGCTACAATGAGCGCATCTTCTCTTATATTTTCTATAACTTTCTCAAGATATTTTCCTCTTTCAGACAAGCTGAAAATACACTCAAAAACCTACCTACCTACCTTTTTTTCAGAAATGACCTTATCTGGTATCTTTATTACTAAGCTTTCATGTTTACAGTTAGATTTTTAAAAATGTATCTAAGTTTTCGTGGCACATTTACATTTTAGCGCCCTGGGAAATCGTCAATTTTTGCCTAGCGTTTGGCCCTGGCTCCGGCGAAATGGTATTGCAGTGCCCATTGAGGAGATTTATAGTCACCACGGTGTATTGTTTTATATAAAGCATGTATTTTGGTAACAACTGTTGCGTTACTTTATCTATCTCTAGTCGTGTGCTTCCAAGAGAGAAAGATAGGGAGAAAGAGAGTGGGGCGTGTTGGTGTAATGTAGTTACTGATATTCATATTTTTCTGTGAATATGCATTCGGTGATTATTTGGCCAGTGTGACAGAAATATCTTTAGGATGGCACTGTACGATATTATATATGTCTAGTTGGTTGTTGATATAGAGGCTGTGAGAGAGAGTCAATGCATTATTTCGGCAACGCGCTTTTCTCTTTGCACCTCCAAGTGTGTTGCTTTTCAAATGTTTTTGTTTTAGTGTGGAGTTGGTTGGTGTAAAACATGGAATGAAATGGCGTCACTCTCTTCTGTTTTTCTTTGTTTTTATTTTTTTATAGTTTGTTAGATTTATTGTGCAGAGATTATATTAGGGTGGCTAGGCTGAGCGGGCATTATAGCATAATGAATGTATTTTCTGATTAATACGTTGTTTGTTTCAAACATGTTAACTAAATTCACTGAATGTGTTTATGTGCTGTTTTCCTTTGTCTATTGTACATTCTACGGGCGTGCGTTAAGAACATCGGAGAGTAATATACGTTATTCCCAATAGAGATGTTTTTTTGTGTGTGGTGATGTGTTCATAATATCGCTGCTGTTATTATTTCGAGTGAACCGACTGTCAAAAGCGTTAAATCACTGGTCATCCTGTCTTAGTTTTAGGCAGTGTATCTAAACCTACCTCATTTATGTGATTTCCTTCTCTTTTTTTAAAACAGAAATAGTGGTTTAGAGGTGACTTTGAAACTATTTCTAGTAGGATGCGTGACAACGTAGATAGCCTCGTCTCATCGTCTGCATGTTGTTGCTGCTGATGTTTAGTTATGTTCAATGCATTTATGATTACGTATTCCTAGACGCTAGAGTGGAGTTGAGAAAGACAAGCCTAGCAAATAAATCAAAAGTGTAAAGATGTTCTTATTAGCTCACGGTATCTCTATGGTGTTGAATATGATGTGATGCCATTTGGAGTAGCTTCTAACAAATCAGATTGTAGATTGACCAATGGCTACGTTAAGTGAATTTTTTGTTTCGGTTAGATTTCTAGTTTAGTTACTGTAGATAGGTTGTATGTGGGTATAATGTGAAGATGTTACTCAAATGTGCATATGAATGTGTGTGGTATTTGTAAATGTATAAACTCTCAATTAAAGAGAGCTGTTTAACCTAAGGATAATTGTGATTCATTATTGCGTACAGTCTACCTTCTAGATGTCTTCCTACTGTACTTGACATATGCTTGGTAATTTAAAAAGGGAAGTTCGGTAGACATTAATGTACGTTACCTCTTAATAAAATCTTGAAATGTGTTGTTTTAGTTACTTACGGTGAAAAGGACAATGTTGTGATCGGATTAAAGCTAATGCTAACATATTGTACTTCTGTATTATATTTAAAATATTGATGCCTGTATTTTTGTTGGAAGTTGGAAGAAGGAATTTCTGTTGGAGATGTAAAGGATTACTATTGCTAAATAAATAAATAAATACGCATAGGAGGCGACACATCTCTCATATGCTGCTTCAGTTGAGTTTTAAAATTAGGTCGTAGTATTACACTGTAACAAAGTTATTTTGATTTTTTTTTGTTTTTGTTTTTTGTCTTTGGTCAGTAAGTATTATTTCCTATTTGCTTCTATCTAGAAATCAAAGGAAATGACTATTATTACCTACAGACTTTGCTTTTGTGACCTGGACATCAATGTTTAAAAACTGGCCTATTTTCCATTACATTTTAGACAGATTCGTTACTGAAGCAGAAATATCGTTATAGCAAATAGTCTGCTCAATACCACATATTTACTTCTCAGATGCTTGACCTTAACCACTTGAGCATGCCTTCTAGTCGCTGACGGTATGTGCATCTCTGATTATGAGGGGGGGGGCAGTATAGACATATTTTGAGAGAGATTCTTCGGGTTTTCAATAAATGTAACAAAAGCAAAGTTGGAAGAAAATATTAACCATTTTTCATACTTTCTAGGGGTAAGCAAATAAGAAATAACAGTTGCTACCCAAGGACAAATATCGCGTTATACAGTGTTATAATTTTCAAACTTCAGGAACTTTTCACACTGTTGCTAAACTGCTCGATCTTCCTACCTAGATGCTTCAATGTGTTTGAAGTTTTCTCGAGTACAGAATTTTATGTTTTGCATCTTAAATTCGCTATACCTTTTCTGTTATTTGATGGGATAAAGTTATCAAGTATATGGGGTTTTTTTAAGTGGTTAACTTAAGTCTAGTGTGTATACCTTTAAGTGGAGTTTGGTTGAGAACTGGTTTCATAACTGCTGACATGATATGGGTATAATATTTGAAGTTACTATGGTAATGTTTCAAGAGTAGTTTACACTGTTAGTCATTTTATATGACATTTTACTATTTGTTTGTGATTTAAAGCGGTTGAAAATGTTTACCAGTTTTCATATTTTAATTAATATCTTTGTTTTGCTACTTACTGCTGAATTTTATTTCTGTTACTTGCATTGGTTGCTGTTATATTTGAAATTGCCTTTGATTCTATTAGATTGGCCGTTTCAGTACGGTAACTCGGGCTATACTACGCCTCCCCAGGCTATGCTTTTTTAGATCTTCTGCTTTATTTATTTATTTATTTAATTATTTTTTCAGTATCTATTTTGAGATCGTGCTGTTGTTAAATTTAGCGAATTGATATTCTGTCTCTTGCCTTAAATTTTCCGGCCGGCATCTTTTATGTTTCTTAAAATGTTTTTTGGTTTGTTTATTGATCTGTATTTGTGGTGCTGGCTGTGGCAGCAGCGGCGGCGGCGGTGGTGGTGGTGTTGGTGGTGGTGGTGGTGGTGGTCGGAAGAGACGTGGAGAAATTTTCTAGATGTATGGAGCACATAGGACAGCTTTTAGAGACGTTTTCGCATTTAGTTTGACGTTGTGTGTAAGATTCGGTGTGGGTTATTTTGGTTGTTATCAATTTAGTACTAGAATGGCTGTATCAAATTTACTTCCAATGATAATGGTGTTGGTGTTAGAATAACATAGCCATAATTCGCATTCTGGTTCAACAGTTGGTGAAATTTGGGATGATTTGAATAGCAGGTGGGGCAAAATTGGTAACCGGTTCAAATTTAGTAACGTTTGATTTTTTCGTTATTTTTTTCCCTTCCCGTTCGAAACCATTACATTTCAAGTATTGAGTCATCAGTTGGTACTGTTGCATCATATTTGTGAGTAAAAATTGGTTTGCACACTTTTTGTTGTTGAAGTTGAGAGAGATTGAAACATAGTCAGGTGACAGGTACTTTTTTTTTCAAGAATTTTTTCCTCAACTTTGTCCCAATTGTAATTGAAGTTGCTAACATAATATCTCAATAATTGTTGGTGTTTAACAATCAGTATTTTTTTTCTGTTGGATTCCAAGTCAATATTTTGCCACTCTAATGTCTAATTTCATAATATTTCAATTTTCAACAAATGATGTCTAAAGCGGGGCAAAATGAGTAATGACAAATTTCAATGTTTTTTGGGGTTTTTTTTGTAAATGTTGCGAAATTATGTCGGGAAGAGAGTCGCTCCATCAGATCATGAAGAAGCTATAGAGAATATTTTATGTTGAGTGTTTAGACTTAGTCGAGTTTCCATAATTTCATATCATTTGTTATTCTTCCATGATCCCCTTTCATTTAACCTAGATTTTTTAAAAATGGTATTTCTAATGTCTAAGGATATTGATGTGCACGAGAATTTTTTCAAATGTAATTCTAGTGAACTCAAGAGGCAAATTTTCTTTATTTTGTCTTACTCATTTTGCCCTAGCAACATTTGTCTTTTATATGCACAAAAAAGAACGGTGATACTTTTCTGAAATAATGTTCTGAATATGTTATAGTGTTTTAATACATTTAGAGAACGTCATTTGCTTAGTTGATATAATGTTTGTAAGTTAGTGAACATTGGTAAAACATTTTCTTTTCTTTAAGTCAAAAATGTAGTAAATATTATTCATTCTGCCCCAGCCACTATGTTTCTATGAATTAATAGGTATCGTACTCCTGTTTCATATTTTGATTTGTTATAGATATAGTGCACAGCATAACCATTAGTGTCCGAGTTACAGTTTATGTTAAGCTTGGTTGCGATTGGATTATCATGACTTGAGCAGATTTTATAGGGCACGTCTTCCTTGACCGCGTACGTCATACAGTATTAAAGTATTTGGTGGAGTTTATATGTAAATAGAATTAGAGTTGCGATAATATGATATATGATGTAGCATGGAGTTCTATAAGAACGACGATTAATTGTTGACAAAAATACCAGTTTTTCCCGCAGTCATATTGTTAATATCGCGAGTCAAGCATTTAGACCTAGATAACAATGCTAATATTTTCATATTAAAGGTTCTTGAATGTGGTAAATCTCAAACATCAAACACGCTATTTGTCTTGCCACTTTGGTATACACACAAAGATTTACACAAATACACACACACATACATACATACATACATACATACATACATACATACGTACATACATACATACATACATACATACA
>JAOPUL010000001.1:19244212-19254657 GCA_027564515.1 Octopus rubescens | reverse complement strand
TATATGCACATATATATTGATAGAAAAAAAATAAACTAGAAGGTAATCGAACAAAGTGTAATCACTAATAGAAGAGATTTATTGAGAAACATTTCGGGAAAAACAAACGCTCAGAATGAAGCCAAACAGTATTACGTAAGGTTTTAGGAAGCGAAAATAAATAACCAAATATCATATAAAAGATAAATAATAGGTGTATCCTCAACTTCGAAAAATACACACAGACGCAATAGAATTCAAAACCCAGCTACTGTGATAAGTCCTGACGTAATCAACGAATAGATTGTCCCAGGCTTGGAGGAAGAAGTGTCTAAGGTGAGGCTATTGGCAACATATCTCTGTTCTAGAATACTAAAATGTCCCCGGGTCAAACGTGTTTTTAAGTTCCTCAGCCTCTATACAAGGCAACGCTTACAACGGCTGCTCACATTTATATATGGCCCCAGCCATTCAAAGAACTTCCATTCCATTACTTATGGGATTCGTTCAACTTTTAAGTTTCATACATGGCTGCCCACTACCTTTATGTTGCGCCTTTCCTCTATCGTAAAAGAGGATGTGAGGTTGTTGAGTGTTGCTTAAATGGTGTTCCTTCTGCACCTACGAATTTAGGTGTCTGTTTATTTGAAGAGCTGTCACCGCTGGTATTACTTACGTTAATCCAGGTGTGAAGTTGTTGCTGTTGTTGTTACAGTTAACGTAGACGCGGCTGTTGGAGTCTTCGCTGGCGCTGTTGTTCCCATCCTCGCCATTTCCGGCCCTAAACCAGACGGAAGGCTGTCCGACTTCAGCACAGACCCCTGCCACATAACTATCGTGTTCAAGAACCTAGTGAAGGGTGTCCAATAAGAGGAAATTGAACCCGTCATCATATCAAGAGATTTTTGACGTCGCAGCCCCTATTACAAGGAGTATCTGGGTTTCAAGTCAACATCTCCTTGTCCCAGACCCTGGAACCTGTCAAATGAAGCTCCACCTTAAGGTCATTTAGTTTGCTCCATTATTTACCCTGAGTTCAATGGAAGGAAGGTTATCTGTGTTTGTGGTGGGATCACCGCGGTATTATTCATTTTGATTTTTTAAACCGCAATCAAGCACTAAATACCGTTTTATACTTTCAACAGCCGAAACCGTGTACATGACAACCTTTTAAGAAAACGGATTGCACTCGTCATTCAGCAAAAATTACGCAGGATAACATATTGGATTTGGGCTGGTTTCTTCTACCCTATCCATTGTATTCACCAGAATTTGCACCAATCAATTTCCATCTTCTCAGCGCTCTAATGATGAAATATTTTTCTCAAGAAGATCAGTTGAAAGCGTACGTGGAAGTCTTCTTCTGTCGAAGCCATCTAAATTTTCCCCGAAAGGAATCAAAAAGGTAACTGAATATGGCAAGAGGTCATTGAAACTAATGGCAACTATAGTAATAATTGAAAATATTTCCTTGTAAATGTACGGGTGTTTAACAAAATCGGAAATCATTTACGATTCAACCCCATATATGTATGCATAAGTATGCTTATATTCATGGATGTGGACAGACAATGAGAAAGAAGAAGAGTAGACAGATATAAATATATTACTATATCACAAATCATATATATATATATATATCCTGCGAACAAATATTAATGATAATTCAGAAATAATTATCATACTTACGGGAAATGAGAAGAAAAAAAAATATAGAATATAACATTCTGTATCTTCGTGATGAACACATATTCTTGCGATTTATATGTGGCAATATATTTTATAGGTTAAATATGATGTAACATGTGTTTACATTGACGAGAAGCCATCAAGATTTTATTTATGCCTTGTTATATATTACATTACGACGTTTTTATTCGACAGCACGACAGGTTTATAATAGTTAATTTTAAATATAACTGGAATATACGTATTTACATGTATATACTATATGTAAGAAGTCAATCTTACATATACATTGGGTTCTGTAAAAATTTACCATTTCTTTTATTAATCCCCCATTTTTTAGAGGAACGATTTGATGCATCGGTTATCAGTCAACGACGCTGGAGAGCATTTAGATGAATGTTGCAATTACGAAAATGCGAACTCACATGGAATACTGGAAGTCATCTGAATATTGGTTTTAAATTTTGTTACCAGGAGGGGCAATTTCGGTGGGTGAAGGAATAAGACTATTGCAGAGACCAGTGTACTTTACTGGGACATAATATATCGAACCTGAAAGGAGCAAAGCCAAAGTCGACATCGGCGGAATTGGAACGCAGAATATCCCCTCTCTCATTTTCTGTCCTTTTCTCACTTCTTTTTCTCTCATTATTCTTTATTTGGTTTAACTTTCTCCGGTTCTCTTTACTATTCACTTGTTTCTTATTCACTGTTTTCTTCTTTCTCTAGCAATTTTCTTCATTCTGCTCCCCCTCAATATACTTTTATTTACCTTCTGTCAATTCTAATTCAAATTAGCAGAAAAAGGTTTCCAATGCGATAGAACTACGGACGTATGTCAGTGAATCCATATCTAAATAGCTGATAGCATATACCTAAACAGCACAAGTGCTCGGAATATAAACACACAAACACCGTTTGTCAAGCGTTCGGGGTAAGTACGTGTGTGCAAAACAATGTGGAGAAAAATAATACTCGAATACCAAATTTAGAGTAATATACTTTAACTAAAGCTGCAAAAATATCATCACTAACTGTTACTCAGAGTTTCACGTTCCTGTTCGTTGGACAGTCGTGATGCCTACTGCATCAAAATATTGATGGTACAGTAATATAATATAAATTATATTCTATGTAACATCAGCATTTTAGCGAATGAACATTTTAAAAACATTTAAATGTGATCGGGTGCCTGATTTTCAAAACACAACGATCTAAATACTCATTACCGCCTTTGTTGGGGTTGGGATACAAAAATTAACAGTAGAAAATTAAAAAAATATAAATATATATACATATAAATATAGGATACGATCAAAAATGCCTTTGTGTAAAATCGTATCGTATATTTATATATATTTATATGTATATATTTTTTTTTTATTTTTTGCTATTAATTCATTAATACCAACCCCAACAAAGCCGATAATAAGCATTTAGACCGTTATGCTTTGAACATCAGGCACCCAATCATATTTAAATATTTTTTAAACGTCTATTCGCTGAAATGTATTATATGATAGTACATGTACCATAAACATTTATGATTCAGTATGAATCACAACTGTCTGATGAACGGGAACGTGAAAGTCTGAGTAACAGTTAGTGATAATATTTTTGCAACTTTAATAAAAGTATATATATATATATATTAACAACGACATATACTTAACGTATATGCCTTGTGTATTTGCCGTTGGGCTGCAAATTGAGTGGTGGGGGATAAAATATCTCAAAGCGCCAGGTGATATATAACACCTTAGAGTCGTAGACAGGCGAGACAACGCACATTCAATCCCATCTAGGGCTAATGGACATCGACGTTTTGGCATTTTTGTGGCTTATCAATATCACGTACCTGACGAGATCGGAGGCAAATCATACCATCAGCTCACGACTTATATGATCATGGTGTGCAAAACCATGTGCTGGTTTGCCCGGACAATGCAAACCTAAGTATAAATTCAAATTTGAAGTAGAAGCAGTTCTAGGGTAATATATATTAACAACAACATATACTTAATATATATGCCTTGTGTATTTGCCGGTGGGTTGCAAATGGCGTGATGAAGAATAAAATATCTCAAAGTGCCAGGTCATATAACACCTTAGAGCTGTGGACAAGCGGAATAACTCACCTCAATGTCGACGTCCATCACTCCTTGATGGGATTGCAGATTTATGCAAATATAATTACGAGGTTCCTACTGAAATTAATGCAAAAGTGACCATACCGTTTAAATTCATTGACATATGTCATCGGTTCAAATTCCTCACGTTGAGTACATGTTCTTCTGCATAACTCTAGTACTCAACATACACGCCATCACATGTGTTGTGTTTTGGGGATCGTTGAACTGTGTTCTCAGATCCTCTTTGAAAATATTCAGGTGGGCGCTGTTGCACCTAGTTATTCAAAGTCACTTCTACTTGTCATCAATTTGTAGTTGCCGAAACTGTTCTTAGAACCGAATAGTTGGATGTTGGAGAGAGCCAGACACTGGCTATAAGGTGGATGATGTCCACTGAGGTAAAATAAGTTAACAATTGCATCATGACTTGTTGCCAAAATGTTTGTGGGAAAGCGTTGCCATGGTAGAAGTTTTCTGACTTTTGTACAGTCCTTTACTCCTTATGGATTCTCTAAGATTTCGTTTACCGCTCGTTCCAGAAAATTAAACCAGATGATGCCCTTTGTTATCCCCAAACAACAGTTAGCATCACTTGCTGTGCCAATCGCTGACTCCTGAAATTGTTTAACCTTGAAGAAGAAATGTAACGTCATTCTATGGACTGTGTTACTCTTTCCGAATCCTAAAAGTACGCCCACGTTTCATCCACTGTCATCAGTTCGTAGAGAAATACGTGTCTTCATTGGCTTAAGACGCTTACAGCAGATCAGAGCACACTTCATCCTTCTCATCTTGAAATCGGTTGTGAACTACCGAGATACCTACTTTGCCCGCTTTCCAATACGATGAGTTTTCTTGCATCTTCTGCAATGCACTACGACCACAGTCAATTTATGCAGTAAGCTCACATATTGTGACTCATCTGTCCGCCTGAATCAATTCGTCCACTCATTGTGATTCATATCAGTGGTCACAGTTGATGGAGTCCCACTGCCTATTTTAAACTTCATCTATTGCGCAATGTTGCTCTTGTTAATGCCGTTATCTCCATAAATAACTTTTGTAAATGTCGGACAACCTGCAATTCATTATCACTTTAATATTGTGCTTTTCACAAATTGGACGACTAAATGTGAATCAGTTATAAACTTGAGAATCCCTCGTTCGAATTCCTGGGCTTTGCTTCCATTATGAATAGAAGAAATAATGCAACATGACGAGTCTGCCTAGAGGTAATTCAGTGATTTTGCACCTGTTTTGTGTTGTCTGAATATCTGTCTCATTAAAGGGTTACTAATGTGCTAAGTAGTAAAGTGCATTGTTAATAGTCGTTCCATATTTTTAATATTTAAGCTGTTGTTGCTCAACCTCAGGATCATCCTGATTAATCTGATGCATAATAAAGAATAATCCTACTGTGAAATCATTGTCACACTCTGCACTTTATTGTTTAATTATTATTCAAAACGTTACAGTAGGAGATTTGGTAATCGTTTTGAACAGATATGGTGATTACGTTGAAATTCTTTCATTAGCTCATAATCTTTAAGTATAATCTATAAGCCGGTCATATATCAATGCTGGAACATGTATCCGTATTGCTACTCTTCCGCATTTTAGTTTAGCCATTCTATTTGGTTCTAATTGAGAAACGAGTTAGAGATGTCACCTTTAATTTGAGATGAAAGGTGATGTCAGCAAGCCATTTCCCCCACTACTATAATTGACTATAAAGATATATATTGTGTCTAAATTAATGGTCTGAAATTAAGCTGGAAAAAATTTAACACTGAAACAGAAGTCTGCAGCAATTCTTCTTTTATGATTGATTTCTAATGTTCAAACTACAAAGATAAACTATTTCACTGCCTTCCTTCATTGAATGTTTTATCTCTTCGCCAAGTAAACAAAATATATCACACTTAAAACCAACAAAGAATTTTATGGATTAATTTGGACGGTATTTACTAAATTTGTAATCTTAATTTATCTTAGAGCGCCTTTGGAGAATTTGTTTATCTTTATTTCATGCTTTGTACAACGCAATTGTACAACGCAATTGTACAACGCAATTGAAAATAAAATTTCTTCTCTATCCTTTAATATATTGTAAGCAATATTTTCTCGTGATTTTTCTTCTCTTTCAGCACGATATTTTAAATGATTACATTCTCAACAACCGTTACTTCAACCTTTCTTACTACACTTATTCTATGTATCAATCACCCTCGTAGTTATCAAAAATATCTTTGTTGTAGTTGTATCATCATCATCTTCATCATCATCATTGTTATCAGCATCCTACTTGTCATCCCATTCCCCTGCCTTCTCATACCCCTTATTATTCCGATTATAGTCATCAACATTATCACTATAAGTGACGTCACTATGAAGATAATGATTAGGATCAAATAATAACTAAATAATTCATAGAGACACGATTAGTGGGAACGAATCAATATTCGAGCGAAAGTGGAAACCGCCAAATGCAATACTTAGCTGCACGTCCACATAAAACCATGAACATGAGAGTCGATACAAGCCCAATACTATCACTATTTATACTGCCCCGTTTGTAATGTACGGAAGCAAAATAACAATGAACACTATATCGATAAGTTTATTCTTAGTGCAGCACCGTGAATATTATTGACTTCACAGTACAACCTCAAAAGAATAAACCATGGCCCAACACCGTGAAATAACATGTAGCGTAGAAACAATACATGAACAACATTTTTGGAAATATCTGTAAAATAAAAAAAAATATATGATTATCACCTCACAATGTACGACCTAGAGCAAATATATTTCAACACCAACCAAGAAGATATAACTCAACACAAGCCTAGGGCATATACGCCAACACTACTGAAAATCACCTAAGTTAACATAAACCTAGATCATAATCGTCAGCACAGAAGCTTAGACTACGTAGTTCTACACATCCCTAGAAAGCATATTTCAGTACTAACCTAGAACGTATAGTTCAGCACAAGCAGAGAATACATATTTCACCACAAGACTAGAATACATAGATCAACACAATCCTAGAATACATACCTGAACAGAAGCCTAGAACACATAAAAGAGGTTTCAGTTAAATCTCCCTCAAATTTTACAATGTCATTTTTAAAACGGAACAACACATTAAACAATAGAATCTTACGTAAAGTATGCCTAAAACTTTGGCGTTGTCGCAACTGAAATACCTCTGCTAAAAGACCTTTTCGGGAGCAAGAATGTCTGTATCTGCTCATTCGACTTGCTAGAAATACCCGTCAAATTTTTAAAACAATCATCCCCATCCTCTTTACCATAAATTAAAAATAATAAAAGTAAGAACATATTGAATAATGTAAATCGAAGTATGTTATGTCTGAGGAAAATAAAAGATGGTTATGAATGAATTACTTTTATTCATAATTTTGCTAATTTAAGTCTGAGTAGAGCTTAAACAGTCTTAAAAGAAAGCCGGAAAACAGTCACAGATCACTAAATAAAATTCCGCGAAACAGCAATTAATACAGATAAGAAGTAATATGGTGAATGACAAACCTAAAATTTCTCTTTTAAATTAAATGTGTTGGAAAAAGTAAATTAAAACATGGTGTTAATTGCCAGTGGCATTCCAAGAACAAATAAGAATTAATTTAACATAATCTATATACATGCTTGTAGAAAAACATTTGTTGGTAGGCAAAGGGTCATCTATGACATTATTATGCTTCATTAGCGAAGTATGGTAATTCTCATACTCGCTAGAAAAACCGACAGATATTTTACATAAAGAAAAAGAGTTATGAAGTGTTTTGACTAGTTGTAATTTGCATAATGAGAAAGGTGAAATAATTAAAGTCGGTTAATAGCAGGTATTTAGATTAATCAGATAAGGGACGGCGAAACCGAAAAATCTCAATCAATTGATGTTGGCCTTTTGCTATGAGAGATGGAAATCACTAAACGTTAATTGCTCGCGTCTCTGAAAGAAAAGGGGGAAATAATTCCAAGAAATGAAAATCCAAAGTAATATTTCTAACATTAAAATAATTTTGTCCCTCTATATAGTATGATTTGCATTTTTACATGATACATGTTATCTCAATACTGATTATGTTTCATCTCTAATTGGAGCTTAGCGTTATCTTGTGATTCTTATCTTAAGCGGCGTCCTGTCTGCTTTGTAAACACTATCACAAGTGAATGAGTTGTTATCAATGCAATTGTTGAATGTTTCATCTCTTAATTCTAGTGAGACGCCCGCAGACTGTAGCATTACTCCAAAACATAGTTCTTGATTTATATTGATTACAGATAAGCTAAATCTTCTTAGATTGACTTTTACGATAAGGTGGATTTACTATCTATTCAGCTTTATTTCTATGTTATTCTACTCTCTCTCTCTCTCTTTCTCTCTCTCTCTCTCCCGTTTTGGGTGGATGCAGGTATTATACGATACACGTATGTGATGTGTGAGAGAGAGGAAGAAAGTAAGAGAGAGATAGAATGTGTGTGTATGCTCTGGAATGTATATTCCAGATGAAATATTTCTAGCTTATGAACGCTATTATTAAAGCAGATGGTTTTACTCTCATTCTCTATGTATCTTACGATATCTATCATAAAACTGAATGGAAGGTGGGACTCGTAATTTAGATGAACACCCAAAGGTGTTTGTTTTCGATAAACAGGTGTTTTGACACTCTCTTCGGAATGTCAAATCATGTTATATCTTATAGCATTTAATTAATTAGTGTTTAACATTTTCAGTGTATAATTTATCGATTTACATATTGCCTCAATAGTATTCAGTAAGATTTGAAGTATGTGTGCGTGTGCGTGTGTGTGTGTGTGATGTGTGTGTGTGTGTGTGTGTGTGTGTGTGTGTGTGTGTGCATGTGTGTATATATGGATGTATGTTCGGATATATGTAAATATGCAGAGTGAAAGAGAGAGACAGGGAGAAACAGAAGAAGCAGAGCGTGTGAGAGACCAAAATATATATACATAAATATCATAGAACACATAACTGTACATGAAAGTAATTGATTCTCCTCCCATGAACCATAATTTGTTTAGAAGTTGTAAAACTGGGATATAGCATCGGCAAAACAAACTATACAATCTTTACAGTTTGAATGGTATAAAATCGTAGCTCAAAGGCAAGAAATATAAACAATAAAGAAAGTGTAGAACCATCAAATATAGGAATTCTTAAGAAATTCGTAGTTATTTTATAGATCTTGTAGAAGTATCGAATTTTTTCGTGTGTGTATAGTGACGTTTGTACGTTGGCGGGTTCTTTTAAGCTTTTCTTCTGTGATTTATCTTCTTACATTTCTTTTGGTGCATTTAGTTTTACTCTCAACCTATCTGAGATCGAGCAGTGCATTCTAACCATGACCATCCACGCTTTAATTTTTAGTCTTTTATTTTCTTTACTCATTTTGTTTTAAAATATTATTATCCAATAATGCGCTTTTTTTAAAAATAATGATTTGGGACCACCGAATGAGATTTGCCTGCAATTTCTAGCAGCACGAGTGACCTTTCATTGAAGCTTTCCTGTTGGTCTCAATTAACTTTGAACTACCCAGGCATGAATTATTATCCAAGAAATTCGCTCCAATTCCACGCAGTGCCATGTTCAATCTAGGAGTGTGGCATCTTGAGAAACCATTCCAAAAGAAATTGGACAGAAGGAACATGCTTGGAAGCGTATTGGATGATCCGGCCTTGTCACATATTCCATCACGTTTATGCAGCTTTGAAGTTAGATGAAATCACTCGTGGTTTTGAAAGAATCAGCCATTTACATATTCATTTAACGAGTTGGAAATTCAGTTGAACATACAGCTGAATGTTCACCGTCTTTGCCGATGGGCAATCTATCATATAACATTTTATCTCATATTCTATGGTATGTTAGATATATATATATATATATATATATATATATATATATATACAATGTTAAGTGTAGTGTGTATAGGAAATGGTTAAAAATCATGTTTTTAATAACCGATATATACTACGCAATGTATATCATTTTATCCTGAAACTACTAAGATATATATATATATATATATATATATGATGTTATTGAGCACAATTTAGGCGAGGGGGAGTTAATATGTCATAGATGTAGGACGAAATGTATTGTTAGTTTATGACACACAGACCCAGCTGCACACACACGCATACACACACATACATACACACAGGCACGCACACATACACACATACACACACACACACAAACACACAAACATGCATATTTATGTATTTACACACATATGCATAAATACACATATACATACATACTTACGGCCCACTCACACACCCACTCACAAACACGCACACACATGTCTGGATTTAGATATAACCATCAACATTCATCTTAACAATCATTCAACATTTAGCTGGTATCTTGATATCACCGTTAGCAACTCTGGTATTTAATATAACTGTGATGATGGTGATGATGATGATGATGATGATGATGATGATGATGATGATGATGATGACGATGATGATGATGACGACTATGATGATGATGATGATTATGATGATGATGATGATGATGGTGATGATGGCGATGATGATGGTGATGATGATGATGATGATGATGACGACGATGATGAT
>JAOPUL010000001.1:18672951-18684618 GCA_027564515.1 Octopus rubescens | reverse complement strand
ACATACATACATACATACATACATACATACATACATACATACATACATACATACATACACACACACACACACAAATAATACTGTCTCATATTCATATATATGTACGTGTGTAAATGTATATACACATATCATTATACAGAGAAAGACAGACAGACAGACAGAGAGATGGTTTTGGTCGTTATGTAGAAGAGTGTGAGTGTGTGTAAATACAATATCTGAAGGCATTAATGTTAAAGTGTTTATTTTGTGAATGTATATTTAGGCTGACATGGAGGTTTTGAGCAAAAGGATATTAATTGTGCCGGAGTCAGAGTGAGTTGGGTTGCTGAAGTTGGTGGAGAGGACTTAGCAGAATGTGAGTATCCTGGTGTTGAAACTCCAGAGCCAGACTGATGGCGAGTTAGTGCGAAAGTGATGTTCACTGTTTGAGGTCTGCTGGGAAAACTGAAACAAGACGTGGTGTAACTTAACTGGCAGAAAAAAAATAGCCTTTTCACGTTAATGCACACCCAGCTCCGATTGGCTGAAATAGCTGCAGCACGACTGTGTCATCTCGCTATAGCTGACACCGCTACAGACTTGAACAGAATAGAGATTCATATTTTTGTGTTAGCAATAGTACTGAGAAATATATGTGTGTCTGTACATACATGGATTCTCCTGTCATAGACAATAAATGAAGTTTCTGCAATTTCTTGCTGAACAACCTGCACAGATGATGTCTATAGTGATCAAAAGTTTGTACGGAACATTAACTCACTCCCTCCATCAAACTGACATTGTTTGTACAGGTGCATAATGTGTCACACATCAGATGTCAATGTGATCACAGAGCAACGCGAGACAAAATGTTTCACTCAAGAACACAACATGCAGCCCGGTCCAGGAAACGAACCCACAATCTCATGATCATGAGTCTAACACTAACTACTAGGCCACGCATCCTTACAATCTGTGTACGTACATATATACATGCCTACAGGGGGAGAGAAAACCTCCAAATGAAACTAAGTTTAACACTTAAGTCCAAATGAGTAATTTAATGTGACATAACTATAAATTTGTAAGATCAGAGATTCCTTATTTTCCTCAACAAGGATGTACCCCAACAGATTCCTCCTTGATACCAAAGAAATTATTTCCCCTCACCCCTGCTGTTTGCAGCCACACAATCTCCTAGGAAAAGCAGCCAAGTTTCCTCCCATCGTATCATAGCCTTACTGTCTTAAGTAAAGGATAACTTATATAATGTAAGTCTTCAATATACAAAAAGACAGATTGGTTGTGGCTTATAGAAACTTTACCAAGTGATATATTGAAACAATTCGAATTTATAATGGCACAATGATCCTTCTGTCCCCAAAGGATAAATGGAGATGGGGGATCACATTCTATATTTCCAGCTGTATCCCCATCCACTCCACGTTGCCATGTGACTATCAGTTAAGTGCTAACAAGAAACAAAAACAACTTACTTTTCTCCCTCTCCCCAGTAGACACCAATTCCAGCTGAAGCACCATGTTTACCATTGTTGAAGCAGCAACCATCAGTGAAAACAACAGTTCCATCATCATCAGCAAATTTTTTCCCTATAAAGAAAAGTTTGTATAAATTATATATAAAAAATATATTGCAGCTTGGCTCTTTATATAAATGATATATAAAAAATATATTGCAGCTTGGTTCTTTATATAAATGATATATAAAAATATATCGCAGTCTGGCTCTTTATATAAATGATATATGGCCTGGCTACAAATTATGGAGAGTGTAATCTCTAAAGAGAACATTTAGGGTTAGACAAACGAGTGAATACAATTATTAAGGTGTTTTTTTTTTTTATTAGTTTGATCTAGAGGAAGGAGCTCTGCCAATATCTGACAGGTCCTTCAAAACCAGTGAGATCAATGTGGTTTCTATACATCTGCAGGAAAATAAGTGTAGCAAGTGGATTTCAAAGGACTGATGTCCTGGAGAAGTAGGCTTTGGCATAGTGGTTAATGCAGGCTCTAGAGGGAAGAGTAGACATAATATGGTTGAGCAGAGAAAGAGAGAGATGAGAGGAGTTGATTTGAGACCAGCCAGCTCCAAAGAGCAGAAGCCACAGCATTAGTGGTAGAAAAGGCAGAGTGAGGAGACAGCATATTTGTGACCCAGAGGCTGGGAAGTGTTAGTGAGAGACTATACCAATAATTTAATTTTGGTACAAGGCGGACATTTTTGAAGGGAGGGGGTTAGTCAATACCATTTGATGGTACTTTATTTCATCAACTTTGAAAGGATGAAAGACAAAGTTGGCATTGGCAGAATTTGAACTCAGGTCATAAAGAACCAGAGCAAACACTTGTGAGAAATTTGTTTACGATGCTTTACTGATTCTGCCAATCCCTAATAATAATAATAATTGCTTATATTATAGGCACAAAACCTGAAATTTGCAGGAAGGGATCAGTCAATTAACCCTTTAGCATTCAAATTACTCTATCCAATGTAATGCTTATTTATTCACATTGTTTTAAATTAATCATACATTATCTCGTAGCTCTGAGATTTCAATGATATGACTGTATATTGTTAGAATGACATTGTAGGGTAGGTGTAACAGGCCATATCTTGTTGGTTTCAACATAAAACAGGTAAAATATTTGGGTTGGATATGGCTGGTTTGAATGCTAAAGGGTTAAATTGGATTTGGTACTTGCATATCTACAATATCCTACCAACACTTTATGCCTTCAGTGTTGTTTATTTCATTGTGAGCTCTATGCTATCATACCTAGCCATTTCTGGCATCCTACAAGTTGATGTGCCTTGATATTTAAGAATCTTCATAACAATATCATATATACCTATACGATTAGGGCATCCAGCTGTAAAAACCCTGCCAAAACAGGCCTTGCCAGTGCTGATGCCACGTAAAAAGTATTCAGTCCACTCTGTAAGGTGGTTGGTGTTAGGAAGAGCATCCAACCGTAAAAACCCTGCCAAAACAGATGATGAAGCCTGGTACAGTCTTTTACCTAGCCAGCTCATGTCAAACCATCCAAATCATGCCAGTATGGAAAACAGACGCTAAATTGTGATGATGATATATATACACACACACATACATACACATGCCATTTTTATACTGAGATTGATGCCCAAGTCAAGACAAGAACCAACTCCCCATTGGCTAAACTGCAGTTTGGCAGGGAAGGGCAGAATGTGGTATTTCCAACATGGCCTTGTACAAGGTTCTTATAACTTTCCTAAATGAATGGTATACCATTGACAGGAGTAGAGAGAACAGAAAGCTATGCCTTGTAAGTTCCTACAAAAGTAGTTGAACCCTTTAGCATTTAAACCAGCCATATCTGGCCCAAATATTCTACCTGTTTTATGTTCAAACCAGCCAGGTCCAGCCTCTCACACCTACCCTACACTGTTTTATTCAAAATTAACAATCAGAAAAATCTTGAAGCTATGAGATAATGTATGATTAATTGAAAACAATGTGAATAGATAAGCATTACATTTGACGGAGTAATCTGAATGCTAAATGGTTAAGAGGCTTCCACACAGTTTCCATTGAGCCAATTTCACTCAACCTGAGGGTATAGTGGGAGAAATTTGTCAAAGGTGCTGTGGAATGGGAATGAACTTGGAATCACGTGACTGCTAAGCAGCCTTCTTAACCACATGACTATACCTAGACAAACTCTAAACAGTGGGTATGTAGTTAGGGTGTAGGATAGAGACATAGTTTACGATTCAGTGTCAACACTCTACCGGGTCTGGGACAAACAAATTAAATTTATGGTAAAACATTAATAAACTGCATCGGAAATCAGCTAAGAAACTGGTTGGGGCATTAATGGCATTTGTTGATGATATACAAGAGATGGCCCTGTTACGATGAATATATGATGGAAACAGATGCAGGGTGGTAATATAAAGAAATGTTGATGGTGGAAGGCATATATATAGCAAAGGAAGACCAAGGAAAATATAGGAAGAAATGAAGTTAGATCTCAGGAAACTGGTGGCACACAAACATGATGCAAGAGTGTTGCTGTTGTTGTTGTTTAAAGACACTCCAGCCATGACTGTCCTAGCTTTTATTCAAACACAGAGCATCTATGATCACACTTATGTGTTATTTTATTTTATATTGCAATTTATGGAAAATTTTGTGAATGGCTTAGAGTTACACCATTCTAATCATTGGCTCACTACCATTATAATGGTGACAGTAAGAAGAGTATCACTGGTTTTTCAGTTTCTTGATGCTTATATTCTTTGCTGAAGCACACACACACACACACACACACATATATATATATATATATATATACAGGATATCCAGCCATAGAAACCAAACTAAATGATACTTGTGAAACACCAGTCTACAGAAGTAGAAATAAGATCTCCCAAAAAGAAAGGACTTAGACAACTTGTCCAATCCATGAGAAGCAGATGTTAAATGATGATCATACTTGTGTGTGTGTGGGGGGAGGGAGGGCTAGATAGATAATATGAGGCATACTTACATCAAATATATACTGTAACTGGTTTTCTACCATCTCCAAATGTTGTCTGGTTTTCCTCTGTAGCTCAATGGAATCATTATCACCAGAAAAGTTGTTAGTGTTGAAAAAAGATGCTAGTTTTAACCAAATGGTTGGAAAATTGAACTGTGATGACTTCTCAGCCTGTTCACAAGTTCTCACTTCTTTTTTGGCATGAGCAATGTTTATCAGTAATTTTCGAACCTGTTTCAGATAAAACAAAGAAACAAAAATTTTTATCACAAATAATAATAATCAAATTTTGTAGATTGTATTAGGTTAAAAAATGGCTAAGATAAAAAAAAATCACATAGGGAAATTATTCTGAAGCCCTATCAGCAATATGCTAATTTTAACATTTACTTGTATAATATTTCGTACATTTACTGACTGATTCTGTCGTCACTATTTCAGCAGAAAACTAAAACATGCCAACAGTTGTCTCCCTTATTTGTCAAAAGAATTTCTCACCAGGTTAATATGTTTTCTTCACCCACTAAGATTTCTAAATTGTGTTTTTGATGCTTAAATATATTAACACTAGATTAACTAAAAGATGAGAAATTCTGATATCTCATAGAATTAAGTTACTTAAATAAATAATCATCAGAGCAGAAATAAAGCAGAATTTTAAATTTTCAATCTTACAAAAAGAAAAACAATTTTTATGTTAAGTTGTCTTTTGGATGAAGGCAGCATAAAGTTGTACGAAAAGTTGATGAATTGAATCCACTTAACTGAAGATTAAATAATTGACACCAATAAATGGAAACTTAAACTGCATTGTTGAAGAGTAAACAAAATATCATAAGGTATTTATCTGCATTCCTTTATTATCAGAGATTCAAATCCCTTCAAGTTTCACAATGATGTGTACAACATCAATAAAATAAGTAGCAGTCAATAACAAACACTTCACGGCCTTCTGCCGATCTAAGAAAAGTAAATCAATACAGGCTTCTGCATTTTCTGTACATTTTTTACAAATTTTCATTGAAAGAAAACATACAAAGGCACTTAAAGTGACACATGTATACTGGTCACACCAACACAGTATTTGCCAAAATGGTTAGGGGATGCTAACAGATAAAGCAATAATTGTGGTACTTAAAGCATGGCTAAAGTGATGTGGTATGTATGGTGCTTAGAGTGTCGCTTGAAGTGCATGGTCGCTGGAACATGGCTTTAAGTGATGTGATACGTATAGTGCTAGAAGTGTGACTTGAAGTGATGTGCAGTGTATGGTGCCTGGAGCAGGGATTGAACTCATGTGATTCATATGGTGCTCAGTGAGACATAGAGACTAGAAAAGGTATCTAATCATTAAGATGCTGGATTTTAGACTCAGCGGTCAGAGATTAAAGTCATGTAATGAAGGTTGTGTTAAAATACTTTCTTACAACACCCATAAACTCAATCACATAAGTGTCTGCTACTAAGGTTTTACTAGTCATCATCTGTAGTCCGTAGATATGAGATCATATTTAGTTAACATAAAAGTCAAAAAAAGAGTAATGAACATTGTATAAAACAAAATCAGTTTACTGTATCAATAGTAGTCCGATCAAACAGGGGAATGTATTGGAAACCTGGTCTCTCCAATTCAGAAATTTGAACATTGAGAGCAGCATTTAATCTGTGATCAGGAGACAAATAGCTTCCACCTATATCTCTGGATGTGTTGGCTTGAAGGAATATTGGTTGATACATTTCCTCTTCAGCTAAAACAAGGAAAAAAGAGGAAAATGTAAAGTTAAAAGCCATTTTATATGTTAGTATCATTTAAGATAATACGACAACATAATTGTGATAACTGAGATTAAAACTGTAATTCTGTGGTCATTTAGCATAACAGTGTAAACTCACAGGCACACAGCTAATACATAATGAAGGGTATCTCCTCTACAGCAAGGAACCTATGTTTCTGTCCCTCTATCATACTTCAGCCTCTCCTCACCTGGCATAAAGCCACTTCCCTCAACTCTACTTCCCACTCAGTTGAAGCTTCTTGTCTTGCGAGTTACTTAGTGACCTCATTAATGTCAGTGCCACATGAAAAGTACCCTTTGTAAAATGGTTGGCATTAGGAAAGGAAGTGAACCAAAGAAACCATGTGAAAGCAGATATTGGTGTTTGGTGCAACCCTCTGGCTCACTGGCTCCATTTCAACTGTCCATGATACTGAAAAAAAAGATAACAAAGGACCATGATAAGAAAAACACAGTAATTCACTCCAAATGCTTGACCAAATTGACATTAAAATGCAGGTAGTAAAGGAGGTTAGGTCTAATATATCTACATCGGGGTATCTTGCTTAAAACGTCTGCTTTCCTACCTCTTCACACCCTCTCCTTTCTATCATGCATCCCACTCACCCTCTCTTCTGTTTACTGCCTATATAACCCGGGAAGACAGTAAATCTCTTCTATTAACTGTATTATGCTGACTTAGGTCAGCACTTCATCTGTCTGACCCTCTCATCTTCTCTCAGATTCCCTACTCCTTGTTACCCATGTAACAAGGGATGGCACTACACTTACCCATATTTAATCCCCACCATCATTATTATCACTCTACTGCTCTCATCCATCAATAGGCCTATGCATAGTAAAGTACGTAAAGACCCTCTTCAGTCACGAATGACCAAGGGATTGCACCAAGTCCAGGCAGGGTTGTTTGTGGAAGACCAGCAGTTGCCCATGCATACCAGTCTCCCCTCTCTACACCATAGATGTTGTCCAAGGGAAAGGCAAAGGCCGATACAGTGACATTGCAAATTTCTACAGCTGAATGAACTGGAGCAACATGAAATAAAGTGTCTTGCTCAAGAACACAACACAGGACCCAGGTCCAGGAATCGAACTCACTACCCCATGATTGTAAGCACGATGCTCTAACCACTGAGTTATATATACGTCTTCACCTATGTAAAAAGGACAGTATAAAATTTGTTTGTATCCCATATACTATACATCATCTATTCTGAATTGCTAGTTTTCACTCCCTCTCAGCTGGATTACTCATTACTGATATCAGGGAATTTTAACCAAATGATACCATTTATGAAAGTGACTTTTGTTTATAATCAGCATGCAAAGTAAGAGGAATACACACACACACTCATTCACATAAACACACACTTACAAGCACACGCCCATATACTGATTTAACAAATAACAAAATTAAAAACAAGGGTATTTTACAAACCTTTGTGAAGCATAGCTACAAGGTTAGGATTGCTGAACACCTAGAAAGAGGTAAAAATAGGAATAAAATCTATCAAACTGCATTCAATATTCTGGTATAACTGAAGAATATAGTAATGAACCAATGAGGGTTAATAAAATATGTCATAGCTACATTTATGATAGAATAAGAATTTATACATATGCATGAGAATGAAGAGAAAAAGAAAGTATCTGTAGATTGAACAAAGATTTGATAAGTAGCTATAATTACAAACAAAAATATGTTACATTATTGAAAGCTAAGCAAATAGAAATTGCCCCTGCCAAATAACTGAAACAAGAATTTTAAAAAACTGTAAAATATTGATTTATTCACGAAAATTCTATGTAATATATTTTAAAAGTAGGAACATTTTACTGTATACTCCACCTAGTTAATCTACATGTCCACATCATGCAAAGGGTGAAACTATCTCTGATTGTTTCAAACTAACAAAACCACTGACCCTAACAGTGTCCTTTTCATTAGCCTCAAACAATGTACCCCAGAGTTAACTCCACCCCTATTCTTATTAAATTCTTTAATCTTGCTACAGGGAACTGTCTGTAACAAGTTAGTGTGATTTCAAAGGATAATTATGTCTTCTGATTCTGTCAATTTCCAACTTATTGCTCTTTCTTCCAATCTCTCAAAAGTGATGGAAAAAAAGCACAGCCATTAACAATCCCATATTCTCCAACAAGTTAAATCCCTCTCCCTTCTTAATGACTTCTAATATGAGTGTGAAGTGAGATTTATTGGTGATCTATGTCATTCACCTGTAGGCTCTGACATGAGAGAAAGTAGACGAAAACAATGTTGTTGCAGTCAACACGAACAAAGTATTCAATCAGATTTGGTATGTAAATTTCCTAGCTAAACTAACTGTCATTAAGCTGCATCTGGCCTTCGGATAGGAGAGTTCTTCTCAGATAACACTATCATAGTGTGAGTAGAAAGAGCTCTTTCTGACTTACACTATCAACTTTGGTGTACCTCAAGAACTAGTTTTATCTTCTACACGTTTCTAAAATAAATCAAAAGCCTACTTGCCATCACCCTCTTTTATGCAAATGATATCAACTTCTAATCCTCTGAATCTTTCCACACTCAAGCATCACCTACATGTGTCACATTCACATCACACCAAACCCTCAATGATTCCATGAATAGAGGTTGAGAAAATCTTGTTTTTATCAACAACACAACCCACTCACCACATATCTCAAGAAAACAGTATTGTACCAACCTATCCAACCAACACAAAGTAAGAACCCTCAAAGTTGTTACAATACTATGTCACCTAGACAATCCTGCCTGATAATGTTGCATCTTGTATTCAAGGTCAGAAATTACTTCAGTTTCCAATAACTATCCATCCTTTACAAAGCTCAACCAAGATCCATAATTAAATACTGTTCCCACATTTGGAATAAAAATACTGTTACTGCACATACAGACACCAACAGTGCATCCAAAAAACAGTCATCCAACTGCATGACATGAAGTCACTCACCAACACACATCAGCATCTGGTTCACAAATGTTATGCCTCCTTATATTGTGTCTACTGCTACAGCAGTCACCACTCCTCAGGGGCTGGCTAACCCTTCTCTCAGGCCCACCTGACTCACTAGTCACTGATATTGCACACCTCTTGGTCTCCCAAGTTAACTAATTTCCCCAGTTCCTTTCACCCCCAAAAAATCGTCCTCTGGAAGTTCCTGTCTACTTAGGTTTTCCTAAACTTGTTCATTTATTCTTGCGCAAGAAATCAACCACATTAGACTCACTAACCTCTGAGAAACTACAAAGGCCATGGATACAACCTTTTACTCTAGGCCAAACCAATAAAAAAAAAGGATCATATCTTTTATTACTATTTAACTGTACTTTGTTATTTCTTAGTTAAGGTCAATAGGCTAAGAACATTATATTTGTGATAATTGGAGTGTAAATGCCTTTTTGTTGGATGGAATTGTTTAATCCTTCATGGATTTTATCTATATTCTTTGTCTATTACTTTTAGTTACATATATATTCATGTAAGTATGCTTTTGTATTTACTGTAGATATTCAAATACAATACCTATCTATCAATCTATCATTCAACAGCTATCCATTAATGGATGGCTATTTCAATTTTGTAAAAGAAAACATCATATATCAAAGCTCACCTTTGTTATTCTGAACATCATGTAAGCATTATGGGGAGAAGTAAGGTCCATTCGGAAGAAACGTGGCACAATTTGATGGAAAATTGCAGAATAGAACAGTAAGTTATCTACAACAAAACTGTACCTGAAATTAGATTAAATAATTAAAAACATAATAAAACAAGAACTTGTCTCTACTCCACTCATTATTTACATTGTGCCCACCACTCCTCTAACGTTTTACTAATCATCATGACTAATGATAAGGGGAAAGCCTTTCTCCCTAAAAGTGTCATTCCTCTGAAATGCCTGCCCACCTTGCTCTTGTTTTGTTTGTTTTTTTCCTACCACCTTCAACTTATAACTATTCATGAGGAACATCAACCATGTCAATTCAACTCACCAGTCTTAGAGGGACTGCAAAGATTATGCATACAAACCATTCCTCCAGAATGGTTTGTACTCATATTATCAAAAAATATATAATTTTATTATTATTATGGCTGGGTTCCAACCTGGGCCGCAGCAACAAAGGTCCTGGATACATTCTAGGCCAGTGTCTGCAATCAAGTTGTCGATGTAAGTGTGATGACGTTTTCCTCTTCTTACATCACCATGAAGTGGTTTCCACAAGACTAATTTGGATGCTTCCAGTCCAGGGTAGTGCATGCAGTGACCAGACATATAGTTGCATCCGTCTTTGTCTGATCTTCTTGCTAACTTTCAGCAGGTCTTTATAAAGGCATTCGTTTATAATATGTTGCTGCCATTTCACATTTAGGGCCATTTGTAGTATCCATGTGTAGCATCGATCCAGCCCATTTGATAATTTGATATGTAATGTCTTACACTGAATGGAAGCTACAAAGTGGTATGGAGAGGGAATAATTGTTGAAATTGACCTTTCTTTATTTTATCAACTTTGAAGAAATAAAAATTAATTTTAGCAGACCCAAAGACTATTTTCATAGATGATAACCAGAGTCAAGTAAATTGATTTCCCAACTAATAACAGAAAAAGAGTTAGTCATTGCCTAAGATGCTACCATTTGATACCATTCACAATGCAACAATGACAGATTTATAATTCCTAGTTTGTAGACTTGCAAACTGCATGAAAACCTTACTAGTGCTGGTGGCATGGACAAAGCACTCAGTACACACTGTAAAGTGGTTGGTGTCAAGAAGGGCATCTAGCTGTAGAAACCATGCTGAAGCAGACTCTGGAGTAGAATGCAGTTCTTGGGCCCACTGGATCCTGGCAAACTGTCCAACTCATGCCAACATGGAACATGAATGTTAAATAATCTTCAGCATGGAAAATGGATGTTAAATGATGATGATGATGACCGTTACTAAAATATACTGAACCAAGATGATTGACATCAATTAGTTGATATGTTTTCTTACAGAAAAGAAAGATACAAAAAAGAGAGAAAAAGGAAAACATTTTTACTATGCATGATTTAGCTACAGCTAAAAATGGTGATTGTAAAACAATCTTCTCAAATCTTTCCCAAGTTTTATCTTCAGTTATATATCTATGGTCAGGTCAGGTTTCTTTTGAGGGCCTGCTACTGGTAACCAGTACTACCTGTTCCAGGACCGAGATGGCAGCGGCTAATCCGTCACCCCATCGGTTTTTATTAAGAGAACCGATGTGGAGGGTAGCTGGTTACCCTGGTAGAACACAATCTACCTACAAGAGCGTCAGCTCTGGAGAGTCAATGGC
>JAOPUL010000001.1:18311568-18325040 GCA_027564515.1 Octopus rubescens | reverse complement strand
AAATATATATTTATATATATATGTATATAAATATATATTTATATATATATGTATATAAATATATATGTATATATAAATATATTTATATATGTATATATAAATATAGTTTTATATATATGTATATAACAGCTTTTCTCTCGATGACGTAGATTGCCTTTCCATGAACGACAACACCGCCATCAAATCACGAAGAATGCAGTTGGATACTAGACTTAAATTTGTGAAAATGGCTAAATTCTGAATGCAATCCATAAATTGATAACAGATGTGCTATAGCGAGATGGAATATAAAAAGAAATGAAATCGTTCCTTAACCATCTCGATGGATAACACAATGACAAACATGGGGCCAGAAATATCATATTTGCACCTGTGAAAAACAAAAAGAGGGATTCTGTTAATAACCTGTGGCAAAATGTAGCTACATAAAAAAAAGAAGGCAAATAAAGAAAAACTGCAAAAAGTAACATCAATTAAGAGATTCCACCATTACTTTAAAAAGATCAATTATAAGTTGTGCTATTCTGAGGAGTTTCAACAAAATGAAATGCATAAATAGCTACTGTAGTGAAAAAAAAATGGAATTATATATTGATTTATATGATAAAAAGAGAAATGTACACCCTTCGATAGTTTGAAAAAAAGAAATCAAATAATAACAGCTTTTCTCTCAATGATGTAGAACGATTATCATGATGTACTAGATGTTTACCCTTTGATAGATTTGAGAAAATCAAAAACAAACAATAACAGCTTTTCTTTCGATGACGTAGAACAATTACTTTCCCATTAACGAAAACAATGCCATCAAAATTACAAAGAACACAGTTGGATACTAAACTTAAATATATATAGTCATTGGTAGCCATGTATTTCAACCTTGTTTAAAATCAGTATGACGCAACCTTATACAAATATGTTGCACTTGTGTTAAACATTTTATGAAGTGAGAGATAGTTTAGAAGACATTCATGTTGTCCTTGATACCATTTATATGTTAATGAGTTGGAAGTTTTTTATAAAGATCTACATGTGGTATAAATTAAAGGTATTAGTTATAGAGCACAAAACCTCTGCCGGTGGGGAAATGATTTTCCTTAATATGTAAGAATGGCATATTAAGGGATGTGACATTGTATACACAATATAAGCAATGGGTACACTGGAGGGGCAGTAACATTTCTGAAAGTTTCTCAAGGAACCAGAGCTTTGAATGTAGAGGGTAGTTAACTACAGGGCCTTGGCTGGATTTGTTATAAAGTATGTTTAGTGAAGGTTTTCTAAGTAAGTATTATATACCCGGCCACTTTTAATTCACTGTTGAGTGGAACTTCAGCATCTATGTTGGTTTGAGGCATACCTGGCCACATGGGCCACGTGTTGGTTGGATAGAGTGCTACGTGGTTGGGAGATTAACTGTGTCCATAATAGCTAGAGTTAAAGGTGTGTAGAAGGATTTTAAGAAGTTACTACTTCTTTTGGTAATACATGGTTTCTTAATCTGCTAAAGATAGCAACCAAATCTCCCTCATTACAATTGACCATCTTAAAGAAAGAAATTGGAAAATGTGGTGTCAGATATAAAAGATGGTATGATAAATAGCTGGAATATCTTTGATCATAGATCTTCTCAAACAAAACTAAACAAAGGGTTTTCTGTCATGTGCCAAGTGTAGGTTGCATAAAGTATATAAATGAAGTATGATGCTACATGGTAGTGGGACATGTGAAAGATCTGTGGAGGCTGAACAAATATGAGGTGAGTACAGTTGGATGTGTAACATTAATTTATAATATGACTGAATGGGAATAAGTTGAGAAAGCAACTAGTGATCTAAGACAACTGATGTGTGCAGAATAAGTGTTTGTCGTGTTATAACACTGATTGGATTATTTGGTGTAAGGTAATAATGGTTTCAAATTTTGCCACAGGGCCAGTAGTTTTTGAGGGGAGAGGCTAGTCGATTACATTGGTTTCAAAAGGATGAAAGGCAAAGTTGACTTTGGTGGAATTTCAACTTAGGGTGTAAGGTAATAATGGTTTCAAAATTTGGCACAAGGCCAGCAAGTTTCACGAGAGGGTGTAAGTCGATTACATCGACCCTAGTACTCAACTGGAACTTATTTAATCGACCCCCGAAAGGATAAAAGGCAAACTCAACCCCAGCAGAATTTGAACTCTGAACATAGACGAACTAAATGCCGCTAAGCATTTTGCCCGGTGTACTAACAATTCTGCCAACTTGTCGCCTTAGAAGAGTATAAGGTAATAAAAGGTGGTTGCAATAGAGCAGCAGTTCTCAACCGAGTTCCATATAAGATTTTGTTGTTAAAACTGATGTGCAATAAATTGCTTATACATGTACAATACACAATATTTTAACAATATTTTTTATACGATTCCTAATATTTATAAAAATACAGTTGGATTTTTAAAATATACATTGAATGGCTATGAAGGTCCAGGAAAGAAAAATAAGAATTAAAGGGGTCCATAGGCAAAAAATGGTTGAGAATCACTTCAATAGAGGATAAAATGGAAACAAGGACTGAGATCAAATTTGAGAATATTGAACAACATTGATGAGATAACAAACTCAAACTGGAACTGAATCAAGATGTTTAAAGAAGCAGTTGGTAACTTTATAATGCCTAGTGTTAAATATTGCAGTTTTAACCCTTTAGCATTTAAACCGACCATATCTGGCCAAAATATTCTATTTGTTTTATATTCAAACTGGCCAAATACAGTCTCTTATACCCACCCTACAATGTCAGACTAAAAATAAACAATCCCAACATCAAAATCTCAAAGCTACAAGATAATGCATGATTAATACAAAACAATGTGAAGTAAATAAACATTGTATTTGACAAATTAATTTGAAAGTTAAAGGGTTAAGGGAAGAAAATGACAAAATTAAAAGCTTGGATCAGAGCTATGGATTTTTTGACTTAATAACAATATTGCATGCTAGCAATTATATCGGGTGGTTGTTGCAGAAATATTGACGTGCCAGTGACACGTTAAAAACACTCATGCCAGTGACACGTTAAAAACACTCATGCCAGTGACACGCTAAAGGCACCCAGTACCCTCTCTGGAGTGGTTGGTGTTAGGAAGGGCATCCAGCCACAGAAACCATGCCAAAACGGACTGGTGTCTGGTACAGCTTGCCAGTCTCTGGTCAAACTGTCTAACCCATGCCAGCATGGAAAATAGACACTAAATGATGAGGAATATGAATGTGTATGTGTATCATCATTTAATGTTCGTATTTCATTGAATGATTTGACAATATCTAATGTGCCAGAGGTATCATTCTTATTAACATTGAAGAGATGTTGAGAGGATCCTTGGGTTCACTACGACTACTGATAGGGATACGTTCTTGTTGTTAACAGTGGGGATATGTTGAGATGAAACTTGGTACCATTTCATGTACATATGACCTTTACAAGACAAATCTATGAACAACAAATATGCAATACAACTTTTAATTTGCTTATACATACACACTAATGCACTCACATACAAATGCATTCACATACATGCAAATGAAGGAGGCAGTGGTGTAGCATAGGAGTGGGACAAATTGGTGGGAAAGCAATTGCTTTAGTTGAAGATATGTTTAAGCAAGAGGGCAGCTGAAACCCATGTTACACCATGGAATGAAGGTCTACTTCCTTTCTCTAACATTGAAAGAAGCAACAGATCTTATCTCATAAACCCCCAGTTGGGGAGTTTGTATTGTTTGCTGGGACTAAAACTGTCACACTTTTGACATTTTGAGAGGAGAGGAAAGACTAAAATAACGGAGGGGGTGACTCTGATCCTACTCTTATAATATAGAAATTAAACTAATAAATCTAAGGCTTTCAATTATAAGAACAAAGAAATGGAATAACATAGTAATGTTATGGAATTTTATCCTTATAAGGACTTGGAATTACATTGAAGTTCATATTGTCCAGCTATGTATCCAAGTCAGCAGTGAAAGAACAGACCTCTGATCAAAAGCATTTCAGCTGTGACTTTTAAATATATTATGTCTCGAACTACATTATTGATGTGTCCTTGATTTTTTTTTTTTAGACACTAGAGTGTGGTTTGAGGGACATTTGACTGTTATTTCTAGAAAATTGATCCACCACATGAGGTCTCCGTCTTTGACTCGTAAATACCAGAACACTTAGCAAAACTAGGTTGAATATCATTACTCTGGATGCATGATTGTAGTGCTTGTAATAAATATCAGTGTATAGCTGGTATCATCATTTAACGTCCACTTTCCATGCTGGCATGGGTTGAGTGGTTTGATAGGGAACTGGCAAACTGCAGGGCTGTGTCGAGTTCCAATGTCATCTTTGGCATGGTTTCTACAGCTGGATGCACTTCCTAATGCCAGCCACTTTACAGATTGTACTGGGTGCATTTTGTGCTACTAGCACTAGTGAGACTGCCATGTAATTTACAAGACAGAAAAGAACAGGAAAAAAGCTCCGACTAGTAAGAAGAAATATTTGGGAAGTGGAGGTGGGTGGCTTTATGCCAGGTGTTGAGGGACATGCACAGGTGTCTTTCTATAGAGGAGATACATGGCTGAAGGAGATAAAAGGAAGGTAGTGAGTATATATATATTTTTTTTATCAACTTTGGATTGATGATGGGCAAAGCCAACTTCTATGGGATTTGAATTCAGAACAGCCTGTCAGTAAAATATTGACCATTATTAAGAAAGATATCCAATACAAGGGGCCAGCTTGATCTGCTAGAAATAATAGCTGAATCTTTCCTAAATCATATCCTACTTACCGTTTTGAAAAGAAAATTTGTTGGATAATATGTAGACTTTGAGATATTAAGTTTTAAAAATAAGACTGGACATAGGTCTTTAAAATAAGAACTGTGGTCAAAGCCTGAAACGCTTTTGATTATAGGTTTGCCGTTACGAATTGACCAAGAAATAAACAATTACAATATTACAAACCACCCCTCAAGCTTCTCGGGCTTGAGATCAACCCATCCAAGTTGGAGGTGATTAATGTGAGCTATGGTGAGGCTGAATTTTGAGGTGCCGTGCTCAGCATCCAGTCCATCTTGGCAGAGGCTTGGCTGACACCCAAGGACGCGGTATACATCCTTGGCTTCTCAATCCTCCCGAAAACCATATTGGAGTACCTGGAGGTAAAGCTTGAGGACTTGTCCAGGATGATGGAGAGACTGCACCTCATTGATGTGCACCCAGCACTGTTCCTCTTGAGGAATTGGTTTGCCCTGTCCAGGCTACTTTTCTCGCTGTGCAGTGTACCATGTCACCCATTTAGAGACTGCCTCAGTGACTTTGACTGCAACATCCAGCGCTGTGCCAAACTGATCTGCAATGTTAGTTTTGACAGCGCAGGCTGGCAACAGGACAGAATGCCTATCAGATTCGGCGGCCTTGGTCTGCGATCCCCAGTGGACCTGGCTCTGCTGACCTTCCTCTCCTCAGTCTTTTCCCGCCACACCCTCCTTGGTGACATACTCCACGGGTTGGCCGAGGCGGATGTGGCCCATGTACCTGAGTCAGCCCTTGCCAATTGGACTGCTGATGGGCTCGCAGTCCCCCAGATTACGAACGTCCAATGCGACTGAGATGACATCCGATGCAAGTCTACCCTCAAGTGGCTAGAGGCTTCACTCGACCAGCACCGCCTCTGTTCTGCCTCACAGCCAAATAGTGTTGCATGGCTCAATTCAGTGCCCTCTTCATCTACCGGTACCCTTCTAGATGATGAGTGCACCCACATCGTGGTGGCCCAATGCCTCGGTCTCCGCATGTGTGAGCTGCGTAAATGTTGCTGCACATGGTATTGGACGAATTCGGCCAGCATCTTTAGTTCCTCCAACACATTGCCCTGAATGACATTGTCAGAAGGGGCCTTGACACGGCTGCAGAGAAAGTAAGCGCCTCAACAGGATGACACTCTTCCCAATTGATGGAGGCTAGTCCCTAGTCTGGAACACGACATGCAGCAACACATCCTCCGGTACCAACCTCGTAGCATCTTCTGCAAACCCCAGTGTCGCAGCTCATAACACGGAGGCAAGGAATGTCAACAAAAACAGGAGCTTGGCTGGCAGCTTTCAGTTTGTGCCGATAGCCGTCGAGATGTCTGGTGTTCTTGCTCCTCGTACCACTGACTTCTTCCACAAAATAGGGATAACTGCGGCCCACTGGAGAAATGAGCCCCGTGAGGTGGAGTGGCTACTGCAGTGAGTGTTGCTGGCCATTCTCTGTGGCAACGCCATTGCAATCAGTACCGCGGGGCACGCCGGAGTATACACTTCTTGTTCTAGGATACTTGCCTCCACCGCTGCTTTGCCCCACCCTCACCCCCTTTTTATCTCCACATTTTTTTCTTTATATACTACAAACTGACACTTCTGTGCTGACCATGAAATATAATTTCTTTTATAGGTATGAGGATTCATATTTGAAAAAGAAAAAAAACAACGTGAACCACAGCCTTCGGCCTTTTCTATCCAAGATGTTTTTTAATCCAATATTTACGCTCTATTTGTCTACTTCAAGTTTCATCGTTAAAAACAAATTATTTCATGTCTCATGAAGCTTCAAAATTATGACGTAAACAATATACAACTCTATTTGGTAAGACCATTCAATTCTTTTCAACTACCCAAGGGTTTCTTGGACGGAAAGTACCAGGCTTAGAATATGTACCAGGCTTAGAAAAAGGAAACGTTAGTACGAGAGTCGATTTGTTCGATTAATTCCTTCAAGGCGGTGCCCCAGCATGGCCGCAGTCCATTGAATGAAACAAGTAAATGATAATAAAATGAACAACAGAAACATTGCCGGAGGATGTGTTTTATATGTTATATATATATATGTGATATATTATACATGTGGGCCATGGCCGGATATTAAAAATATATATCAAAAGTAGGCCCTTACACAAGGAAGTTGTGTATCTCTGCTGTTGTGATACCAGGGTCCCACATGAACGAACGGTTCTAAAGTTTAAGGAAAAAGAGATACTGCATCTGCAGCACATATGCATGACTGTTGGTGTGAGAAAACCGAACTCCGATGGCTATAAACAAAGGAACTAGGTCCCAATAGTCATATAATGTTAAATATAGGTAAAAATGATAAAAGAGAAGTTAAATAACAAAAAGAGATAAAAACCAAAACTGCATAGAACTGTTTAGTTTTAGCATCGAATGGCAAATCACAACGAAAGCTTCAAATGCACAAGAAGGTAAAGATAATAAAATGGCGAAGTATTTGGATATCTGTTTTTTAAAAAATCATTTCGTTTTGCGTTTCACAAACTATTAACAATAACGATATGAATAGTCATTTCTTTATTTTGCTAAATAAAGGTAAATTAGTAACACGAAAGTGGTGTTACACAGAATAATCCTCATAACCGTCATCATCGCCATTGTCATCATCATCATCATCATCATCATCATCATCATCATCGCCATCATCATCGTCACCGTCGTCGTCGTCATCATCATCATCATCGCCATCATCATCACCGTCGTCGTCATCATCATCGCCATCATCACCACCGTCGTCGTCGTCATCATCATCATCATCGCCATCATCATCACTGTCGTCGTCGTCGTCGTCGTCATCATCATCGCCGTCATCATCGACGTCATCATCGCCGTCATCATCGCCGTCGTCATCGCCGTCGTCGTCGTCATCATCATCATCATGATCATCATCATCATCATCATCATCAACATCATCATCATCATCATCATCATCATTTCCATGTAATAATGGGTTGGAGTGTTTTTGTAACAGTACGGGTCAGTTGTTACACGACCTACAACTTACTAGCGCATGCTACTAGTATACCTATTCAGTTGGACCAATTACGCTACATGAAATGCACTGCTTGAGACATTTGCTATTCTAGTTGTTGTCATTGTTGTTGTTGTTTTTGTTGATGATGATGCTTCTGCTGCTGGCGATAAAACAACGATGTTACTGATGCTGGCAGCAAAGTTAAGTTAGACAAACAGAAATGCTTTCCCGCAGATGGGGCATTTGAGTGTTCCTTTCTCCATCATAATGCGTTGCGGGCTGTGACACTGGGGTTTGCGGCAGAAGCGCCGAGGTTGGTGCTGGAGAACGTGTTGCAGCACGTCGCGTCCCAGATTAGGGATCTGCCTCCCTCGAATGGGAAGAGGGTTATCCCATTTGGGTGCTTACAGTCCTCGCGGTCGAGACCCGTTGGCTCAAGTTGGGAAGGGAAGCCACCTGCGTCGTGGCCTCCTCTGACTATGTCATTCAAGCCCGCATGCCGAGGGAATCGGCCCCGAACTACAGCCTTCCTCCGCCAAATAGGGTCTGATGCGGCCCGCCGGTGAAATGAGCACCGCAAAATTAAGTGGCTACTGCAGTGTATGTCACTGGCCATTCTCCGTGGCAACACCACCGCGGTCATTACCGCGGGTTGCGGTTGAATACCCCCCCCCATCCCGTGCCCCGTGCCGCCCTTGCTATCTGCCCCCCTTCTTCTCTCTCTACATCTCTTTTATCTATTTTATATATTGTTTAATAAAAGCTATATATTCATATGCTAAATAATAAATCGAACTATTGTTAGGATTAATTTTGATGCTTATTTTATTTCTCACGTTTATCAAGACATCCGAAACTATTGAGAATAACGAATAGTTGTTATTGTTATTGTTGTTGTGTAATTCCAAAGCAGTCCCGCTGGAGCTGTCCTATTGTGCACAGACAGTTGGCAGAACGATGAGGCTTGACCCATGGATCCATTTCTAGCATTGTGCTCTTTCGCCACTGCACACTTTGACATGCAGTGACGAAAATCATAAGGTGCAACGTGACAGTCTAAACGCTGACAAATCTACTCCTGTATGTCCGTACATCCTGGAGATGTCTTCAGTGGAGGCAAGTAAAGTAGCCTTCCTCAGAGGTAGCTGTTACTATTCCTATACATTTACTGTTGATGGTTTGCAACCCACCGTAATGTTTGTGTCCGGTGGGGCCTTGGGTTATTCAATGACGTTTGTTGCATGTCATGTGACCGTGAAGACATTTTTCCTTGCTATCTCTTGTAAAGTCTAGTTATTTGGAAATATTTTAACATTTCCAGTATTGTATGATATTAATTTAAGTTTTATGTATTTTATTCGCATGTCGTTCATACCAGGTATTTTGCAAATGGGATACCCCGAATATTTAGATTCGAAAAAACAACGATAGAAACATTTAAGTAGTGAGACTTGACAAAAACAGCATGGGACAATGTTGCTTTGTAATGCAGACTCAACATTAAAATACAAATTCAGACCAATCAGACACAAATGAACCTGAAGTTTTAAAAGCCCTGTTTGCCTCCCGACTAAAACTCTTTGGTAATATCACGGAATTGATTTACAAATTCACAAATGAAAAGCGTACGATAATCAAACGTCCAAAGAAAAGTCCCAGAAAAAATGCAGAAAAACAATTGAATAACATTAGCTGAACAGAAAAATATGTTAAAAGAAATACTAAAGTAAAGTAATATTGCACTGTTCATACTAGAACAGAATATACACACGCAATAGTGTATAACAGAATATAAAGGCACCACGACATACTTTACATCCACAAAAGATGAAGTAACAGTAAACAAGGAACAGATAACTCAAGATTTAACCACATCAAGTAATAATGATAGAAAAGAAACGTGTCATCAGAATTCAATAGACGCTGTGAGTTAAAAAATGCGATAAACGAAACCAAATATAATTTTGAAGAGATAAAAATGATAGAAATCAAAGGTGAAGCAAAGAGATGCCACGCAACTTAAAAAAGACCTAACCAAATCATTGCAAAGAAAATAAATAACACAGATATAATAGCCTTAAAAAATAATGAATCGCACAGCGTGTGGAGTATCTAGCGCAGAGGGTGCCAAAATAAGTGAGATAACAAGAAAAAACTACAACTGATCTTGTTTGGAAACAAAATTATTCAACAAGAGATAAATCGCAAAAGAAAAGGGTATAGTTCGAATAAACGAGACTCACAACTGGAAAAAATAAACACAACAAAGTGGCGTAGAATTTTAAACACTCATGACAACATTATTCTTGCAATAATAATAAAAAAATATATTAATAATAACAATATTAATTTAAGAGTTGAAAGTTAAAAGATGAAAAATACAGAAATTTGGGAAGTAAATCAAACAATTCATTCAAATGAAATACTTAAATAAGATAACGATTTACAGGAAATGAAGTAACTAATGAATACAACTAGAGAATCCACTGAAAGAAAAGATAAAACGCGATAATATTGGAAGTAGAAAACCCTCATTTAGTATATTAAGTAACTTATAACACAAAATGTGTCAATCAAGTTACACCACGATAATCGAAAGATATCAGGGTGCAAAGCATCAAGTCCCTATCCCAAGTACCAGACTGTCTGGCTGAAGCAAGACGTTCTAGCATCAAAATCCTCAGGAACAGAGGAACTGTAAAGTTAAGCAACTGATAAACCAGGCAATAGTAGATCTCATACGGAAATAGAGATTATATACAGACTAGAGGATCTAGGAAAAAGGCATAGAGAGTTGAAGTACTTTCAAGGGTCTCTGAGTTAATGAGAATGTATGAATTATAACAGTGAATACGATTCGTAAAACGGAGCATGACAGTATGGAAAATAAATGTTGTTTGAAAATTCAAGGTGTTACAATTTTGGCACAATTCATATAAAATAAGGAAGGATGTTCGTTTTCACTGTATTTGTTCGGCTTGGGTCATACCCCATTAAATGTGGCTTTAAACTTTACAGAGATGGGCTACAAATAATCGGCGATCTATATGATATTAAATTATATATCAAAACTAGAAAATCAGCAAGACATTGGTAAGAACAAATGGGCCGCATTAATATCTGGAAATAAACAAAGGTGAACTCTCAATTTGGTCAAATGGAATATGCAAGAGATATGAAAGCTTGGCACACGATAAAGAAACTTACTGGCAATATTTCGATTTTAACACTCGAAAGCCGACAGCATTAAATGTACATCTTTGAACATAATGGAGGAACAAGAAGCCTTGAGCAGCTTTAGATGGTATGAAAACTGTGATTGCTAATCTGGAAACCTCAAGTTGTTAGAGATGACAAAAGGAAAATGGTTTCATTCAAAGAAGTACAGAATTATTTAGCAGAAATAGGAACTACAATCAAACGGAATCCCCAAAGACAGCAAACACGTTTAGAACTAAACGCGTATATACTGCAGAAAGGACAGATACAACACAACGGTTAAAGAGTCAAGGATAAAATTGAAATAAAGATTAAGCTATGAAATGAGTACAGTACAAGAAGTGAAACTTTGTCATGGAAATTTTTCCAAGATGAATTCAAAACAGTATGTATGCATGTGTTCAATAAGCATCAACTGAAATGAAAGACTGGAGGTTTGATTATTGGTTGAAGAACTGAGTCTAACAAGTGGAAATTACCAGAGTTATATACTGAGTCAAAATATCCAGCTGGAAGGTTACATGCATCGTAGCTTTGATGATACTAGCCGAAAGCTCTTCCATTGGATGTGCCAGAATATATTAAAAGCATGAGAGGGTTGTTATCTACATTTATTGGAAGAAATATGAGGAGATTAAGTCCCACACTAGTTGTATAAATATGGTATAATCATATCGAGGATACTGGTAGTAAATAGAAATTGCACGATTCTCTGTTAGTACAAACAGTCAAAGAACTGGACATCATTATGAAAGAAAAAAGTTCCAGTTATTATACCATTTTCCTCGTAGATTTTCCAAATATAAATATTATGCAGTAAATGCGGGTGAAAAATTCACCAACAATGAAATGAGAGATTGACATGCGAGAATCTGTGGTGTGGACATAAAAATCGTCCCAGTTATGTTAATAGCTCTTGCATTTGTTACAAAGGATTTGGAAAACATGGAAAACAGTCAAGAAAATCATTCATAGGAAACGTTCACATGATAATTTCCCAAGGAAAACCGATATTCTGAATATAATACTACGAATAAAATGAAACAAAACCCAAGACAAAGCAGAAATAATTATAACCTAATTTACTTTACTTTTGTGTCACAGAATATCTCTGGTGTAATAGAGTAGACATAATGATACTTTATTCGATCAGACATGTAATAATGTGTTTCAGAAACGTTAGAATAGTTAATATAATCCACATTAATATTATACAGGAGCTTACTTTATCAAGTCTATAAAAAATGCCTATGCAAAGATCCTGTTTGCTTTATTACAGGTCCATATAGTTTCGTAAATTGGATGAATTCGTTTGTATGGAAATAAAGATTTTGTAAGGATTTGAACCTAGGATTCTGATAGACATAACTCAATATCATTTAATTACGGCAATACTCGTCTCTCCAGAATACTAATAAAGAACAAAAAACAGCAGCAGGAATAGCAACAACTAAAATAACGTAAAAAGACACAACAGCTACATTGTAAAGAAAATAAAGAAACTGGCATAAAACACATAAAATTGCTAGATATTGCAAAGAAATGTACGTGAAAGGAAATAGAACTTTTATCATTTAATTAATGTTGTAGACTATAGAAAGAAGGTAACGGGGTGAAAAGAAAAAAAAAATCACATTTCAAATGTCCCTTCACTCATATGATAAATCATCGAAATATTGACGATAATGATATAAATAATGAGCTGATGATGATGATGAGAATGATGATAATGATGATCATGATGCTGATCATGATCACGAGGATGATGATGACGACGAGTGCAATAAACATATGTGTAACCACAGTTGCATTATTATTATTATTATTATTATTATTATTATTATCATTATTATTATTATTACTAGTAGTAGTAATAGCAGCAACAGCAGAAGCAGGAGTGTTAGTGGTAGTAGTGGGAAGAGTAGGAAAATGAAAAACAAAAAACAAAACATAAATTGCAATAGCAGTAGAAATGGTAATGATGTTTGTGGTGGTAAAAAGATTCTAAATGAGATATAATAACAGAAATAGTCAAAGAGAGAAAAAAAAAATCATTCAATTAGCGTTCAGAAAAGAACAACAAAAAAACTGCATATAAACATGGCTGCCACATTAAGTGAAACATTTGAAACAAAGATGTATATATCTTAGTTAAGAAGCAACGTGAATCTTTAATACAGCAACAGGGAATGTATAATGGTTGGTATTAAACAGGGTTTAGACATTTATATATATATTCACAAAAGTATGTATAATTATACTCATATATAGGGAGGTTTAGGCATACACATAAATGTAGATATATGCAATTTATATATCACATATTTAGTGAGTATGATTGTATATAATTAAGTTTGTGTATATATGTATATATATAAATATATATATACATATAAATATATGCATGTATGTATATATATA
>JAOPUL010000001.1:16892043-16904380 GCA_027564515.1 Octopus rubescens | reverse complement strand
CACACACACACACACACACACACACACACACACACACACACACACACACACACACACACACACACACACACAAGTTAATGAGTTAGAAAAAAGGAGTAAAATAGTGTGAGAGAGAGAGAGAGAGAGAGAGAGAGAGAGAGAGAGAGATGCATCTCAGTCACGACCATCCCGTCCTTTTAACATACCAAGAGTTCCAAAACTTCATAATCCAAAATATTCTTTTGTAAAACGGTGTAGCGGGATTACCCGATGTCGCGATTTGTCAGAATATTGCTCATGTGATCAACAAAATCTGACCATTGGCTCCATCGACGATCTCATCTTTTGGCGCGCTTCCTTCTGAGCCTATCAAACAGTATAAATTCGTCACACTCTGACTATTAGACAGAGAGCGCGTTGACAGACACTGTAGGAGTTGCCCAACACAGACGGCGGACAGCAGCAGACAACAGTCGGAGGACGAACGACATTGGAAATTAGTAGCCGGCAAGCAACTAACAACACTTAGTCTGCTGTTACGACTACACCAAGAACAAAAGCCCTCTCGACGTTTTGTCGTTCGTAGTAACAACATTCGTTTTTTGTGTACGAAAAGAATAAAATTTTGTTTATAAAAAATCTCAACAGACTCCAGTATTCTTCGTACAACGGTAAGGTGGGACTCGATTAGGACTTGGCTGCTATTTCTAGTGAGTCAAGAATGACTTTCATTCTAAGTTTGCACGAACAACAACAACAACAACAAATTATTAAAAAGCTTTGAACTTCAAACACATTTGCACATAGCATGTACTTTTAGCTGCTTTTCGCTTCAGAAGAAGTAAAAAAAAACACAAAACAGAAATGAAAATGTTCATTAGTATCAAGTGACCTGATGGTCACGGTAGCAACATGTGAATTTCTGTGATATCAGAATGTTGATGTTATTAACTTTGATGAAACCGCATCAAAGAAACCGCTTGTTAATCACCATGTTATTCGCGCTACAACTTCGTCGCATTTGTATAAAAGAGTTACTTTTTCCTGCTCATTGTCACCGCCCATCTCTCTTGTGATTTTTTTCTATTTAACTTACTGTCATTCTCTCCCCCCCCCCGCTCTCTCTCATAGCCTCTTCATCTGTATGCCTATCTCTCTTCCTCCTGAGTATGTTTTCTCATACTCTTCCTGTTTATATTATGATTTGTTCTATTTAATGTCTGCATGGGTTGAGGATCAAAGCCATCACTTGCAAATCTTGATGTAATTTACCAATATAATTTAATTTTTTCTTGTTTTGTCGATTTAATATTGTACATAACTTCAGCTACTGCAAAGTCAATGAATTATAATAATATATAATATTTAATTTTTCTTTTGTAAATTTGGGAGTTTTTTTTTACCGTTTACACCTCAATTTACTGTTCAAACACTAACACACTGATTTTAGTATGATAATATCCAAACCTATCATTTACCGGGTATTTATTAAAGTTTATGTGCACATTAAAATTAATGAATTTTTGATGGTCCAAGACTACTCTACTTGTGCTATTCTTAATCAGCTATTGCAAATTGTTGCTTTTAAAATAAATAAATGAGCATATGCAGTTATAAAACATTATCTCATGGTGGTAAATTTAGGGTGGTGTCTTACAATAAGTTATATTACCATATCGAAGTCCTTTATTCCTTCAGCTTTTTCATAGTGTCAACTCACAAAAGAAATGAAAGTGTTAAAAAAATCTGCAGCAGAGTTTTTCAAGAAATATGGAACGAAAGATTTAGTATGATCAAAACGAGTGGTAAAGCATTATGCAGCATATGTTCTGAAACAATAGTGTGTAGAATTTCCTCCATGAAATGGCACCCTGAAACTGCTCATTGTTGGTTTTGTGATAAAACTGAGCATGAACAGAATGAACACATTTCTCAAGAAATCATAAAATAAATAAATATGTAGTAAGCTGTTTTTTCAGGCAGTTCCAATTTAGTTTCTTAGTTTTAAGATTTCAAAGAAAACCATTCTTTGACAAGGAGTATATTGAAGGAAAATTGTTACAATATGCTTCTTTTTTCTTTGACGCTTTTCTTGAATAGGAGACTATCATGTTGTGCATTAGGAATTTGCCAGTGAGTAGAAACAGATAAAATACTGGTTTCCAATTTTGGCACAAGGCCAGCAATTTCGTGGGAGGGAGTAAGTCAATTACATCGACCCCAGTGCTCAACTGGTACTCATTTTATTGACCCCCAAAAGGATGAAAGACAAAGTCAGCCTCGAAGACACTTAAACTCAGAACATAAAGTTGGAAGAAATGCCGCTAAGCATTTTGTCTGGTGCGGTAACGGTTCTGTCAGTTTGCCGCCTTAGAAACAGATGAAATATTGGTTTCAAATTTTGGCACAAGGCCAGAAATTTCGGGAGTAGGGGTAAATCGATTAGATCGACCCCAGTGCTCAGCTAGTACTTATATTTTACTGACCCCGAAAGGCAAAGTTGATCTCAGCGGAATTTGAACTCAGAACATAAAGACGGACGAAATGCCGCTAAACCCCGTGCTAACGATTCTGCCAGCTCGCCGCCTTAGAAACAAAAAATATTAAAGATGAAAATAAATGTATCAAAACAACTAACAAAAGATACTGGTTCATGTAAATTCATTTCCATTTGTTTGAGATGAGAACATCATCCGTTAGGCTAGCCATTAATTTAAAACAATTAATATTTAAAATGAAAGAAAAACGAAAGAATGCCATTTATTTGGCATTTTTCGTTTTAATCAGCAAATTTTCGGTAATGTCCGTAAACATTTTTTAGTTATTTTCTTTCGTTTTCTTGACGTGTAGATGGCGTCGTCTCGTTCACTCTCTGTTTCTCATACACACGCACACATACATACACAATAGATGTATGCATATGTATTTATGTATGTACGTGTATATGAAAGATAATGGATGTATGTGCGTGTTTGTGTGCGACTGACTACAAATACATACAGCTGAACAAGGCGTGCGCACACACACGTACCTACATAACTATATACAGCTTTCAGTTTCTACACTGAGTTAAAGCAAACGTCGCTTTCTACGTCATGAAAACAAAAGTAAATAAATAAAAAAATTACTGAACAATCAGCTGATTAAAAAATGACAGATGTGCTGGTCAAAACGAAAGAATGCCATTTATTTTTATTACAGATTTCTATTTTTTTCAAAAGTGACCCGTTTCTATTAGTAACCATCTCTTACAAAGCTGAAATTCCTCATTTTCACTAATAATGTCTAGGGGACCACAGAACACAGAAACATGAAAGATTCCATAAGCTAAAATGATTGGACAACCACTGCATGTTACAGTACTCATTTTCATAAGTCGTCATACTTCAGAACATACAACGGACTTCTATTATTGACGGAACTTATTTTCACTCTTCACACAAATCGGTCTTTCGTACCAGATCGCGCCAATTTTAAACTAAACAGATCTTCACCGGAGATCGAGTTGAAAGCAAGTGAGCTATGTTTTTTAAGAAAATATACTATTTTGAAAACAAAATTATACATATATAGGCGGAATTCTGGTTAAAGCACCCCATAAATCCCTCATAACTTTTATTTTTTTGAATTTTCAGAAAATATTTGCGTATAAAAATTTTATATGGGGCACTTAAACCAGAATTCCACCTGGAAGTACATACGTTGCTTGGTTACTTCTGTCGCTTTATTCATCTCATTTTTTTCCTTTCTTTCAGACATGGTATTTTTCGTTCTACATTATCTAATGTCGCTCTTTTTTTAAAAAAGGTCGTAGTTTGTAGTTTGACTGCTGTTTCTAATGTGTCGGACGACCACATAGAGGTCCCTTCATGAAAATAATAGTAGCCAAAACAGTGATGCTGCAGGAGAAAAACATTAATATTTCAATCAAACATAACTGCACTCACTTTAAGTATCGGTGCATTTAAAGGTGATAGTTATTATTTGAACACGTGAACCTATACACTTAATATTTATTGAATACTTTGCAAATATTTACAATACATTTTATCTTTTTAACATGGATTTTGACGGAGTTTTGGAATAAGCACTGCCAGGATTTATTAACTAATACCATTATCAATATATCAAGAGAAATATTTATGGAGGAGTCAATGTGGAAATAAACGATTTACTTTCAAAGCAACTTTCTTTTCAATAGATACATTAGTTGTTTTTTTTTTAGTAAAACAATCACGACACTGTTGACTTTTGGCTCAAAGCATTCGCTATTATTGAAGAGGAATGAAGTCCATTTTTTTGGCTATTATATTACATTCGAGTTGGTGTTTATGTTGACGATACCGGAGAGATAGATGAAAGTAATTGCGATAAAACGTTTAATCTTGCGTTCTTTTGTCTCATTATTCATATAAACATTAATTGTTGTTTATCCTAGGTCGTTCTTATCCTGCAGACTTATGATCAAAAACATTTCAGCTGTGACCATCCTATTTTTTAGGGGTAAGCATGTTTTTATTTATTTAAAATGAGAGAATGTGATTTGAGGAAGATTTAGTTGGTGTATCTGGCTGACCGAGTGACAGTGTAGAGTCTACTTAATTTGCTTGTATAAATAGAGAAACAGGGTGAAACTCAGCTATGTTTCAAAAGAGCTTATGCGGATGTCATGCTTTCAGACTAGCATGAGCACCTCTCTCTCTCTCTCTCTCTCTCTCTCTCTCTCTCATTAATTTATGAAATTTTATACATTTTGAAAGTATTTTCTTATATGACATATCTTAAAGTTGATTTTGTTATATTTTTTAATTTCCAGTTCTTACAAGCATTGTGATAAACAATGGGGAAACCTGTGAAAGACAACTCGGTAAATATATCTGTATTTAATGAACTTTGAAATTACAGAGATTGTTTCACCTGTACTGAATTGTTGTTTTCATAAATGCAGCCTTTTTACTGTCTAGTTGGAGGAAGGGCGAAATTTACCCTCACTCCTGAAACCTGGCCCAAATGCTTGCAACAAAGTGGACTCTGTTGAGTCCCAAGAGCCAGGTGATCATAAACTGGTTCACAGATTAAGTCTAAAAATGTTATTGAACATAGCTACTTCAATGTCAAATGAGGTTTAACTGACATTATTTCAATGAGGATTATTTATTTGAAATTAAATTCAGTGTTGTGAATCTTTTTAATGGTTTTTAAATTAAGTAGCAAACAAGACTGAGCTGGCAGAATTGTTAGCATACTGGGCAAAATGCTTAGCAGCATTTTGTCTGTCTACGTTCTGAGTTCAAATTCCAGGTTGTCTTTACCTTTCATCCTTTCAGGGTTGATAAAATAAGTACCAGTTGAGCACTAGGGTTGATGTAATCAACTTAATCCTCCTCCGAATTAACTGGCCTTGTGCCAAAATTTGAAACAAGTATTAAGTAACAAACTAATGTGGCAAGCTGGTGGAATCATTACCACACCAGAAAAACTGCTTCCGATTTTAATTCTGAGTTCAAATGCTGTCGGGGTCAACTTTGCTTTTCATCCTTTTGGGTTAATAAAATAAATACCGGTTGAACACTAGGATCAATGAACTTGACTTACCACCTCCCCCAAAATTGCTGGCCTTGTGCCAGAATTTGAAACCAACATTAAGTAACAAACTGACTCATACAGCGCCTATCCTTCAATTTGAAATATTGATAATTAGCAAAAGAATCACAAGTGGAATTAGAATTCCAGAGAAGTAGATGATCAGAAGGTTAAGAGGACTGATCAAAATATTTAATATTGGTCGAATTTGTGTAGCCATATCTGATGCAGTAAACATTAAAATCTAATTAGAAATAATTATGCAGCAGGAAATAGTTGATATTAGTTAATGACTAATAGTCTTTTGAATTATTCCGGAATATTTTGGTTTTAATAGATTTCGTCACTGAAGCATAACCATCACCATACTTGCTGAAGTAGTGATAAAAGAAACACTATGTAGATGTACACAAGTAGGAGTGATTGTCTGGGAATTGAAATGTGGTTAGGGCACATAGATTCATTGAGTGGATGTAGGTAGGAATAGTATAGAGTTGATCTCATGAAAATGTATTGTTTTAGTCACTGTAGAAAAGCCATATTTGTAGATTGTGTTAAGCTAATGGCCTTTTCTTGAATGCAGGCTATCAACTACAGCATTAATTCTTCTAGAAAACAGGTTTGCTCAACTGGGTATATCTAAGAAAATATAAGAAAGTGGGGCAAAATAGTGGTCAGAACTAATCAACCTACCTTTTACAACCCCACCCTGTAGAATTGACCAGTTTTGGTTGGTAGGCTTTGAACTAGCATAGTTAAGTTGGCAAGGGTGTGCTGAGTTTTTATCTAGCAGTAGATGGAAAATAAAATTGTCTGTAAAGAGATTACTTCTGTTCTTGCACTAAATGATTATATCTTTTAAAGTTTATCATTTGATAAACAAAAATACTTATTGGTAGGCAATTATCAGATTAAAAAGTCATTATGAAGATTTTTATTATTTGCATAATTGATTATCTTCAAATTATGTTTGTTTATGTTTGATGTGGAAATTATGCCTAACTTGTCATGTTTTCATTGTGTATAATTGTTTAATTTTGAAATAAATTCTTATTGAGTGCTATAGAGATAAATATGAAAATTATGTTTTCAACAAAAGTTAGATACGTAACTCTTATTTACTAACTTAATTATAAAAATGTGTTGATATTGAGTCAATTTTTACTTTCTCTGCCTGTAATATATTTCAACTTTTTCATAATATTTATATGTTTTTAATTTAGGATTCCAGCCAGCCAAAAATATCATTTTTTATGGTAAGGCACAGCATTTCATATATACTTTATGATTATTGTATCATTATCAGAATATCTGTATTTTTAAGTATTGAGGCCTGACTCATAAATTGTTTTGAATTTAGACTAATCCTGCACAACATGTACCTTTGCTCTGCTGAACCAGTCTGTCCAGCATTTGAAAATATTTATGAGGAAACTTCTGCTAGATAGCAAGATATAACATTACAGATAAGGCAGTATATCTATTGGCAGACTCGTTAGAGCATTTAAAAAAAAAATAACCTGTAGTAATTATTCTGGGATTTTTAGCTCTGAGTTCAGATCTCACTGAAGTCAATTTGCCTTTCATCTTTCTGGGGTTGATAAAATAAACTATCAGTCCAGAGTTTGAACAAATTACCTTGTATTTGTTTTGGCTCTTTGCTTGTGACAACACTGGTGCCGAGCAGTATTGGCTCTTGCTTTTCTTGAACAACATTGTTGGCATGGGGAGGAGACTGCTGGTCTTCCATAAGAATCACTGTCTAGACATTCTCCTTGGAGAGGAACCTCCAAGTGGTCAAACCTGACTGCCAGAGGCTTTAAGTACATTCTTTTATTCTATAACTGGTTTTAGTCATTGGACTGTAGCCATGAGTCATTACCATCAAAGGTTGACTCTTGCCTTTCCTTGAAATTTACCCTATTACTTATTTTATCAATATCTCTTTGTTGAACCTCTAACTTATAGGTCATAAAGAGACAACATAAACATGGACAGTAGCACAAATATGCACTTGTGTGTGCACACACACACTACTATTTCTAGCTAATTCGCTGACCACAGTTATCTAATTATATTTTTATATTCATATATATTTATAAACATTTATCAAACTTCATTCCATGTATCTTTATTTATTTTGTTTTGTAATGTATTGTAATGTTCTATTTTTTGATCATATAAAAAATAAAATAAATTATCTTTATTTTGTTTTTTAGGATAATTCAAATAGAAGCATGTTTTCTGTTGTTGGAAAACCAAATTTCAAAAACCGATTACGGTTGCCAAGAAAGGCATCAACTGTTTATATGCTGAAACAACCAGAAAATTGTACAAATAGTCATTTTAAAGCATGTAACCAAACAGAAGTTTCTAAAAGTCTCATGAAGCCACCTATTTCATCTCGGACCTCTACTGATCCATTGCTGTTTAAAATGTATAATGATCAAAAACAGAAAACAACAGACATTAATGAATCAAATACAATTCCTGAAATACAACTTGAAGGATCTTGTCCTAAAAGACCTGCTGTTTTTGATTTAACTAATTTTGGTCCATATCCTCTCCCAACTACTTCAGACATATCGAAATCAGTAAAAGAGGAAACTGTTTATCTTGACAAATCAGATGAAATTCTTGAAATCTCTCATCATCAGACCTGTACAAAAAATGTCAGTGCTTCTGGTAATTTAACTACTTTTAGTACATGTCCTTTGCAAAGTTGTTCTAATCTGTCAGAATCTATGAATGCAGAAACAGTTAATTTTGATGATTCCAACATTATTCTTGAAACACCAGTTAAAGAAATTTGTATCAAAAAAGCAAATGTTTTAGATGGTGTTGGGAAATTTGTTCAAAACTCTCCCCAACATAATACACACATTCCAGGAAGCAAAGAAAAGTCTGAAATGGAAATATTTTCTTGCTCCACTTCTAACCATAACATTTCTAATTTTCCTGAAAAATCTACTTCTCCAATATTTGCAAAGCAACCTGAAACTAGTCATTGTTTTAAATCAGATACTCCTGGGAAAATACAACAAAAATCTTTTGCACGCAGTTTTCTTTCTTCATCTTCTGATTTAAAAAGTACAGTGGAAAACAGAATAAATAAAAAACAAGCAGATCATAAAAGTAAACTAAACTCTAAAATTTCAAAGAAATTTAGGAAAAATGCTGAATCACTACAAAAAAAAGACAGTATTGTAGAATATACTGCACTGAAATCAGCAGAACCAATTAATAAACCTATAACCCCAGTAAAAAATTACACTGGTTTGTCAGGAACATCTATTAAACGGTTAGCAGTTTCAGGATGTTCACCATCATCAAAACGTTCTCTCAGCAGAGAATTAAATAAAACTGAAATATCACTTAATACTGGATGTAGCAATGAGTTATCTAATTTATTTCTTGATGATGGTAATGATGCTGATATGGAAAACAATACTCTAAAAAATCACAGTTTTAGTGAAACCTATTCAGATGAGCGGTTAGCTATGTGGGAAAATTTAAGCCCTGACCCAAATGATGTTTGGGAAAAAAATGATTCTTTAGAAAACCCAACACAAAATTATCCAAAGAGTTTGAAGAATCTGAGTACTTGTAATGAACTTGAAAAGTCTAATGTTAAAAATAATTTAAGTGTTTCTACTTTGAAAAAAAATGATGGTAGTAGTACTGAAAATAAAATGTTTACTTGGTTTGGGGCCAAAAAAGATACAGTCCCTAAAAAATTAAATAATACAGATGATACATTTCTGTCTGAAATTCTTGCAGAAATTCCTGTAACAAAAAGCAAAAACTTATTTAAAGGAAAACAAATTATGACTGAAGTAAAGAATAATATGGAAAAAATTCCCAAAAGTGAACCTTGTATTGAAAATGGATCTGTTATTAATGATAACGAAATATTGTCTGAAATTCTTAAAGAAATAAATTCCAGTGATAAGAGATTATCAAACAACCTCATTGATCCTAACCAAATTCCAAGTAATATATTTCCAGATAATCATTCCAATGATGTAAATATGCAAACATCCAGTGTTATTCATTTGAATGATACTAGTAAAAATGATAATGCAAATTTGGTGGATGTTAATTTGAGACACATTCAAGACAAACCTAACTCGTCTACCTCATTCTCTCCAGTTCCCAAGATAAAACATATTTTTTCTGGGAGTAATAGCAATATTTCATCAGAACCTAAAAGCAAACTTGATGAAGAAGAAAATAATATTGACCTTTCTCAGTGGGATTCATCATTTGACTTTGATGATGTGCCTAAGTCAACTGGATTTGATGATGAATTCTGTGATGATATAAAAAATCTTTCTCCTTTTAAATCTAAAACAAAAACGTATGTTAATTTTTCTTTTATGATATCAGCTTTTTTCTTTTCTATTTTGATTATTATTCTGTTATTGCTCATAGTTAATTTATTGCTTTCAGTTCCAAAGATAATCCACTGACTTGTCCTCCTGTGTGTTCATTATATAATCGTTACCATGTCACTGATGTCAAATATCAAGGGTAAGTAATCAAGAATTTGGGGAGTTAATATTTCTGAAAAATATCAAAGGCAGCTGGCAGAATTGTTAGTACGCCGGGCAAAATGCTTAGTGGCATTTTGTCTGTCTTTATGTTCTGAGTTCAAATTCCACCAATGTCGACTTTGCTTTTCATCCTTTCAAGGGCGATAAAATAAGTACCAGTTGAATACTGAAGTCAATATTATTATCACTGCTGCCACCATCATCATCATTGTCATTTTTATATCTACTTTTAACCATGGTAGACGACTCTGGTTATCTGTGATGTCCAATATTTATTCCAGCTATTTCTCAATTCTTCTTTGATCTGTCTGTTAAAAGCTTTTTGCAGCATAACAAGTGTTGTGCACTTCTTATCCATCATTTTTATTCATGCACTTGTTTCTCAGCTATACGTTGGGCAATACTTTTATTACTTAATTATTTTTATTTTCTAGTAAGTCTTTCTTCACTATACTTAATATAGTTTTAAAACTTGTTGGATCTCACAAATACAATGGTGCAAATAGGTTTGAGATTCGTGGAAGGATGGCATTTTGCTAACCTGACCATCCTATAACAATAATTTGTATTGCTATTTATCATCTCTTTAATATTCTTCTAAGATTATTGAATGCTTTCTCATTGTGTATTTTCTTTGAAATCAAATTTCTTACTGCCTATTTGTTAACATTTAAAAATTTTAACACCTATGTACTTATTTCTTTCTTTCAGACAAGATATTGAGTTGGTTTTGACCAACCAAGACCACACAATTTCATGTATGCTACATGGGTTTTGGTAAGTAGTTTCAAAGTTGTTTGGCTTTATATATATATGTATATATATATATATATATTATCATTGTTTTAATGTCCACTTTTCCATGTTTGCATTGGTCAGACGGAATTTGTTAAGGTGGATTTTCTAGAGCTGCATGCCCTTCCTGTCACCAACACTCACCTGTTTCCAAGTAAGGTAATATTTCATCATGATCAGACATTTTCACAGAAGATTGGAAGCAAAAGGACACTACTTGTCTGATAATGACAGTAATTTTACAACTATCACACGGTCAAGGCAAGGAGACAGTGACACACATAAACATATCTCCATTGTTTTAGAACCACTTTTCCATGGTTGTATGGGTCAGGCATTTATTGAGGCAGATTTTCTATGGTTGGATGTCCTTCCTGTTGCCAACTCTTACCTGTTTCCAAGCAATGTAATATTTCTTCATGCCCAGATATATTTTTACAGAATATTGGAAATGGATGACACTGCTTGTATGACAGTGACAATCATTTACAACTATAAGGTGATGCCACAAGAAGAAGATACAAGCTTACACACACATATATATCATCATCATCATCACTTAACGTCTGTTTTCCATGCTGGCATAGATAAGGGTAAAGGGTAAAAAGCCCCCTTGGTCACGAATGACCATGGGATTGCACCTAGAAAGTTCCCCTCTGAGGAACAAGTCCAGGCAAGGTTGTTTGTGGAAGACCAGCGCTCATGCATACGAGTTTCCCCTCTCCACACCACTGATGTTGTCCAAGAGAAAGGCAAAGGACGATACAGCTTTGCACCAGTGACGTCGCAACTCATTTCTACAGCTGAGTGAACTGGAACACAACACACAGCCCCGTCCGGGAATTGAACTCACAACCCAATGATTGTAAGCCCGATGCTTTAACCACTGGCATGGGTAGGACATATATATATATTAAATAAGATTTGGGTAAAAACTTTGTAGTATGCTATGCAAAGCTCATCCACAGTTGTTGGCTACCAAATGTCATCATACAGTGGGAGCCCTCTTGTTACTGGATATACATCAAGAATTTCATAGTATTCGTAGAGTTTATATAAATAGAGGAATAATAGAAAATGGATTGAACAACATTCTTTATTTCAAATCACTACAATTGTTTCTACACAGCGTTACACCCATAGTACATTGGTGAGATAATATAATTAGCATATTGTGTAATCACTATCATCTATCAAAGGTGTAAGATGTGTTTCATCAGGTGATTGTATTAAATAAGTCCTTTGTTAAATCATACTAATGACCATATGATCTAATGAAGGACTTATTTAAAATAATCACCTGAAGAAACATATCTTACACCATTGATGGATGATAGTGATTACATCATCATCATCATCATTTTAACGTCTGTTTTCCATGCTGGCATGGGTTAGGCGGTTTGACTGGAAACTGGCAAGCTGGG
>JAOPUL010000001.1:16812746-16823848 GCA_027564515.1 Octopus rubescens | reverse complement strand
TTTATGTTAAAGACGTGCTGCAAAATACCTCTTCGTGTAGTTTAGGCAAAATCAGTTGCTTACTTCAGATGTTATTTAAAAAAAAGTCAGTTTCAAAATAAGTTATTCACAGATTTTCGCTTAACACGGGTTGCTTACGAAAGTTTTAATAGTTTTACTCTATCAATGCCACATAAGCAATGTTTGTGTGAAGTTTGGAGAAAATTCGTTGGAAAACGCCAAAGTTACAGAGAAAGAAATCGTTTTCAAACTTCGTTTTTCGCGGTTTTCTCCATTAACGCGGTCGAATTTCGAAAGTTTTATGTGTCTAAAACCATCCGGAGACCACAAGAAATGTATGTGTGAAGTTTGGTCAAAATCGATCTGGTGGTTCTCAAGTGATGCGCGTATATACACCCACCCACAGACAGACACACATCCTCTGTTTTATATAGATAGATTTTAGTTTATTTTGATCGAATCGACAATTCTTTACAAGACTGTGTGCGCTAGAGTCACAATTTATAATTTTTTACCTTTTTTGAACCCATCAGTGGTGGTAGCTTCCCGAAACGTACGGGAATGTAATAGATGTAAAAATATCCTCTCAAGAAAACTGGTTAGAGTGATGCGTGAATTCTAAATGTTAATTACATTCAGAATTGCAAGCAGTATATCACAGATTTGTCTCTCTTCAAAGAAGGGAGAGACAAAAGAAATAAGAATTGTAGTGGAGGGAAAGAACCCATATATAAATGCATTACGTAAGACAGAAAGTTTTCAATCTGGCAGAAAATTAAAATAAAATAGTAAAAGGAGAAAATCAAATACAGCAACATTGCACTTAAAATACGACAAAATTAATATGGCTTCGCTAGAGACGTTAGACATCGGAAAGAAACAATAATAGCAAAAACAACTACTACAATAACAATAGTGTTAATAACAAAATTAGAAGCAGCAATACCAACAGCAGTAAAAATAACAACGGCAGCTGCAACGACAACAACAGCAGCGACAACAATTACAACAGCAGTAACTGCAGCAGTAATAATAATAATCCCTTCTACTTTAGGCACAAGGTCTGAAATTCTTTAGATGGGAGCTAGTCGATTACATCGACCCCAGTGCTCAACTGATACTTATTTTATCGACCCCGAAGGATGGAAGACAAAGTCGATGTCGGTGAAATTTGAACTCAAAACGTAAAGACGGACTAATTGTCGCTAAGCATTTTGCCTGGCGTGCTAACGATTCTGCCGGCTCGCCGCCTTAGTAATAATAATAATGGTTTCAGATTTAGGCACAAGATCAGCCATTTCGGGGAGGAGTTTTAGTCGATTACATCGACCCCAATGTTAAACTGGTACTTATTTTATCGAACCCCCGGAAGGATGAAAGGCAAAGTCGACCCCGGCGGAATTTGATCTCAGAACGTAATGACGAGAACAACAACAAGTTGAAAACATATATGTACCACATATGATATGATGCCCCATGAGTATCTTTATGTGGTCGCTCGACCGGCTGGAAATAGAAGCCAAATCTTCACATCACACCTTAAGTGTCGTATACAAGGGTGGGGAACATTAAATAATGTCTTACGTACCCCTAAAACACGAGGCGGTCAGGGCTGGAATGACTTTGATCACAGGTCTGCTCGAGCAGTGTTGATCTAGTGCTAAGCAACAACGTAAATCAAAACATGGATGTCTCAGAGTTACAACTTTTCCTGACTTTCTATAATTGTGACACTAACAAACAAATATATTACAACTCTTCGGAAGAAAACTTTCAGACTAAAAAAATGTGTAACAAGTGGCAACAGAGAAAAGATGAACAAGCCGAACGTCTGATCCTCATGTCCAAGAAGATGGTCAATTCAGGAGCTTGCTTAGGCTAAGATCAGTTCTAATTGAGCAGACCTATGATCAGAGTTGTTCCAGTCATGACTATTATTTTATCTAGAACTACATGTTTAGCGTGTTCATTAGAGTATGATTTGAGAGAGAATTGTCAGCTATTTTTTTTCCCAGCAGATTTTACAACAATCCGTAGATGTAAATCAGGAATGAGGGAGCCTTTTAGTACTGCATAAGAACCTGTGTATCTATGTTAAATAAAAAATAATTAATTTTTAATTTTACAAATTCATAAGTGTGCACACAATTACGTTAAGCAACATTAACTCAAATCTTATAAAGCATTAGTTATTTAGATAGTTATAACCATTAAAATCCCGAAACACACGGACGTCACCGAGTGTATTGTTTTATATTTAATGAAAACTTGCACCGTTGCAGTAATTCATAGCTGGTCTTCAATATCTTTTCCCCGTAAGTCAAGCACACAAGTGACTCTTGACTAAATTTTATCAAAGACGTATGTCCTTTCAAACCTTCTGCACGTGGATCTGATGCCCTTTCAAAATAGAAAAACTTTCTAACCATAAAATGTTGAAAGGAATCAAGAACCTCCTCTGGCATTGCGCCAAAAGGAATTTTGAGTATGTAAATCTCGAAATCGCTTTTGAAATTAAACCAGAAGATAGAAATACTCTGTATACATACTCCATCATCGATTTTGGTTTGTCTTCTTTCAGTATCGGAGAATGTATTATGCAGTGTTTTTATTTTTAATTTGAATTACAAATATTTGCGGAATTGATTCAAAGCTCCTAATATTGGCAAGAAGAGAGACAATGAGCTGATTTGGTCCATGCAATTTTGAACTAAGACAATTTAAGTCGCTAGTAATAGCGATTCAAAAATACCAATTCACATAACCTTTTTTGGTCCTCTACTTCCCTAACAAGAATATCTTAAACATCCACGAAGAATTTCACTTTATCTTTCGGCCCATTAAAGTGTTTGGACATGTGGCATTTGCTTAACCAGCGAATCTCTAAATGGCACAATAAATCACCATATTCTGCCTCGCGGCACTCTAAATTTTGTTTAAATTCTGTTGTTCAGTCCCTTATTTATGATGAAGTCAATGCATTTTGTTATCATTTTGATTCCATTGTTCGTTCATAAAGAAGATGCACATAAAATGTGCTGATAAGACAATGACACACAAAGAATTCAAATCCAGTCGACGGTTCTTCAATTCGTCCTTGATTAAAGCAGCAAGTCTTTTTTGAAACACTACCATAGACGGTACATAGTTCGTAACTAAGCTGCTAAGTTTTTCATAGGATTATAGTAGGTATCCCAAACTGATAGTTTGGAAATCTGCTAAAATAAACATTAAAATTGTAAAGAGAAAATAAACAGCTTTGCAAGTTTAACTCAGTGTTTATTGAACAATAGAGGTGCGGAATTTAGGAAGCGACTTGTTCGAATATACATGTCTGTGAGGAGATATAAACACGAATATCAAAAAGTATTATACCGAAAGAACTGGTAATATATACATTACAAGTGTTCTATGAAGAGAACATAATATGGCTGCATAATTCAACATGGAAATGTAAAGCAAAAAGTCATATTCACTTAGTGAGCTTACAGGCATAAGGATGAATTACGATGTTGTTGTCGGCGTATCGGCGGTGATGAATTTCATGGTGTCGTCATGCGAAACAAGCGAGCAATAGCTTCCTAGAGGCAAACGCAAGTTAGACTCTTTTTTGGAGGGAAACCCAACTTCTTTTATAGAAGAGAACACGTGATCCAATTGAGCGCATCTGATTGGTTGACCGGGTAATTTGGCGCAACTGTTTGGGGGACAAATTGCGCTTAAAAACTAACCAATCAGAGCAAATGCTTAAAACATGATCTTTATAGCTAAGTGTTCTCTGCTACGACCGAACAACCACTATAAATAAAAGGGAAAGAGAGAATAGTTTTTCATTCATGCTTTTGTCAATCCATTCTGCTACAGGATAAATAGAAAGTAAAAATGTTAGCTTGTTTATGAGTCCCTCATAGTTTTTTGTATTCCTTATGCTTGGACAATTGAATCTTTATAAATAAGGAACATACAATTTCCATTTACTTTTATGAAAAAAAAAAAAATTATCTATCCACTTACTGTATAAAATTATTATCCATCATCGAACAAAGAACTTTCACAGGCAACTCTTTCTTTTATTAGTAATAGCCATTGCAGAGGTGTTTACTTTTATGCATTTTACAATAAAATCAGACAAACGAATTATAAATGTTGCTAACGTTAAAAATATTGCGCTTAATTTGTAATGATGTAACGTATGATCTCCATCCGTCTCTTGACTTGGTAACTTTTGGTCAGATCGCACCATCGCAGAATGTTCTGATGGAGATCTCTGACTGACAGTGTATCAACTCTGGTGTTCCCTAAAGTTTGGTTTTGTCTCTTTCAAAAGAAAAAAGATGCAATCATTGTACATGTCAAGAAAATAATATCTAAACATACACAGCACACAACTAAACAAGAACAACGTAGCATTTTTTTCCCTAGTGACATATCAAAACTGCAACACAAAAACTGACCTTCCTCTTCATGGCTGGAAAATACTTCGGCGATCTATAACTACAAACTCTCTACAAAGCTCAAGTGAGGTTCACAATAGTACACTGTTTCTAAATCTAAGACGGTGATACTGCTGTACATCTAGACATCCAAGACCGCATCCAAAGAAAGGCCACTCGACGAATTGGCATGAAGTATTTGCTTATTCCATTGTTAATATAGTGGCGTATACTCGCCGGAGTTGGCTGGTTCAGGAACTCCCGATTTACTCGTGTCTCCCCTCTCATCATTCATTTTGTATACACCCCAAGAATCCGCACTTATTACTATGTCCAGTCATTTTCCCCCTATACGTCGGCCCTCTGAAATTCCGTCCGTGTCTAGATCTTTCCTGAAGTCTTCGGCTTTCAACTGTTCAAAGAGAGCATTGATCATAGTCATCTCGTAGAACCTGTTAAGGTCATAGGCACAGCTCCTTCTAGCTGACCAAACCAATCACACATAAAAAAAAAAATCTCCAAACCTATACAAAACTTAAATTCACACTGACTATTTATCGCAAACAACAATATGTAACAGAATGGAATAATAACCTGCAAGTGGAGTAGGGTTGAAGGGTAGGGAACAAATGCTAGATGCTAATTAACTGTAATAACGACGCGACTGTTATGTCATCATTTCGTACGTATTCCGACTCATGATTAATGACAAAACAATCATGACTACTAACAGAAATTTGTTTCCGCCTTTTATAAAGACCAAAATAGTAATTTAATATAAGTTGAAACAGCAACTTGGTCTTAAGGATTAAACCGTCTTTTTTTTTTAAATGTAGGTCTTTGGAGAATTTGGTCAGCGGATAATTTCAAATTTGAAAGTAAGGGAGTATTTCCCCGTCTGTGACGTAAAAGTTCCTTCGTTGGCTAATGAAATGATGCAAGATTTGTCTATTCAAACAATACCAACAAATTAAAATCCCTATCAACCATTACAACAACACCCCTCTTAAGCTGATAAAGATGATAAACACATACACACACAAATTAAAAAAAGAACATTACATAGACAGAAGGAAGGCATTCCTCTATAAAGTATAAAGACAGAATATTGTTAAAGCAGTATATACAACTGTATATATTGTCGAATCCTTAAAATCCTGTAATAAAACAAAGAGTAAGGGCCTTACTTATGTTTATGTTAGGGGGTTGTGCGAGTTTGGGACCGCGAGGGAAGAAATATCTTTTAGCATATACGAGGGTGGGCTGAAAAGTTCATAGGCTACCTATGAAGGAATGATACTAGAGCTGTGAAATCTTGCATGCATTAATTTCAACACTTCTTATTTATAATTGCAGTGTTTCTTTCCGACATCTGACTGTTCAAAGAATACTTCAAAAGTAACTAGTAGTGATTTCTCTTGAAAATGGACAATATTGTGGCATTATCAAGTACCTGCCGAAAAAGGGTTTAGCCCCCAAGGATATTCATGCTGACATGGTCGCTACATAGGGGATGACGCTCCAGCTTATCAACCGTGCAAAAGTGGGCAGCTGCATTTAGGAAGGGAAGGGAATGTCTTGAAGATGACCTAAGGTCTGGACATCCTGCAACTGCCACCACCGAGGAAAACATTGATCGTGTTCACCACATGGTAATGGAAGACAGGCGGTCGACTATAAATCAAACAGCCAATGTAATAAGCATATTCTGTGAGAGAGTTGAGAATATTCTGCACTATGAACTTGGTATGGCGTAGGTTTCTGCTCAGCGACTGCCACGTCTTCTAACAACTGATCAAAAGTGCATGAAGCTGATCACATCACAGGAAAATCTAACATTGTTTGAGGCAGACCCAGCTGGTTTCCTTGAACGTTTCCTAACCCAGTATGTGTGGAAGCTATCAAAGAGACCAGATTTTTGAGATACAGTCACCCACTCTCTTGTTGAATAATAATTATCTTTACGCCTCTTTCGATTATTCTTGTTCAAAAGGTGTTGCAGTATTAGTTTGGAAAGGTCAGACCATATTCTTCAAGCCGGAAGGCAAGTTGGTATAATGAACTTAAATAGTAACCAAAACGTTTTGTTAAGGCTAGTAGCTGTTTACACCGCTCCACGTGCTACACGGTTTGACTTTTTCGGGCGCCAGAGCCATTTTCGGGAAGATTTCACTCGTTAGTTTTTCTGGGTGACATTGGGACTATAGAAGATCATGTAGAAGACTCTTCTCAGTTGTCTGAAAAATATCATGTAGACTAATCAGATGTACTATTGAGGACATGATCAAAGCGAAGTCGGTCACCTCCATTCTGTTTAAATGAAATTTTCGTTAAGTTAGCGGAATAAGAACAATCCATGCTGCCCACAATTTCATATAGTGAGTTATTCAGATCACAAGTTTGTGGCCTGTACATTCGACATAGCTTTATTCTTAATCAAATATGGCTATTGGTAGCTGAACACGTTGTTCCTACATGGAAAACTTACAAGTAATGGATAGATTTTAAAAGGCAAATAAACTTGAGTTCGTCTAGAAGTTAATGATAGAAACCAGTCGAATAGAGGTGTTAGTAAATGGCGCTTTAGAGGTGATAGTTCTTCTGAGTGATAGTTATGAGAATGTCTTTTGATTGCTTCGTCTATGCCAAAAACCACGAAGGTTGTGTATTATAATTGAGATGGAAATGTTTGGGGATTTGAAGGAAGAAAAGCTGTTCACTGGGCCTGGATTGTAACAAAACTACTCTTTCTGTCAGATAAAGACGGACGTGTGGTACAAATATGCAGTTCTTTCGATAACATTTCACCGAACCGTTCGGAGAATAGCGCGTATCCTCTTCGATGGACTTTTGGTATACCTCGTCAACATGCTCCGCCTTTTGACAGCCATGTCAGAGGTGTGTATGAGTGAGATCAGCAGTGGTGTAGCTAATAGGGGAGCAAAGAGAGCGACCGCTCCCCCACCCTACCGTGCATATTTTTCAAAATTGGCGCCTTTTCAGTTTTTTAAAAAAAACATTTTAGTTTACTTGTGCTATAAAATCTTTCTTTTTTATTTATCGTATGGCCATGGAAGAACTTTCTGGAGTCATTACTATATTTGACCAACCTCCCGTGTTTTTTAACTGCTCAATCTCCTGTGACGTGTTGATGACCGCTGACATCTGAAGAACCAAAACAAACTCTGATGTCATAACCTCTCAACACTGGACGATCCCGTGGAGTTTCATCTTTTTCACGTCACACCTATATCAGTAGTTTTAAGTTTCATACATAATGACATTATTATTGAAACATGAAATTAATGAAAGTAGAATACATACGATTATGTAAATTATAACTAATGAAATATTTCGCGTAATATAAGAGAAATGAGTTAAAAATTGTTTGGTATGTGTCACGGCACCTCTTTTTTTATGTGCTTGCTCCCCCTAACTTTAAAACCTGGCTACACTACTGCAAGAAACCATATTTATATCTAATAGCTGCTCATTAATGCGATTCAGAGTCAACAAATTTAGAGTAACAGATGTAGTATTAGTATAGAACGCGGAGAGAACAAAACCTGATTGTAGACTTTTGGGTGTAGAGCAATGGTGAGTGAATGTTTTAGTATGCCTGTGTGTATGTATTGAGTGCAACTTCTGAGATACAAAATTAGAACTTTAAAACTTAAAAATGTAAGAAACAGTAAACACAAATTTTGTGATACAGTCTTGGTAGCCACTAGAAAAATATATTGGTCTCAAGTTATTGAAATTGTTTAACTTAGCAATTGCAGGAAATGGTATAGTTTAAATTGTTGAAAATTAGTAATTGATGGAAAAATATGAGTAGGAATGATATATTTGGTTGATGCATGATTGTTTAATGTATAACTCAGATTTCTTCTAATATCTTTAGACAAGTTGATTCTTCACTTTCATTAATCCTTTTGTCAGAAATTTATATGATAAGATTTCAAAGGTTTAAATATCAAAGAATTGTGCAAATTCTCTTCTCATCACCATAGACATTCAGTTTGACTCCTGTCTTATGTTTGCAAACAAAAATAAAATTATTTACGTCATGCATAATCCCTAATTTTATAAATTCAACTTAGCTATGCATATTTTGACTTGTTTTTTGGTTTTGTTTTTGGTGATGGGTAGAGTTGTTTTGTTTTTAGATATGATGAAGAATATTGGACACAAAGTTTTTTGTTAATAACTTATTCTTTTGCAAGAATAAATTTCTCTATTCCAAAGTTATTAGAACCTGCAAGACCCTAAAAATAACTGAAAATTTATACTGAAATAGTGATGTGGACAGGGCAAATACTACAGATCAGTACATAGACACTTTATTATACAGTAACCAGCAGACAATACCTGCTAAATGACAGCAGCAAAAACAAATACATCAATCAAAGTGCTCAAATGTGAGGAATCATGAATTATCTCTTCAAGAAGCACTTAGTTCTTGAAGATGTCTCACATAGCATCAGAATTGCTGGATGGATCTACCTCAATAAGGACCCAAGAAGAAATTATGTATGGGTGCATTTCCTGGAAACTTGAGAATGATACCAATATTGAAAAGGAAGTGTAGCCACTCTTAGACTTATATCACGTTTTGAAGATTATGCTTTTCAAATTCAAAAGCAAGAAATAACTACACAGTATATGTTGAACAAAAGAAACAGAAGCTCTTAAACCTCACAAGGTGTGATTGACATATCCATTATATTATGTATCTGTGAAAGCTATCAAACATGTAATCTATCATGACCCTAAAACATCATCAAGGTATTACCTTCCTATGCAGCATAAAGTTGTTGCTAAAGTAATGTACAATGCCATCCATTGGAAATAGTCTCCAGGGATACATATTTTAAAAGAAAATCACATTTGATGTTGGGTACATCTACACATTTCAAAACAAGTGTATCAGGTGAGTGTTTCAAAGAATATTAGTCGAACATTCTGATAAAAATTCCTACAAACTACAAATACAACAGGCCTAACATAGTTATTTGCAGTAGAAAGCAAAAATCATATACTGTTGTGAAAGTCAGATGTGAGCATTTCATTCAATATCAATAAGAAAGAGAATATTTATAGTCAACCACATCAAAATGTACAACTTACTAACTTGAAAAGAGAAGGAAACATTGAATAATGTAGTCCTTGTACAATGCCTAAGGGAAGGAGAGGTTGGTCATAGTTAAAACATCTTTCATTATAATCAGCTTAGTCAGGGCTGATCTTAGTCTAAACAGTAAATTATGTTTTCTTTTGATTTTGGTGTTTGACTACTACTTAATCTTTTGATAACTAATTCCACTTTATATTCAACATGGTGAACACTGTTTGCTGGTTTGTAAGCTTGTTATAATATTCTTAAATAACTTATGTGAAACATTGTCTAGTGTAGGGGTTGGCAACAGATGGGCCACTGAGGGTATTTGTGGGTCTCAGACCTTTTCTAAAAACTTTCAAATTAAATGTATTTGTGGGCCATTGAAAAGTTGTTAGCTATTAGACAGTCTTTTGTGCCATGATTTATTTTTTGCTTACATAAGTATTGCCTATGATGGAAATAAAGGAATACACATGTACGATGGAAATAAAGGGATACACAGGTAAGATATATAATATATATGTAGGACATGGGCAAATGTGAAGATAAAAAATCAAAAGGTCATTACAAAGGATACCAAGTTCCAAATTATCCCATTCATGACCCTATTTCTAATGAAATATATTGTCAATTTGTTTTTATTTTTTTAAATAATCAAGAATTTGGGAGGATTTACTAAAATAACTGAGTTTGCATTAAAACATAATTTGTAATAAAACTAAAAATATTCCTATGTAAAATTAGGATGGAATAATAGTTAAAAATTTAAATATGAACACTATAAAATGAGATGATTTGTATTATAAAACCAAAAGTGGTCTCAGGTGGTTTAGTATCAATAGGGTGAAAAGGAAAAGTTCTCTGGCATTCTTACAAAGCTTCTCCTGTCTTTGAAAACAATGAGAAGCACATAACTAGCCAGATATAATTTTCCACAACATATTAATAATGACATGCAATATTGAATACAAAAATGTAAAACAGAAGAGAGCTGAAAAATTAATGAATAAAAAAAAATTGAATAGAAAATGTGGTATTTAAGAAATGTGTGCCCAATATCACATAATTGGTATACCTGGAAAATGCAATTGCTTCTGTAAAGACATTTACAAAGATAGACATTCCAGAAATTAGTAATACCATAGTTTGCAAATCTTGTTTGAGCATTCTCTCAAAACATTTAACTGTGAAAATTTATATTACAAACTTTCAACATATATGTAATTTTGATATAAACTGCACGTATCTTTCAAATAAATAATGATTCCTTACATAAGCTGACAAGGCTGCAAATTACGAGGGAGAAGTGTAGTAGATTAGATTAATTGATTTTAAACATAATATTTATTTTACTACTGCTCCTGGAAGGATTAAAGGCAAAGTCAGCAAACTTTTAATCAGAATGTAAGGGGGCATAACGGCATTTTGTCTACTGCACTACTATTTCTGTCATCTACCTCCCTTCTTAAGTAATAATAATAATCCTTTCTATACTAGGCACGAAGGCCTGAAATTTTGGGGGAGGGGAGTAGTCGATTTCATCGACC
>JAOPUL010000001.1:16791934-16804318 GCA_027564515.1 Octopus rubescens | reverse complement strand
AACATTAGACAAGAACAACTTAGTGTGTGTGTGTGTGTGTGAACTCAAATATATGTGGGAACTAAATACGTCGTATAAGGCAGTTTACATATAACAAATAGAATTAAATATGATAAACGCAGCAAAGTGGAATCAAATTTTCTGAATACTCTTTTTTTTGGGTTTTTTTTTGTTAAACAGTAAGACTCATCTCTTGGGAATTTGATCTAATATTATAATTATTCTGCATAAAACCATGTATTTGAAATAATAGTAAACGTCATTTTTGACATTTTTTGGGATGGATGATTTCAAGATCAACCTATCTTCTTTTCACGCTGTTGATGATGTTGCTTAAATCTAGGTGAGCTCTGATGCAGCAGGTCTGTAACATTACAGCCATGACCATCTGTTATATTTTCAGGCGTCGCAAACTGCATTTATCTAATGTCTCTTTTTAAGATGGTACGCGTATTGTTTGGAGGAGATTTTGCTGCTATTTCTTGCACATTATGTGTGCGTGTAGAGGTTTTACGATGCCAATCATTATCTCCAACCCTTGCATCGAAACTAAAGTTCGTATATAAAAACGAGATTTAATGTCTATAAGTATCGTTTATCTTGTAAAACAGAGTATAAAGATATTTGCTTTGAAGATCAATCTCTATTTAATAGTAGAACTCGATAAAAAAGTAAACAGACTTGGGGGGAAATCTTCCCATCTTTGACCTTGTAAATGACATTTTGACGTTTTGAAACATTTCACCTTAAATCTTTTATCTCAATCAAAGAAGAAAAACCGAGAAGATCTTGCTTTGTAAACTGTTCAAATATTTATGCGATCCTTTTGTGCTGTATAAAAAAATAAGTGATGAATGTTTTAATATGCTACTGAAAGTTCCAAATATGAATATCAAATGAAAAAGAAAGGAGTAAATCAATTGTTTCGGATACGAACATTGCTTTTAATTTTTGCGTTAGGTTTATTAGTTTTTGAAATTATAGTATTGACGATGTTTTAAATTTTTATCCAATGACTTCAGATGACAAGAAAGCTATAGAAAGTGTCGATTTATTTGACGAACAAATGATTGCAAAGTGTGGAATATTTTCCATTATCTTTTTTCAAAAATGAAAATAAGTTGTATCATGACAGCGAATGAGTTGAAAATCAGTATGTGTGGGCGTTTGGGGGGAAATAACGTTGCTTCTAAGTTATAATAATACATGCTCTTATGAACTGAAAGGCGTGCATGGTTTGTTATTAAGGATTGACATTGCGTTTGAATGTCAGCCATCAAATGAACTCTGCTCCTGTCGATCACTATCGAATTGAATAAATAACTAAGAGCAGTTTTCTTTTTTAATCCTCATATTTTATTTGTAAAAACTAGTTTGTGTTAATTGAGCTATTAACTTCATTTTCTTGTGTATTTTCTTTTTGCGTTGAGGGCGGTTTATTGTCTGATTGTGGGTAGAACTGAACTGGAACTTTATTGTAAAATATAATTTTAAAGTAGTTACTGATTCAATAAATAAATGCAGATAATTACTTTCTTTAGAATTATTTTTCTCAGATTCTACTACCGCTTGCGTATTTAATATAACAATATATTTTGTGATATTGTTTTTATATATCAGGCTTAAAATATCACTTACAAACTTAATATGTCATTAATAGCTTCGATTATTGCGTAGTATGTTTGAAGGAGCGTGACTGTGTGGTTCCGCAATCGGATTCGCAATCGTGAGGTTGTGAGTTCGATTCCCGGACCGGGTGATGCGTTATGTCCTTGAGCAAGATAATTTATTTCATGTTGCTCCTTCTGCCTGTAGTTGCGACCGATAGATAGTATTAGCAATTGAAAGACCAATGGAAAACATTGTTTCCTCGGTCCGATTTGACGAAAGTCGATCGTCTGGCGATATATATATATATATATATATATATATATTGTAATTTACACGCACCCATAATCAAATCTATTTTAATATTAATTTTGCACAAGGGCAGCGAACCTTCAGAATCGTTAACACGCCGGACAAACTGCTTAGCGGCATTTCGTTTGTCTTCACATTCTGAGTTCAAATTCCGCCGAGGTTCAATTTGCCTCTCATCCTTTCGGGGTCGATAAATTAAGTACCAGTTGAACATGGGGGTGGGGCGATATAATCGACTAGCTCCCTCCCTCCCACGAACTTGCTGGCCTTGTGCCAAAAATATTAATTTCGTCCAAACCTTCTCTCTTGATATCAAACAAAACTAGAGCCAAGTTTAAGGTTGAAATATAGGAATATATCTTCTCTTTTATTAACTTTCTATACATATTGCAATAGGATATATTTATAAATTCGTCACAGAGGATTTTTATACAAATTTTTTATAGAAATATTTCTTCTATAAAAATTTTTTTATTGTAATTTTTATATTTTTTTTATATATGTGTGGTACTTATGATTTCCCGCCAAGTTGTTTTCAGCTGGAACTGATCAATCTCAGCCGGTGTATGTAACCAACATTAAACCGGCTCACTCAAATTCAACTTTGAATAAATATTATTCCACTCTACCTTACAGTATTGAGTACTTTCTTTTGCTTAATTTGCATTTCACGCCTGTGTTATATAACCAAGTCGTTTTGTGTGTGTGTGTGTTTGCGTATGCGTGAAGAACTGCAGACATTTGACTGATAGCGTAAAGGAAAATATCATTGTATTCCTTAGTATTAAGAAACGATAAACCGTAAAAGCTACAAACCCATAACATATCTTCTTACACTTCACAAAGTCTTAACTGCAATAATATTGCAAAGAATCGCGAAACATCTAGAAACCAAAAACCTGTTTCCACAAGAGCAGAAGGTTTATTATAACGGATCGTATGGCTGTAAAGATCAGTTAACAAGACCAAACCCGAAGACTAGAAGAACGGCCAAAAGCAGAAGATTTTTGCAATGTTCTCCGCAGGTCCACGTGAACCCTGGAAACATTAGCCATGAGTAAAGTAGCACCAGTAAATCTTTCTTTATTGGCCACAAGGGCCGCAAGTTGCACTAATAATAAGCATTAAACATATCATGGGTGAACGGCAAACAAGAAATCGTAGGAACTCACACCTATCTGTATTGAAGTAGTATACCCTAAAATGATCCCCTTTCTTTGCCCTTCCACTCCTTTTCTGCCTGGTGCTAATACATTTAACCAGCACGTTAACCAAGACTGGACTTGGGTACAAATACCATGAGAAGACACACAACCATTTTTTTTTATATATATATGTACGACCTCAAGTTATACGCTGCTGATGTTAGAGAATTAGAAAAAACTGATACAGAGAATACACAAATTTGTTAGGAGAATTGTTTCGGATTAGAAAAATGCGTCTAGTTAAACTTGAAAAAAGGGAAAAAGATAAGAATTCTAATATATTAGGGGTTTTTTTAAGTGGGTAACAGAATTAGACCAAATACAGACCAAGGAATCGATTAAATAGACACAGTATAATACACAACAAATGAAAGAAAATTTAGGAAAGAATATCATAGACGCTTCAAAACAGTGGTTTTCAACCTTTTGTAACTAAACGCTCTCTTCCACATAATTGCATTTTACAGATCTCGCCTCTTCACTTTATTTTGAAAAAAAACACAGCAGTTTATTTTCTTCAAATAGAAGCTAAATTTGTGCAGTGGTTTATTATCCATATTTTTTTATACTCTGCTCTCCAGTTTGTACCTTTTTTTTTAGATATGTGCGTGAACTAGGCACGTCTATGTTAAAGGTATATAGAAATTTCTGAAGAAGGTGGGGAATATATAATGAAATTTTATTGGACCTTGGCATGTCTCCAGTCATGTTTCTGCTCACTGATAATACAATGCCCCAATTATATTCTAATCCCAAGATACTGTTCCTGATTTAAATATTTTATTTCAAAGAAAGTTCAAGACGCCTCTAAACACCCAGTGAACACCCCACCACCACCACCATATCGCTTCCTTCACATTTGCCGTCCATATGTGAACTCACGAACACTCCCAAAGGGATGCTACCGTCTAAATTAAGAACCCCTGCATAAGGTTACTACTATAAACAGGTGCATTGATCCATCGTACGGTTTAGCACCACCACCACCTGGTCACTGAGGGTCATTAGTAAAATCTATTCTGTTGCAAACATTCGACCCTTGTCTCAAAACTGAGAATAGTTTCCTCACACCAGTCTCAAAGGCTCTGGAGATGGTCATGAGCATTGATAGCCTCCTCTAACTAAGCCATTAAACAAAAACATAAAACAAAACTAAATGCAAAAATAAGGTAATAGGAATCAATACTTTAGCTGTACCAGAAATAAGTTACGGATATAGCCTCGACTGAAAACTAAATGGAAAACGAAAAAGATAATGACTGCTTATTTAAAATACACTCCTTAAATCTGATTACGACATCTTAAATCAGAGTACAAATCTGACATAGAAAGATATTTACCACCAATACAATGAGACAGAGGCCTTATGCAGCGAGAGAATATTATTTTAAAATATCCATCTTAGGACTATTAATATCTAGAAAGGAACAATGGAAAACTAATGCATCATCATCATCATCATCATCATCATCAAGTAAACTGATGCAGTCAGTAATTGGGGTGCCTCTCTAGACCCTTTTGCAGTCAACCATCGCCGTTGGTTTCTTTTCTCTGTCATGAGTAGTAAGATCGCGGTGTTATATCCTGTCCAGCCCTTGATGTTGTCAGACCTCTTATATGGTCACCTTAACTCTGCAACCAGGCATCAAGGCCGCCCACTTCTCCGTTATATAGACACTCTAAAGACCTGTTTGAAAACCTGCAAGATAAATCTGAATACATGAGAAGCGGAAGCGATGAATAGAGCCCAGTGGAGAACGACATTATGGTCATGTCTGAGATGGTTTTTGATCAAGGCATGACACAACCAAGGCTGGCCTGGAGAGACACAACAACAACCAAATAATGATCTGTTGTTGGGGATTCACTAAAGACTTCTCTTCCATGATAGGATTCAAAAGAAGTTTCCTTCTCCATGTTCCATATAAGAAACATTTTTCAATCAGTTAAATTAGTGTTGACATATTTTATGTAAGGAATATTAAAAAGCTAACCAGAAAAATTATGTGGTGAGGAAAAAAAGACAACAATATTCTATGCCAACCAGTGTACTATCAGTGACTCTGCTATTAGTGTTGGGAAGTCTATGTGTTGCTGATGTTGTCATAAGATTTAAACATGTGTAAAGTTGTTTCCCATACTTCCCAAGACAATACAATATTAGTCATTCATTGACTAATGTTTTTTTCTTTATATCATAATTATTTCTAGTTAGCTTTGTCATGCAGTTGGTATGTCCAAGTTATTTTATTCTCTAAATATTTCTCATTTAGTGAGTTTGTTATAATTTTCTATGCCAACTAGTGTACAATATTTAATTATTTTGGCAATAAAACAAAGTTAATGTTTAACCAAGGAGGTTCAATAAGATTGAAATATGTCACATGTTCCAAAATAATTAAAATATTCACTCATATTTTTTTCTTGACTGCTTAATTATTTCTAGTTAGTTTATTAATGTTCCCCATTGTATTTACTTGCTTTTCAGGAGATCATCTTTGAGTAATTTATTCTCTAAAATTACTTGGACATACAGCTTTGCGCTGCATAACCCATTATATTTCTTTCAAATCAGTGACTCATGTCATTGCCAGTGATGGAATAGGCCAACACCCTAACAGTATGACAAACAGTAACCGAATTACTAAATTGTAAACTATGTATAAATGCTTCGTTCAAAATTGGTATAGAGTTGTTTTACTTTGCTGTTATGAACCTTTCTGTCATTTGTCTTCCAATCCTTGTTTTCTGTGTAAAAGATTACATTAGTTTAAAATAATTCTTTCAAAATATGTCTCCCTTCTAGTTACATCCTTATAAACCTTGATTCTAAATTCTCAATTGTAACAAATCTGGGGTTGTTAATTAGGTGTTGTTAGTTCTGCATGGGAGCAATTTTCTTACCCAATAATCAACAACTTATTATTCTTTTTATTTCTCTCTTATTCTAAGACACTAAGAACTGGAGCTGATTAACTCAGCTATCACACAATCTATGTACTTGCTTGCTTTATCCATTCAGTAAACATACTCAACCTACCATTAGAGAGAAAACAACAGAAGGAAGTTTATCAAACCAGAGCTTAGTTTGTCTGGCAATAGAAACAATAGTCTGAAGGAAGACAAAATGTATAGAACATTTGTTTCCACCTAGTCACATCCTCTAAATAAACACCAAAAGTTGGCAACAATCTTTGTATTGTATTTTCTCTTAGGCTGTATAAGGATAACAATAGTCACTTCAGTATAACAGGTAGGTTATAGTTAATTATAATATTCAACTAGATAAAGCAGCAGTTCTGTACACACACACACATACACACACAAAAATTCTTTCTATATTTCCTTATAAACTTCCCATCTTCTAATTAAATTCTGGCAGAGAAATACAATGCACACACATTTTTATATATATATATATATGTTTACATATATGCTCAAGGTAAAAATTGTCTAAAATACTAAATAACTTGGCAACATAACACCTTTGTACTAATACATGACATTGTCAAAAATAAAGAACTTACATAAAATAATAAATAAATTTGAAAATATAAAAGAAAAATATCCTATGAGTCAGATACAGCGTAAAGTACAAACATTTCATTGAGACATTTATGTTTAGTTATTAATTTTTTTCTTTTTGTGTGTATGTGTGTGTCACCAGTGAATCTGTCTTTGACACATCATAAAACCTTCATCAAATCCCTACCATTATCTAAAAGTATACATATCAAATCTATACCAAAATCACAGAATCCACTGAGCTGTAATTAGTTACTACTAACATTCATTCTTACATAATCTTTTATGATCATCATCATCCTTATCTCTATTCTACTATGCTTATGAGGGTTAGATATATCTGCAATTAGTCTCAAGCATGGTTTTACTTTACAACAATGTGATTTTAGGTTTAATCTCACTGTGGTACATTGGGAAAAGTATTTTTTACCATAGTCTTGTGATTGAAATTTGGTAGACTGAAACTGTGAAAGCCCATAGGATGGACCCTTCCTATTTAAGAATTGTAGACTTAATGTATCACCTGATTGAACACCACATGTTAACCTCTTTGGTTTGAGGATAACTTCCTCCTCTGTCTGAAAGCCAACATTTTATGGTCTAATTTAAATATGGAAAGTTTTCACCTAGCCTGTATGAAACAGCATAGGCATTCTCTCTGTCTATGATTCTTAAGTTCTTAATTTGCACTCCCTAAAATTGAAATACTATAGTGTTCTTAGTCAAGGGATATACATTTCAACTGGTTCAATTTTCAATTTGCCTAACTGGAAACTAAGTACAAGTTTATATCTAAAACACATTCATTGCATCCTTTTATGTAGAGAGTTTGAATTTCATTGAGGTTGATTTTTACCTTTTATCCTTCTGGTGTCAATAAAATAAGTAACAATTAATGACAGAGGTAAAATGAATCGACTACTCTCTCCTAAAACATGTGGCCTTATGTTGTACCTGTTAAAAATCAATACTATATAAGAAAATAAGGAAAAGTGACGTTGAGATAGTGTGCTTTATTAGGTTGTCCATAAGCAGCAGATATGTTTATATATCACCTTTAATGGGACAAATAAATACTGTGTGAAAAATAAAATGTTACAGATAAGTTTTATATAAATTTATTTCCAGCCTTGAGAGCATAGATAATTGATCAATGAGATACTGAACAACCAACCAAGGATTCATTTGTGAGTCAAGTTCACAAGACTATAAGCACTGCATGGTTGCATACTGTAAGAATGACAAATGATTTGTTAGCTTGCTGTGCTGATTTCAGTTTTGTTTACAGGGAAACTTTATCTGCAACACACCACCACCCTATTTAAGGAAAAAATCTTTTACCTTAAAAACCATGGAAACCAAAGCTATCATTAGCCTTGTGGAGGAGTAAGGGAGACACACATCATCATCATTTAATGTTCATTTTCCATGCTGGCATGGATTGGATGGTTTGACAGGCAAGTCAGAAGATTACACCAAGATCTGCTGTCTGTTTTGGTATGGGTTTTATGGCTGGATGCTCTTCCTTATGTCAACCACTTTATAGAGTGTACTGGGTGCTTTTTACATGGCACTAGCAATAGTGAGGTCACTAAGTAACTTGCAAGACAAGACCCCTCAACGGGTGGGAGTAGTATTGAGGGACAGAAAAGGGTGTCTTGCATTAGAAGAGAGACACAGCTTCCTCAGATGGGGAAGAGAAAGATGGTGAAGATATGACAGAGGAGTCAAGGGCAGTACACCCAAGTTACAGGGTGATGTATATAGTGGAGTGGACTAAGGATTGGACAGGGTGGGTAGATGGGAGAGTTCACAAGATTTCGAAGGGAGAGTGGGAACTAGAGGTGGTGGGAAAGGGAAGGGATTTAACAGGGGAATATTGTGTGCAAGTAGGTAGGTGAACACATGAGGGAGGATGAAGGGGAGTGGGGGGAAACATAAGAGGTGAGCATGGGTAGGTTGTGGAAGAGGGAGGTGTTCATGGATATAGATTTTACTTTGTTGGGTGAGTCTTCTCAAGCACAGCATATCTCCAGTTGTCTCGGGCCTTCGTCGTCATCTCTGTGAGGCTCAACATCTGAATATCATTTCTCACCGCTTCATCCTACATCTTCCTCAGGTTCCCTCCACATTTAGAAATCAGTACTTTTTTATGCAGCTTTCCTCATCCATACACATGACCAAACCAGTGCAGTCTTCTCTCTTGCACACAACAACTTATAACCTATTTCTCTCAAAACATTGACACTAACATTGTACATCAAGCAGATCATGCTGGCATTATTTCCTTCAAGCTTTTGCATGTCCTCCACAGTCACAGCCCATGTTTCGCTGCCATGTAGCATAGCTGTCCATACACAGATATCATATAGTCTGCTTTTCACTCTGAAAAATGTTTAAACTGCCATGAATTCGTAATCTGCTCCCAGCATTCTACAATGACTTTAGTCATGATAATAAACTGTTAAATTATATTAGATGCACAATGTTTTATGTCAGACTTTCTTGCAGCCTACTCCATCTCTCTGTAACAGAAGACATTTTGCCTGTTATACACAGATCCCTTATACAATAAAGTATCCATGGTTTCCATGGCAAACTTCTCTAATAATCTAACCATTTAACAGAAGAAAGTCAAATAAAACAGATGAGTCTTGATTTCAATTAACCTGACCAAAATTATGGAAAACAATGATATGCTACAGTGACTCATAAGTTTTTATAATTTGTTAACAACACTAGCATGTTCCTTTCAACATATGCCAGCAGCTCAAATAACTAGAGACTGTATCACTTGACTGGAATCTTAATTGTGATCATCTCACCTTTCTGTATGCCATATTGATTTTAGGATTGAATTTCCCCTAATGCACTTTTTTTAAGGTAATAAGGATTCTTTTGAGAGATATAAATTCTATCAGTTCAAGTGAATACCTGGAAGCTCCTTCATTGGCTTGCAAAGCTACCAAATCTATTATCTCTTTCATACCAGCAACACCAATTGGTACCAAAGATCATTAAACACTTCCAACAATCGCAGTAAACAACATAAATAGAAGAGAAAAATACACAGAGAAACTTTCAACGTAAACACTATAATATTCGTAGCTCTTACAGGAAGACATAGTTAAGAAACAAAGTAACACATGAAACTATGACACCACATTTATCAAAAACAAAGAAATCACAAACATAGTGTACAAATAGTATATTAGATCTACAAAGTTTTATGCCAGACTTTCTTGCAACCCACCCCATCTCTCTGCAACAAAAGACACATCACAACTTTGCATGCTGTACACAAATCCCTTACACAATAAAATTTAAAAATGCTCAAAATGCAAAAAACAAAATGATTGTTTCTACAACAAGATCCAACCCATTGATTATATTCAATCCACCTCAACTATATCTGCTATCCTAAGAAGAGTGACCCTCCAACTCTCTTCAAAAATACACATAAATAATACCAGCATTAATAACCTCAGTAGCTCTAAATACTGTGTTGGGATTCCCCCTACCAAAGGTAATATTAGAGGGATAACAACTGTGGCACTTCAACCAAATCCCCCACACCTACTTTTTTTTTCTAGGACCACCACCAGCCCATATCATGAGATAATGATGAAGCCTCTTTGTGGTTGCTGACCTGCTAGAAGTAGCAGCCAAATCTCACTATCATTTTAAGAAAGAAAAGGCCACATTGGATAACATAGTTCTACATACTCTTAAAAAGATAGGATAGTCATGGTTGGAATGCCTTTGATCATAGGTTTGCTTGATCTGGGACTTACTGATAACAAGCCTACAAGAACAATCTGTGAAAAAAATTCAACATGTCCAGACAGTCACACTGCTCCTTATACAATAAACCACTGTATATCATCATGTGATGTGTGGTCCCCATCTGGAGAAAAAGCATGGTATATCTGGAACACTGGGTCTGTGAATCACACCAAGTCAGTCCAACTACCTATATTCTGTTTAACTGGGACAGCACAAGAACAACTACAAGTCAAATATTAAAAAGATTACTTTCATAATGAAAGAGTTAAGGCAATATCCTAATAGTTTCTAGATAAAGCAGTTATTGTTTTATGATAAATCTTACCAAGTAGTTCATGTTATCTGCTTCAGTAATTGTGTTTGTGTTATTGCAATAGCAGGAGACAAGACAGGTCTGACCTCATTGCTGTTAACTTGCAATGTCACTTGGTTATTGACTGCAGTAAGAAATTATTATTTTATAGATGAACCTTCCAAGCAGGTCATGTTAATTAATATTTACTTTCGAGTTTCCGGGATTGAGCAGATTCGAGTGACTGACTGACTGACTGAGTGAGTGAGTGAGTGAGTGAGTGAGACAGAGAGAGATATAGAAAGCTTTTCCTTCTGAAGATGTGCAACAGACCGAAGAGCTCCTCAGCTATGGTGAAACCTACTGTTTAACTCTCAGTTAATTACAGATGCAACATACTGATTAATTTCATATAATTCCATTTTTAGCATGAATAAACAACCAACAAGGAGTATATTTAGGAGATGATGAATGATATTAAATATTCCCTCTCTTGCTTATGCTGTTCAATGAATTTGAGGATAAAAGCTTCTTCAATAATGGACCGCTAAAGTGCAGTAGCAACAAAGGACACCTATGCTACACTTACTGTATGTCATTGTGAGTGAGGAAACTATAGAGGTGATGCTATTTCAACATTGCAGAAGCATGTAATGCTCCTTCTGCTGCAATGTCAACAACTGTCTGAAATCCAAGAACCATCATGATCTACATTGCAGGAGAAGATACCTGTGTAATGAAGCTTTATAGAAGCATTGAGAGCATGTATTTTCCAGTCTCCCTATCTTCACTGTGAAAGAGATAGAATAAGTGACAAGGTGATTCAAAACAACAATTATCTCTTCCCAACTGCAGGAGTTTTCCTGATATCTAGTCTGTCAGAAACTGCTTTAAGGCAGACCACTACAGTTTATTTCTCTCTTAGGCAGTATTTGCCTAATATTTTTCTTCTTGGACTCACTCACAAAGCAGTAAGGCAGTGCAGATAGGTCACCCTATCCACAGCTAAGGCTATCTACTTCTCTCCTAGACAGATGTTCTGACAAAAACTAGGGACTTATAACTCCCATCACCATCATAAGTATTTCCATATCTCCATACACTATTGCTAGATAAGCATTGATTCTATACAGAGTTCATCCATCTTTTTAACAGATTTTGATTTTATCCTGCTGGGTTTATGGCAACCCTCTTCACCAGGCTATCTTGGTATAGGTGCTGGTATATTCACCAATGACCCAACCATGTAAGAGATTATATTGGTAATAAGTAATACAGTACAAACTGGGGAATGGTTATGAAATTTCTCCATATGTGCATAACAAAACTCACACATTTATATTGGTTTCAAATTTTGGCATAAGGCCAGTAGTTTTTGAGGAGGAGGGGTAAGTCTTATTTTATCAACCTGAAAGGATGGAAGACAAAGTCTACCTCGGCGCAATTTGAACTCAAAATGTAAAGACAGATAAAATGCTGGTAAGCATTTTGCTCGGTAATGCTAATGATTCTGCTAGCTTGCCGCATTCTCACACACATTTATATTAATATATACATACTCAAACTTATTCTACCTGTGTTTTGAGGGGGCGGCCTGTTTCGCCTTTGTATAACCTACCACAACTGCATGGGATGGAGTACACGCAGTCTTTGGTC
>JAOPUL010000001.1:16774906-16784918 GCA_027564515.1 Octopus rubescens | reverse complement strand
GCTAAAGTGGAAAAATCTATGGTTATTAATCATTAAAGAGAATCCATTTAATTTTTTTAAGAAGTCGAGATATGTTTATAATTTGAAAGACAGCTTCTTCATGGTTGAGAAAAATATATATATTTTCTATAATTGTTCACTGCCTTACAAAAACTATATCAGCTAAGCAAATGACCTTCTCTAAACACATTAAAAACACTGTAACATATTCAGAACACTATTTCAGAAAATTATCTCCGCTCCCTTTAGATGGGGCAAAATGAGTAAGACAAGATGAGTTAAATTTGCTTCTTCAATTCTATAGAATTACATTTGAACAGACTCATACATATCAATATCCATCCTTAGACATCATGAAGATCAAAAATGCAACAAAAATTTAAAATCTCTACATGAAATGAAAGAGGATCATGGAAAAATAGCACATGATATGAAATTAATGAAACTTGACTAAATCTAAAAGCATAAAATATTCTCTGTAGCTTCTTTATGATCTGCTGGAGTGGCTCTCTCCCTGATATATTTACACATCATGCAGTTAAATAGAAGAAATTGTTGAAATTAGTCATTATACATTTTGCCCCAATTAAGACATAATTGGAACTATTAAATTAGAAATTGTGGGAAAAATTTTGATGTGGAATCCAACAGAGAAAAGAATAATGATTGTTAGACACCAAAAATTACCCAGATATTTTATTAGCATCCTCAATTACAATTGGGTCAAAGTTGAGGGAAAATTTCTTGAATATGCTGATCAATTTTTACTCCTAAAGATGATGCAACAGTACAAAATGATGAGGCAATACTTGCAATGTAATGGTTTCAAACAGGAAGGGAAAAAATGAGAAATCAGAAATTACTCATTTTGCCCCAGTTACAAATCTTGCCTGAAGAAAAAAGTTCGATTTAATGAAAAACATGCAATAATTCTAAAGCCGAAAAAAATGCCTTTAGCTGTTGAGAGATGTAATTTTATAATTAAAACTAAATTCAAAATTTAAATTTTGGAACATATTTCTTATTCTTTCGTAAAATAAGACCAAAATTTTCGATGCCTCACTGAAATAATAAAGTTTAGCAGTGGCAATATGTGTTCGTGTGCACATGTCTTTAATTGCAAGTGGTCAATCCAAGGTCATCGTTCAGTCATGCGTTGAAAGAAGGAATTTGAAATAGACAATAACTTCATTTTTTTCAATCTATTTCTTTATCTCTATAGACATTCACACACACACACACATTTTCAGGAGTGGTTGTTTGTTTTTCCTTTTCTCTGTCATTTCACTATTCCCAAGGGAATTGTAGCTGCTTTTGGGGATGGTAGCAAACTGTTTTTTAATTGAATAAATTAGTGTCGCTAAAGTGGAAAAATCTATGGTTATTAATCATTAAAGAGAATCCATTTAATTTTTTTAAGAAGTCGAGATATGTTTGTAATTTGAAAGACAGTTTCTTCATGCAAGAGTACTGGGAGGTGGGAGGGCCTCCATGTATTGAGTGCTCCATACTCTCCATAGCAGGGGGCCCAGGGCAATCACCCTACTTAGCACCCCTATAAATCCAGCCCTGGATGTGTGATCCAAAACTAATTAATGATGTATTCTTTACAGATGGCATCCATATCCTATCCAGTCTGAACTTTTACAAGGCTGACTGGAAGTCAACTGAAAAACAGATACTCCATCAAAATTGGCTTAAAAGTTTCTCTATGCAAGACATTGATACGAGACTTAAAGAATTCATGCCGATAATGCGAGCTATATGCATTAAAATTATCCCAGAGAAGAGAGCAACTACATACAAAAACATTATTCCCCAAGACCAGAGAGTCATTATGAGATGGAGAATAAAGATCTCCAATCACTTAAATAGACAACTGAATGACAATGAAAAATCCTTCATCAAAGAGGCACTTTTAGAGATAGAAAACAAACTAAGACTATCCCATGAAAAGGAAAGGGTAGAAAGAGAACCAGGGCAATGGAAAATATAAAAATGAATTCTAAAGCCTTCTACAAGTTTGTGAAAGAATTTGCCTCAGATAGGGCCACTGTTTGAAGATGACTCACTAACTGCAGGACCCCAGGAGGATAAGTGAAGTAATAAATAAACAGTCCCAAAGTGTCTTCATCTCTGGGAAACATGTAAATAAGAAAGCCTGATGAGTTTTTCAACACTGCAAAATTACAGGGGTAAGAGGCAACCATCGATTACATTGACATAAAAGAGATGTAATATTGGCCATTGATGAGATGAAATCGAACTCAGCAATGGGCCCAGATGGATTTCCAGCTGTTTTTTTAAAGACATGCAAGAAAGCTCTTGCAAAACCACTGCAGATACTTTTTCAGGGTTTCCTTGCATATTAAAAGAAGGTATAATATGCCCTGTCCATAAAGGAGGAAGCAGAGCAAATGCTAAAAATTACAGGACTATCTCTCTGACTTCACATGTTAGCAAGGTCATGGAATGCATTGTCAAAAGGAGGCTGATCATGTTCCTGGAAGAAAATAACTAGCTCACAAACACATAGCATGGCTTCCATCTAGGGAGGAGCTGCCTCACACAGAGGGGAAAGATTTTAAAGTTGGATAAGTCCATTTCTGCACAATCTGCAATGTGACCACTTAAGGGAATTTTCCTTGTGCTCTCGTCTCAGATCTGTTGGCCGATATATATATATGTATAAATATATAGGATATACGATATAAGAACATACATAAATGTATATGCCTGCAGAGTCGTCTTAATTGCATTAGAGGCTCTGGGCAAATCACTGCACTGGGCCCTATAAGATATATTTATTAACAACAACTACAACATACATAGATTAAAATTGGGCCCCTAGATCTGTGAGGCCACTGCGCATCATCCCAATGTGCCCATGCCTTAAGACAGCACTGTGTGTATATGTATGTATGTATGTATGTATGAACCAACAAGGGAGCCCGGAAAAGCAGCCAAGTCTCTATCAAACCATAACTTATGTAAAACTTTATTATGGGATAAAATATGATGCCCCATGTCTTGGATGTGATAGTCATATCAGGAAAATTTGCTGGATAAAATTGTTTAATTTTCAGATTAAAACTTTTTTATTTCCAGAATACCTCTGAAGTCAACTGATTTACCTTTTGAATTTAAAAGCCTCAATTTCCTGCCAGACTCAGCTTCGCCATGACCATCAGTACATCTCAAGGGGAAATATTAAAAGCCATTGAGCTGAACTTGGTGGATAAACTGCTCTTGTCTTTTAACATGATCAGCTTCCTCTTAATACTTCAAAAGTTGGAAACTGATGGTCTTTTCATTATAGCATCACTAGGAAATACCCCAAAATATTGTTTACCACAAAGCTTTAGATTAAATAAGTGATGAAGAATGATTTACCTATTATAATTCATTGTTCTATTATTCATTTTATGTAATTACATCATGGAAGGGTCATTTTAGCAACTTAAGAACACAAAAACTGCTATTGTCACTTTTCATTTATTCTTAAGGTATCATAATTTATCAGACTTCTGCAGCCAGGTCAGTAATACAAGTTGATAATATCTGTTAAAAAATAAGTATTGGTAAGTCTTTATAAGCCTTAGGATGAATTTTGTACCTTTATTTTTTTTTTTTTTGGTGTTGTTGAAGTTTTGGAGCTGTGGGTCTACTGCATAATTGCTAACTGACCTTTTGACACAAGTCACTGATAGTGAAAACATTATTAAGACACAACTTTACAGCTTTCTAGTTTGCATTCTTTAAAAACTTTAATTTCCATGATTATGTAACAATTATGTCTTGCAAGGGTAGTGATAATGGAGAAATCAGTAAAGAGTCAAGTGCTGCATTGATCAGAGTTCAAATCTACATTACATAAGAGCATTAATGATGTAAATTAAGCAACTCTAAGACTTGAAACCATGCCGTACTGTTGATTCATCTTGCCACTGCATACAAAATACATACCCTATTATATAGACAATATTTGTATTTTCAAATAAAGTATGGACCCATTAGCTGCTGTTCACATCAATATATAATAATATAAAGGAAATGAGAATCAGACTAACATATGTCTTTCAGATATAATATAAGTGCAGACCATGGTATTCTGTCGTTTTTTCTCTCTCTCAATGAAGTATATATATGTGTGTGTGTGTGTATGTCTGTCTGTCTGTATGTGTTTGTCCCATCGCCACATGAAAACTGGTGTTGGTTTGTTCTCATCCCAGTAGCTTAGTGGTTCTGCAGAAGAGACCATCAGAATAAATACCAGACTTCAAATAAGTACTGAAGAGCGATTTCTTAGACCAAACCATTCAATTCAGTGCCATAATCCAATGACTAAAACAAGATACACACACACACACAATCGTTAGCACCATTTCTTTTCTTTCCTTTCTCCACACTCCTTTCTTTGACCTATCTTACTGAAGAAGAGCTTAAGCTCGAAAAGTCAATAATACTCCCACTATATTATTCTTAAACTTTCATGGAGCGTTAAACTAATAATTACACTTTGTTTTATTTTCATCGCACATTTTTTAACTCCCTCCACACACACACACACACATTTACCTCAGCAGTTCTCAAACTGACAAATGCAAAACAATTGTCTTGTTAGGGAAGTTGTAATGGAGAAATCGGCAGAGAATCAAGTGCCCTTATATTCTGATGGGTCGATAAAAATAAAGCATCAATCAAATTTTGGAATTTAATCAATTAACCGCACCCTATCTTAACTAAATTATTACTTATGAATTATTTTTTGTTTATCTCGTGACTTACCCCGCTTCTAGACTGCAAAGATGGGGGACGGTGTGTAAGCTAGAGAATTAAACAGGTTTACTGCATCGTTTAAAGCGCTAATGGCTATTAATTGGTGAGGAACAAATGTTTAGAGTAATATAATGGGAAGGAAGAGAGAAGGATAATCATATATGTTGAATTGTTGACATTTGGTGTATGAAAGAGACGGCATGGTTGACAGAAAATAAAAAGCGTAAAGGTGTCTTCGTAATTAGTTTTCATTGAACTGCGGTTGGCGCAAGCACGTGTAACACGCGTACTAGTGATGCGCGCGTGCGCATGTATATATATATATATATATAGCCTCCCAAATCTAGAAACCAATCATGCAATATACGTATAAAAGATTCACACACATTCCCATCATCAGCTGCTTAACAAATATCACTATGGTGTGTGTGTGTATATATATATGAGAGAAAGAGAGAGATGAAATTTACAGAATTAAAAAAAAGACGAGGACAGGTGTAACAAGTGGGTGTATTAGTTTGACGCTTGGGAATAGGAAAAAAAAGGAAGAGTATTTTACGTTTCGAGCCTTTCGCTTTCAACAGAAAGAAATTAGGGAAAATTAGGAGAAAAAAACGGAGAATGTTTATATATATATATATATATATATACACGCATACATATATTTGTATGTGTGTATATATGTAAATATATTTATATATACATGCATGCACACATACATATACACAAACATACATCCATGCATGCACGCATAGGAGAAAGAAAAAAAAAGGCCGTGATTTGCACTACATCTCAGCGATATGTCGGGCCGATCCCAGTGGCAGGATGAGATCCGCCATCAGGGCGGACGTCGGAGTCACGAAGCACCAACAATTGCTCCGTTTTGACGAGGATATTTCAGATATTTTTTTCACGGTGCCCTTGGAAATGCTCTGATCTATCGTTTTAGCCAAAAATATGTGCAAAAAATTTTTTTTTCTTTACCCCCCCCCCTTCCCGCGTTCACGGTGCCCTTGAAAAAGTCCCCGTCAAAAGAAAACAATCTGAAAAATCCCCGTCAAAACGGAGAAATTCTAATTGTTGGTGCTTCTCGACTCCGACGTCCGCCGAAATCAGTTCTGCCGCACTTTTCTGGATGTTAATTAGAATCGCTTAATTTACTTCGCTAATACTCAGAAGAAAAACCTAAACCATATTAAAGAAACACAAAAATGAAAATACAATTCGACGATATTTCAACTCTGAAAACATTCGGTTTGACATTCTACCGTATATAGCACTACACTGTCATTAGCAAGGTAATATTGTTATTTAGTCTAAAATCAGCTCTGATTGAGCGGACTATGAAAAAAATGTGTTCTAACCTTTTTGCACATCTAAAACCAAGTTATATTGATGGTTCAACCCTATTAGATAGCTCTTCTATCACTATCAACCCAAACAAGTTTGACTGCAAGAAATAGCAGCCAAATCTCTCCCAAACCATACACCACTATCTAAAAAACAAGGTGAGATAATGTAGTCCTGGATGCTGTCTCCCCAAAAAGATGGAAGAGTCACGGCTCGTACACTTTTGATAACAAGTTTGTTTGATTACAGTTAACCTGGAGCAAACACACTACCTCCTTATAGTTATCATTACATATCGCGTTTTCTTCCAATGACATACACGCGTAAAATGTAATTTATTTACAGATGTAAATTCCTTAAAAAAAAAAAAGACACGTCTATTTATGCATAAATGTGCAGCTATGTTTAGAAGTGAAACAGCCAACAGCGGTGAAATAGCAACTAGAAGTGAAACAGGCACTTACATCAAAACCAAGATATAAGGTCTTCGATTTTATAACCCTAAGGTCTTCGAATTTATATCATGGTTTTTGTGCAAAACAAACGATACATAACTTCAGACCACCTGTCAGTCAAAACTAGGAATCGGAACAGGAATTTATAGGACCAGCGCAAAGAAAATTTCCACATAATATTTTACGAGTTATTTTTAAAGAAGGGATAAATTTTCAAAAACGGAAAAGTGACCATCCTCTGTATTTTCATAATTTCGGAGTGGAAGATATTTTAAGAAAGCATTACTTTGCGCAGATATTTTCAGGAGCAAATATCGTTTTCTTTCATTATTTTCTTATAAATTTCATTGTAGAAAGAATCAATACTTCACATAATTAATACAAGAATATTATATTCAGTGATGTAAGTGGGTTTCAGAAACTAGAGGTACGTTAAGGTCTGTGAAGCTGAAGTTGAGAAGTGGGGTTTGATGCTATAATCTACCCCCGCCTTGTGAGCTAAAAAGTATGGAAGGCCGTGGCCCTGCATGCCCGCCCATTTCCATACTAATTAGCTTACTAAAACTTGTTCTCAGTAATTTGGAAACTAATTAATTTAGGGCTTTCGCCGACAAAATCTTACAAAAAAAGAAAGAAAAAAATCGAACTGAATTCTACCTTTCACCTTTCTGTTTTTACATTGAATAATAAATAAATTACTTCTACTTAAACAAAAAATTGAATTAGACCAGTGGTTCTCAACCGGGGTCCATATAAGATTCTGTTATTAAAGTTTAAGAGCAATAAATTAGTTATACTTCTACAATACACAAAATATGCCAATATTTTAACAATTTTTATACAATCCCTAATAATATATAATTATAAAAATATAATAGGATTATTTTCTTTTAATGTGGGGGTCCATCAGAGTAAAATAGGAATCAAAGGGGTCCATGAGCAAAAATATGGTTGAGAACCACTGTACTAGACAAACACCGTGTTGGAAAATTGACAGGACATGTGTGTGTGTGTGTAAACACACGCATTCAGTGATACACATCCACTCTCATATAACTGAAGGGACCAAAATACACACGCACGTTTTTTTTTTTTAATAACAGCTGACTTGAAATACATGTGCAGTACTTATAAAGTGAGTTAACTTACATTCCAGTATTCCAAGATACATTCTCAGTATTGAAGTAGCCCCAGCTGGCTGCTATTTGAGGTGACATAACAGGATGAGTAAGGCCGCAAAGAAGTGAAACAAGGTAGTCCATTATAGTTCCAGCGCAATCAAAGCGCTTAAGAAAATCAGGTTGATGTCGTTTCATCCAGAATAATGTGGCACAACCATGACCCGTGGCTAATCTAAGGTGTGAGTCTGCTGGTGGTAAACAAGCTAAAAATTTTGTTTTGCAGCGTTGGTCTCGCCATGTAATGAGTTGGCTGGCTTCTTGTTTATTCCATTTGTGAGACGAAGAACCGAAACTTGATAGTTCTTTCTTAGAGGTCTCTTCACTCCGCCATAACATCACACCATGCATCTGTCCTGTGATTGCTAAACAAACCACTCGGCTCAAATGTTCCTTGTCGAAGGTTGATATACATTGATGAAGTACATGAAGGATCTGTACAGGGTTCTGCTCGCAGCCATCTAGTTCAATTTGACTTTCAATATCGGCTTTGGTAACTTGAGCAGCAGTCTTGAGAGGTTTTTTGGTGATGCTATCTACAAGGGCTATTTTTATGGAAGTAGTGCCCAGATCAATACTAAGGACAAGTCTTGAAGTCGATTCTTTGTAAGCCTTAGGCTTATGTGTTGTTGATGAAGTGGCCGGAGCACAATTCAATAGCCGGATGCCAGTGTTCATATTGCAAGTGCCGCTAATCGAAAAGGTAGCTTTATTCACATCAGGTTCAGGCATCTTTACTTTATGACCGCCATGAAACTAAAAACATCCCTAATATTACAAAGCATATGATTACTGTCAAAACTTAATGAATGACTTCAATCAAATTGAATCAAAACATGCGCACCTATAAGCTTCTATCGTCTTATAACAAGTCGTAACTTGAATCTGCGAGAAAGCGTAAACAAGCAGGCAGCTTGTGTAGTGTATAATGAAAAGTATGGAAGAACATAACTACTATATTATAGACACATGTGACTTGTATTTCCAATTTACACATCAGGATTTACATATTGACATATATACAGAATTAGCCAATTATGTAACTGTATATTTAAACTGAACAACAATTTTATTTGAAATTGACTGAATAATGTTCAAACGTTCAAAATTAGTTTCTTCCTACAAAGTCAGCTCATATTAGGATAATATTATTCTTTGCTCGTTCCAGATCATCTAAACCAGTGTTTCTCAACCGGGTTCCATGAAAGATTTTGTTATTAAAATTTATGTCCAATAAATTGGTTATACTTCTACAATACACAAAAATATTTTTAACAATTCTTTAATACAATTCCTAATAATATTTAATTATAAAAATATAATGCAATGTGAATGGTTATGAGGGTCCACATGAGTAAAATAGGAATTAAAGGGGTTCATAGATTTTAAAAGATGGTTGAGAACCACTGATCTAAACCAATAGCATGAAATTGCTGTATAATTTTTTGCTTCAACTTATCAATAAGTTCTGCACATGTGTTACCAGTTGTGCCAAAATGGGTTGGCATGAAACTCATGAATAATTTCATATGCTCTTAGTGCTGCTGTATCACTTTTTACCATATAATTCTATTTGAGCAAATATATTTGTGTTCAAGTTCAATGGCAAATGTACTACTAAGGCATGATATATGCAAATGAAAGATATATATATCATGGCTGTGAGGTTAAGAAGCTTGCTTCCCAAACATAGTTTTGGTTATATATGTGGTGGGGGAACAAACACAAAGACATACATACATACATATATTAGTTTGCCTGAATCAGTCACTTGCTAATCTGAGTTTGACTTGCAAATCTTGTGCGCCTACAGGTGAAACTCAGAGTAGCAAGAGACTGACTAAACCAAAATAAAATATATTATTAATCTTTATTATGACATTGAGTGCTCTTTTTTTCTGACAGCTAACAATAAATGAGTATATATATATATATATATCGGTGAGACATTAAAAACTCCCGTGCCAGTGACACATTAAAAACACCTGTGCCAGTGACACGTTAAAAACACCCATGCCAGTGACATGTTAAAGGCACCCAAGTACACTCTCTGGAGTGGTTGGTATTAGGAAGGGCATCCAGCTATAGAAACTAAGCCAAATTAGACTGGAACCTGGTGCAGCTTGCCAGCTTTGGTCAAACAGTCCAACCCATGCCAGCATATACGTTAAAAGATGATGATGATACACACACACACACACACACACACACACACACACACACACACACACACACACACACACACACACA
>JAOPUL010000001.1:16710946-16721301 GCA_027564515.1 Octopus rubescens | reverse complement strand
ATTCATTGAGTCAATTGCAGAATTATTTTTGCTTTAAGCCTATCTACATTTGACTTGCTGCAATATGCTGAAACAAATTGTGGTATGTGTGTGTAGCTCAGTGTTAGCTATTAGTGTTGTCATTTTAATTCGCACTTTTACCTTCAATGTAAGAAATGACACTATCAGTCCCTGTCAGCAAACAGAGAAACATTTGAAGATTGATGTTGAAACAAATTCACAAAAAATAGACAATTTTCGTCAAGCCATAAGATTTAAGACCATTTCTTGGAGTCCTGGTGTTTTTGAAACTGAAGAATTGACTAAGTTCCGTCTTTTTATTGAGCAAAGTATGTAGAATTTTTTTTATATTGTCTATATCTCTTTGTATTATGTTTGACTAACATTTTATATTTAGTATATTTTTAGTACTTAATAATATTAATCAAAGTAATATTGTTGTGGTTAAGTTTAACTATTTTCATGCCAATAGTATCCTTGGTTTATTCATAATTCTTTTAATATTGGTTTCAAAATTTGGGGGAGAGGGTAAGTTGATTACATCGACTCCAGTACTTGACTGGTACTTATTTTTATCGACCCCGAAAAGCTGAAAAGGCAAAGTTGGCCTCGGCGAAATTTGAACTCAGAACATAAAGATGAATGAAATGCCGCTAAGCATTTTGCCAGGCGTGTTAACAATTCTGCCAGCTTGCCACCTTTGATAATTCTTTTAATATTGCCACAGTTTATATCATCTAACAGACTATAACCATAATTTATTCAGTGTATTCCTTGTATGTCCAAGTATTCTTTCATTTTTGTTTCATTGTATATATGGTCAGTGTGTAAGTTCTGTTGTATCTAATATGGATGGATGGGTGTGGTGGTCATCGTCGACTAAATTTTGAGTATAACTACTTTATCATTGCAAACATATACCTCTAATATGTTTGATAGCATTTCTACTATGAGTCATTAGATGACTACATAGCTCTGATTTTTAAGAAATTTTCTGTGACAAATGCAGCACAATTTGGTCAAGAATCGCACCAACATCAGCTCCATCCTTGTTCATTCATCTAAGTTGGATTTTCAACCCAGTAGTAGATGAGCACAGCTTTAGACATAAAGGATAGCAGTGCTCCACTGGGGTCACTGGAACTGTATTCATCATATACAACCTATGTTTGTCTCCTGATATGTGACTATTCATGGATAACAAGCTTGACTTTTCAAAGTGTAATACAATCACAGACTGCAAGTGAGATTATCTCTGGATTCCCTGTCATTGAGAGTTTCAACATCCTGTAGATTTTGGGCAGTATATTACGCTATTTAATGGACAATTTAAATTTTCTTAATCTGCAGGCTATTGTTCCTTGTAATAGACCATCATCCATTTCTGTTCAGTGTGAGATGTTTCCAATGAACAGTTCTTATGTTTAAAGACTTAAGGCTGTTTGTGGTGTCATGAAATCTCTTTTCTTGATTTGTGTTGGGAACACATTCTGAGAACTGATTCTCCATAACGGAGTCACTTAGGAAGTCTGAATTTGTTAAGATGGATGACATAAGCAACCCATCACATGTGTAAAAGATTAGAAATCTGTCTGATAAGGGTACACCAGGTACATGCACGACAAGGTGGCATCGTATCAAGATAAACAGCGCATGACCTTGCAGGTGGGGCCCAGTTGTTCAGGTTGAGTAGCCCATCCTGCTCAAAAGGTCCCTGAATAAGGGTTGTTTAAGGATGATCTATTTTTTTAAATTAACGATCGTTTTTTTAAAATTAACGATCTATTTTGTAAAATAACGATCTTTTTTGTAAAATAACGATCTATTTTGTAAAATAACGATCTTTTTTTTTAAATAACGTTCTTTTTTGTAAAATAACGATCTTTTTCGTAAAATAACGATCTTTTTTTTGGATCACCAACAAAAACTTGATGACAGTCTTTCAATTTTAGGCCAATGTCTTTCCCCCAAAATTGATGATTTTTTTCCAATCTATTGATTATTTCCTAATGGTGGTCTGAGTATAAGCTGCTGCTTGGACATATCATTGATTCAGTTGCAGGGTCCCATAAACCATTTGGATTCCCCTTCACACAGTTTCAACTTTGACTCCTTCAAATGTCTCTGGGCACCTCTTTTTTCAGTTCTCAGTCTGTAGTACCCCTCAAATATGCCAGGACTCCCATGAGGCCATATGATCCCCATTGAAACTAACTAGTCTCAACTCTCTCAAATACTGAAGTAGGTGTAACATATTTGATATTTATAGTAAATCAAAAAATATTAATTAAAATTATGCCCTTAGTGAAGAGAATAATCATTATCAAAATGAGCAATTCTAATTGAAAAAGCAGAGGACACAATTCCCAACCTTCTGTTTATGATATTGGTTTTAAATCTTTTATGGAAACTGTTTATACATTTAGCATATGAGTATATCTGTTTTCAAACTGTATCTTTTTGGTTGCTAATTTGAAAGTTGATTACATATTAGCTCTCTTGCCATATTTCCATCATGGTTCTTGTAATCATTCAATTATCATTGACTTAGTCCCAAAAGTTACTAATTGAAATATAAAATGTTATAAAGCTCCCAATCAAGAAGCTTTAATTGTTTGTTGTTTGGGACTGTTACTAATTTATTATTTGTTGTTATTGTTGTTGAGCAGGCTCCTCTCAACCTTGATGAAACAAATTTTATGGCCTAGGGCATTTCAGCTGTGTCCAACCTGCCATTTTTTAGTTATCTAAAACTATGTTGTTTAATGTTTTTATTTTCTCCCTTTACTTAAGAAATTACAAAGGTTGGCTGAACAGTTCATAGGCTGACAAAGATACTCTCATGGAATGTGACCAAATTAGGTTTATTTTTCAACATTATCACCTTACGTCCACATACTTTTTTCCATCGGTATTGCAATGCTTGGATCTCATTGGTGAAGAAACTTTCATCGTCTCGGTCAAAAAAATCATCAACAGCTGATGACATCATCATCACTGTGATACTGACTCCTAGCCAAGTGTATTTTTTCATGTTGAGGAACAGTTGATAGTCAGATAGGGCTAATGAGGAGAATAGGGAGGGTGACCAACCAGTTGAAAGCTACAGTCACACACAGCAGCCATTGAAACCAAGGACTTGTGTGCTAGAGCATTATTCTGACGAAACAAGACTTCTTCTGTCAGTTTTCCTGGGCATTTGATCGTGATAGCCTTCCATAACTGCCTCAACAAGTTGGCATAGTACTCTTCATTAATGGTGTGGCCTTTTTGAAGATAGTCAATAAACACAATGCCTTTTACAGCCCAAAAAACTGAGGCCATCACCTTCCCTGAAATGACCTTCAGCTTCTTTGGAACAGGTGAGGAGGGGTGTTTCCACTGCATGGATTGTCTCTGGCTTAAAGTGATGAAGCCAGCACTCATCCTGGTTTAGGAAACATTCAAGGAAATCAGCTGGATCTATCTGAAACAATGTCAATTTTCCAGTGATGTGATCAGCCTGGTGTGCTTTTGATCAAGTGTCAGAAGACGTGGCATCCACCAAGCAGAAATCTTCACCATGCCAAGTTCCTTGTGCAGAATATTCTCAACTCTCTCACGGGATATGCTAATAGCATTGGCTATTTGATGTATAGTCAATTGCTTGTCATCCGTCACCATGTAGTGAACACAATCTTTTCCTCGGTAGTGGCAGTTGCAGCACGCTTAGACCTTGAGTCATCTTCAAAACCAGCTGGATCAACCTGAAAGAATGTCAGATTTTTCCATATGTGATCAGCCTGGTGTGCTCTTGATTAGGTGTCAGAAGATGTAGCACTCACTGAGCAGGAACCATTGTCATGCCAACTTCATTGTGCAGAATATCCCCAACTGCACACAGGATATGCTAATAAATAGCATTGACTATTTGATTTATAGTCTATCATCTATCATACATCACAATGTGGTGAACACAATCAATGTTTTCCTTGGTAGTGGCAGTTGCAGGACGTCCAGACCCTGTGTCATCTTCAAGGCTCTCCTTTCCCCTCCTAAATTCAGCTGTCCACTTTTGCACTGTTGATAAAGCTAGAGCATCATCTGCTAGTTATTAGTAAGAAGAGTTGAAATAAATGCATGCAAGATTTCACAGCTCTAGCATCACTCCTTCATAGTCAGCCTATGAACTTTTCAGCCCACCCTCGTGGAGTGTGATTTGAGAGAAATTTGACTGTTATTTCAAGCATGAAGTGACACCTTCTTCAGATCAATTATTTGTTGCTGTTTAGCTTCGAGGTTGTCCCCCCTCAAGGAGACCTATGGTCAAAGACATTCTAGCCATGACTAATCCATCAGTTTTTTTCCAAAAATAGTAAGTCTCAAATACATTATTGCATATATTGTCTTTTTTAATTATTTATTTATTTAAGGCGGCTAACTGGCAGAATCATTAGCATGCTGGATAAAATGCTTAGCAGCATTTCTTCCGTCTTTACATTCTAAATTCAAATTCTGCCGAGGTTGATTCTACCTTCTATCCTTTCAGAGTTGATAAAATAAGTACCAGTTGAGTACTGGGGTTGATGTAATCGACTTACCCCCATCCTCCGAACTTGCTGGCCTTGTGCCAAAATTTGAAATCATTATTTTTTATTTATTTATTTATTTATTTATTTATCCTCATTATCATTATTATTATTTTTTTGAGATGATTGGGTGTGGTTTAAGAGAAATTTCTAGCTGATCAAGTGCTATTTGGTTATTCATTTTTGTTTATATATTTCAGCTTTTCCAACTGTCCACAAGTCACCTTTTGTAAAATATGAAGTTGTGGCTAATTACAGCATGCTGTATACAGTTGAAGGAAGTCATAAAAATCTCCCTCCCTATTTGTTAACATCACATTTAGATGTAGTTCCTGTTACAGAAGAAAACTGGAAATTTGATCCTTTTGCAGCTGAACTCTACCAGGGTTACATTTATGGTAGGGGTACTGGAGATATAAAAATGAGTGTTATGGTATGTATTGACAAATATTATAGCTTTGTATTACTATGATTTTATTGATTACTTCACTCTTTGCACATGTTTTTCCTGCAGCGATCAACTTGCAATTGTTCAAGTGGAATGTTAGCCATATAAAACTCACCTGTCTCAGAAGGCTTGCAAAAACCATGGGTATAGCCTTACCTTCAGACCAAAACTACAAAAACAAATAAATGAAAAATAAATGAACAGTCGTCCTTAATTGCTCAAATAATTTGCTGGATGAAGTAAATATATTGTTATATAAGTGGTTATATACGGAAGAACTTTATGGCATATAATTATAAGAGGGAGAATTATATGGCTGCATAAACAGCACATTTTTGTGTCCAAAGAACAGTATATAAGGGAAAGAGCGATAATCTTTTCTGAGTTGTGGGCCGTAAAAATGGGGAACCAGCACTGGAGAAAAATTAGATTAATAGAGTCTGTTGGATATATAAATGTTAATTTATAACCATATCAATAAACATTTAGCATTACAGATGAAAGATGCAGGATTAAGAAATGTGGAAAGATACTATACTGTTGATCCAACCAATACCCGCTAGCATAGTGAAACAGTTGTTATTGACAATGTCAATGCTAGGGTTAATAATTTTATGATTTACCAAAGCAGTGTTGTATGTAGGCATTATTTCTTATAGGATTCAGTCATGAAGTAGGTATTATAGCATTTTTTTATTTAGATAGTAACACCTATTATTAAAGTAACTACTTAGAGCACAATAAAATGCTAATGATCCAATGAGAGGATTTATGTTGTTGCTCAATCTAAAGAAATTGTTGACAAATCTCCTGCAAATTGCACCTTATTTTGAACTAAAAGTTCAAACAGCAATAAGAGATGTTATATAATGGTCTCAAGTTGTAATTTTAGTACTTTGAAAGCATTATAATATTTAATGATTTGAATCCATTGATCAGTACCTTAATCCTTTAACCATCATTATATAATTATAACATTTTAAGGATTGGCTTGCAATTGCAATATATTAGTATATGCTATTTAGTGGAGATGTTGCAATGGTAGAACATTATGATTGCTTTGCATCTCAACAAGTTTGGTAAATAATTATGTAAATAACTAAGTTTTTTTTTTATTACAGACAGAAGCAGTATTTGTTCAGAGTAGCGATTTGTATATCTTACTTAACAAGGATATAATACCAGAAAGTCACAATACTGTATTGTTTGTTTTGAGAAGGCATCTCATATAGACTTATAGTGCTAAAAAGCACAGAAGTATCAGTAGCAAATGAAAAGCATCCAGCAGAAATGGTGAAATTGCTAGATCCCAGGATTTCTGCATATTTGCATGTCTTTGGTAGCAAGTCTCCTCTAGCAACTACATGCTTAGTTAAATTTCATCTCTACTGATATAGAAAAACTGTGGCCAAGTAACTGGTGTTGCAAATAGATGGCAGGCTGGATAAAAATTCATTATTAGTGATGGAAGCAGTATTTGTCCAGTATAGTAATCTGTATATCTTACTTAACATGTCTAATCTTACTCTTTCATTTCTGTCAGATTAATAAATGTCAGTATTTTAAGATTGAAAAGGAGTGCCAAAAACAGAGTGATGATTTGAACAGAGAACAATCAATAAACTTAAACTTAATAAACAATTAACTGATTTGATTATCAAATTCTTCCAGGGATGATTTTATCTTAAAAGAGAGAACAACACCATTTAAGGAGTCTTTTCCAGCTTATCCCCCAGTTCAAATCAAAGTCAAGAGAAACAAGTCTGACTAACTGGGTTATTCTTCTCTATATATGTTAATATTACCTGAAGGCAAAGATAGTAACATTGAACTTAGTTATTGTTTTTTATTATCTCACATAATTTTGATACTATTTGATTAGTTTATTATGATAGTAATCATTGGCATTGTCAGTCATCGGCACCGGTGGCATCATTGTTGTTGTTTTAACATCCACTTTTTCATGCTTGCATGGGTCAGAAAGGATTGATTAAAGCAGATTTTCTATATACCTGGATGCCCTTCCTACTGCCAATCCTCACCTATTTCTTAACAAGGTAATATTTCCTCATAGCTAGACATGTTTATATGGAAGATTGGAAATGAAAGAACCACTTATATGAATGTAACACTTGTTTACAGCTATTGTCTGATGTTATGACAAAGAGACACAAACACACACTCATCCATACCTACATGTGCACACACACACACACACACACACACACACACACGCACATACACACACACACCTACATATAGGAGTGCATGTGCACACAGATACACACACACACATACTATGTTTCAGTTTCAAATCTACTCACTAAGCTTTGGTCCGTTTGAAGTTCTTGTAGAAAATATTTGGTCACGGTCCCACTCACTGGGAGGAAATCAAAACCATACGGTTGGGAAGCAAACTTCTTAACCACACAGCCATGCCAGTGCCTAGCTGTACATTTGTAAATATTTTCATTTTAAAATCAGGATTGTACTGCTTATTATTGCTGTTGTTGTATGATAACACAAGCTAGTTTTCTTATTTCTTATTTCAACTAGGAATTACCACAGTAATGTCCTGAATCATTGAAGCAGCCCATTGTCCTGCATATGCAGAGAGCATCCAGAGACAATTGACCGCATACTCTTTGGATGCAGCTGACTGTCACCAACAGAATACTTGCAAAGGCATGGTAGAGCAGCTCAGGACATAGACTGGTCAATATGCTGCACATAAAACCTCCCTCATAAAAATAATTGGTGAGAATACAAGCCACCACAAGTTGCTCAGAATGCTGAGATTACCATTCCTTAGAATCTCAGTATTCAGACTGATCAGGAAATGCAGGCAAACTGACCAGAACTCATTGTAAAAAATCATATTGAAAGGTCTTGTCTTCTGATTGATGTTGCAGGCCCATCTGACAAAAACACATCTCTGAAATAAATTTGAGAAATTGAGCAAATATAATGACCTGGAGATTGAAATCAGAAGAATGTAGCATCTCAAAGCAACAACATTACCCATTATTATTGGGGCACTTGGAATGGCATCAAGAGGAGCAAACAAATATGTAGACCAAATCCCTGGCAGCCCCAAAATAAGTGAATGAGCACCTCACATATTTTACGTAAATTTCTCATTCAATCTTACTCATTCATTTTTTTCCCTCTTTTCTTCACCTGTGAGGTGGAGTGGCTACTGCAGCAAGTGTCGCTGGCCATTCTCCGCGCTGCCGCCATCATGGTCATTACTGCGGGGTGTGGCTGAATACCTCCCCTGTTCTGGGATATGTGTCCCCACCTCCTTCCTCTGCTGCTTTGCCCCCCACCCTTTTTTCTCTCTATTTTTTCTTTTTTTCTTTCTCTCTTTTTCTTGTTCTTTTATTTTATTGATTCTAAAGAATCAACTGTATTCATTATGTTAATTTGTACCTGATTCTTCAGTTGATAGGGCAACTTCCTAACCAATGAATTAGTAGTTACTCTAGTTGTGTTAAAGTAATAGAAAATGTTAAACTGGATTTTGATTTTAGATATTTCTAGCAGTTCTAATATTAATGGCTAAGGAAGGGAAGCAGTTCTTGAAATAAAACTAAATTTTCTCGAATGCAATTTTCATAAATGTAAATTTCTTTTGTTTTTTTTTTCAGGGTATCATGGAGGCTTTGGAACATGCTCTGAAATCAGGTTTTAAACCTAAGAGATCTTTCTTCATTGCATTTGGGCATGATGAAGAGGTATGTATTTATCTTAATTGATGAATCAAAAGTATAATATATTCCCTTCAGTAATTAACCCTTTGATACGAACCCACCCAAAGTTGTCCTTGGTTCTATGATAGAAGCTTTCTGTTTTAAAGTGATCTAAATTAAAACCTTCCATCAAACTTTAATGCTAATTTATGTTGCAAACACCAGCTTAATAAGAGCAGAGTTATTTTACTAAATTATTTGTTATTTTCAAAATTAATTAAAACAAAAGCAGTGTATTTCAATAGAAATACAGTAATGAAAAGGTTAATATTCTTCATATAGAAACGGCAGTGATATGATAGAAAACAGTACAACTCTGGACTAATTTCAGCTCTTACTACATTCTGGGTGCACTTCAATTTCTCTGGAGCTAATAAAACAAGTACTAGTAATATATTGAAATTGACACCTGTGCCGGTGACACATTAAAGGCACCCGGTGCACTCTCTGGGGTGGTTGGTGTTAGGAAGGGCATCCTGCCATAGAAACCATGCCAAAATGGACTGGAGTCTAGTACAGCTCTCCGGCTTGCCAGATGATGATGATGATGATGACTCAATTTGCTACAGCTACTTCCATATAATATTTAGTCTTATGTCTGAGTAAGAAACCAACATAGAAATGTTTTCAATTTAAAGTTGCAAGCATTGGATTCCTTGATAATACAGCCTTACTAGATTATGTGCAGTATTCTATCAAATATCATTTGTAGATAACTAAAATTAAAATATAAAGATATATTTGTTTAGTTATTCTGAAGAGCACATGATAACATGGCATATATTGTTTTCATAAACAATATGGTATATATTGTCCAACAACATAATCCCTAAAAACAAAAAACAAAAAAAAAACATGGCTTTATCTTAAATCTGATTTTCTAATCTCTATCTTTTGTACATCATCATCATTATTATTTAACATCTGTTTTCCATGTTGGCATGGGTTGGATGGTTTGACAGGTGCTGGCAAACTGGAGAGCTACACCAAGCTCTATTTGTCTATTTTGGCATGCTTTCTACAGCTGGATGCCCTTCCTAATGCCAACCACTTTCCAGAGTGTATTGGGTGCTTTTTACGTGGTACCAGCAAAGGTTCTTTTTACATGGCCAGGCACAGGTGCTTTTTATGTAGCAGTGGCACAGGTGCTTTTTACGTGGAACCAGCACCAGTGGGGTTGCCAAGTAACTTGCAAGACAAAGAAACTCTTCATTGAGAGAGCAAGTGAAAACAAGGCTGTGTGCCAGGTGAGAGGTTAGAGAATGAGAGATAGACAAGGAAGGTGTGAGAGAGTTAGAGAGAAAGATAGAGAGACAGAGAGAAGTAGGTATTGGTGATGTATTGGGGTCTATCCACAGTGACCAGTGGGGTAGGGTATAAGTACCATGTTTCCCCGAAAATAAGACAGGGCTTATATTAATTTTCACTCCGAAATATGACACTATGACTTATTTTCGGGGGATGTCTCATTTTGATATATCAAAAAATGAAGTTACAAAGTAAAAATTATGAGATTTCTAAATAAACAGAAATTACGAAAAACGATCTACATTTACTTACCATTAACATGTTTTTTATTCAGAAACT
>JAOPUL010000001.1:16682012-16694077 GCA_027564515.1 Octopus rubescens | reverse complement strand
CATAAAGCTAGGGCAATGCAGCTACAAAGGGAGAATGAAAGTGAAGAGCAGCAACAAGAAAGACTCCAAAAACAAAGCAAAGGAACAGTGGAATTTAGGCAAAATGAATCAGAAAAACTAAAATAAAAGAAGACCTACTTATGATAGAACAATGAAAGCAACTATTCGTCAACAAGAATCAGCTGTACAAAAATCATCAAGACAACAAATGGAGAGAAATGGAGCAGCTCAACCAACTCTAAGGCTTCGTGAACAAAGAGCAAGAATAGAATATTTACAATTTAAAAACGTTGCCGAGTGAAACTTTGATGCTTTTAGTTACAATCCACATCAAAACTATGCCTCAGAACCTTTAGTTCAAATTGGACAATGTAGTCTTTGATATACAAAAAAATGGTTACTTATTGTCTGCTGGATCAAGGCTGACTGATCTGGGGAACAGCAACATGTTTAAAAGCACATCTTATTATTAATTAGCTTGTAGTTAGTTTGGTAAGCTCCCACTCTATCATTCTCTAGCTCTTCACATTTGAATTGCTACTGAGTAAGTGTGGTATGGATAGTTCAATGCCTTAGCTAAGGCACAGTGCAAAAATTGATAGGATATTCACTCACAACTCTACTGATGCAAAGCCAACAATATATTTACAAATTTATAGATGACAGTGAAGTGGTAGTCGTCATAGAATACCTTTCATCTTTTTGGGATCAACAAAAAAAAGTATTGATTCAGGGTAGTGGAAATTCTAGAGCATCAGCAGGATTGATTGCAGTCTCTGCCCTGACTCTCTGTGCTCTGATGGCAATGTCTGCAATGACATCAGTGCCAAGTTGTGTCAGACTTGCTTTTCCATTTGACATAATTGGTGACATAGAAAGTGGAGACTTGTATGCATGGACAACTGGTGATCTTTCCCAAGAAACTTGCTTAGACCTGCACTTTGGAGAGGAACTTTTCCAGAAGCAAAACCCAGTCAACTTAACTGAAGGAGGCCCTAGTATACATTTTTAGTATCATTGATATACCTTAGATTATACTACACAAAATGATCTAGTTTTGTAAGTAGTAGATATTACAACATCATATTTATTTGTGTCTAATACCTGCTTTTTATTTCCCAGATTTTTATACCTAAAAATTTGAGATGTGCATAATCGACAAAAGCAAAGTGCTGCCTGTAATTTTTTAATTAAAACTCAAAATTTTCACAATTTATTTCCCTTGAAATTGCTTACAAAACACTGGATGGAATTAAATTTTTTTACTCTCCGAAAATTTAGAATGCTGTTTCAATTTATTAGGAGTCTAATTAAAAAAGAATTTTTTTAAAGTTAAAAAACCAAAAAATTTGACTAAGTCTTGGAATAAGTGCCTTTTGTAACATTATTTTTTTTTATTAAAAAATTTTGAAAAAGAGAGAAGGGACAAATTAACATGACAATAATAGTATTACATGTATTCAAATTGAATTGGAAACATTTTAAAATGGTTATTTTTCATTTTATATACAACTAGCGAAGCTAGACATCAATTGTATCAAAACAGTGAGAACGAGGCAGACGAGTGTGACTTGAGTGAGAACTAGCTGCTATTTGTAATGTGTCTAACTGCCACATAGAGGTCTTGGTTCATATATATTTACATACATAAGACAGAAGGTTGTGATTTAAGGGAGATTTGACTGCTATTTCCAACATGTCTAACTATCATGTTGATTCCACATTCAGTGGTTCATACAAATATATATACCTACAGAAGACAATAGGGTGCTGTTTGAGGGAAAATGGTTGCATATTAGTAAGTATACTAAGAGCAGCCCTGAGTTACATTCTTAACAGAGGACTTCCATTAGCATATCATTTTCAATTCCTCCAGAATATTAACATACACCTAAGTTTTATTGTTACTATTTATATAGTTTCATATTTATGGAGTTTCCAAATCAGGTTGTTACTCTTCTACCAGTTTTATTGCTATTGTTTATTTTGTTATTATTTAGCCCCAAGTTGATCAGAAATAGGGTGTGTGGCGCCCCAGGCACTGCCCAGTGTGTCCATGCCTTAAGACAGCACTGCATATTGAATAATGTAACAATGCAAAGGAGTATAGGATGGTGATAGCTAGAACAGCTTTAATCATATGTTTGTTTGCCTTTCTTAGGCTGACCTGAGGCTAAACATTTGTCAAGTTAACAAAAACTAGAGTGTGTGTTACACAGGTAACTTGTGTACAACTGATATAAGAAACTAGATTACAATTATCTCTTACTTAAAAAATAATATTATAAGCGTGCAAAGAAACACATTTCAAAGCATTCAAGACAAAAACAAAAACTGCAGGAAAAATAGTCAGTGAAGGAAATAAAAAAAACAACAAAAATTTGAATTTTGCATTTGGATTTAAAATATGTGAAAAATGGTTCACAAACTAACAAGCATAAATAACTACTTGGATTAATACTTTAGAATTAAAAATCACCAGTAAACAGTGAACTATGAATTATAGAGATTTCTGTCATATAATGGAGGAGCTTAGCAGGATATAATGAGTGTCAGTATTTGTTAATTAAGTGGCCTGTACCAAAATTTAAAAGCAATATTTATTAATTGTACAATAATAACATGTTCCAAATATCATTTCATATTTTTAAATTCTATTTTTTATTTATGTAGCAATAAGGGATATGAAAACAAGGAAACCATCATGAATAGTCAGCAGGATGCTTAAAATGTCTGGCAAAATACGGTACAGGATAGTAATTTGAATAGTAAACCAAGTAATACAAGCAGGTGTCATGCCTAATGGCTGGTATTGCAGTATAATCGTGAACTGATTTAAGGGCAAGGGTATAATTTGAAGATTTGTCTTCTTTCTACCAGGTCAAGTAACCATGTAGGAGCTTTGACATTGGTTTCTGGAAATATATATTTATTGGATTGTTATGAAAAATCATTGGGAATTTTAAGATCCAGCATTTGTACAAGTCTGTCTCTTTGGTATATTGGATAGATTCCTATAGATTTAGAGAGATTGGAGAGGATAAGGTTCCCTAAAAGGATGTCATTAAGATTGGTTGGTTACCTTATTGGAGCAAATGGAGAAGTTTTTGCATAAGGCAACAGTGCAAATGTGGATGGTGGTGTTGGAGTTTAGCAGGATTTTTGTTGAGCGTCTGCTGTTTGGTATTGGAAGCAAAGCAGGCAGCAATTATGAGTGTGTTTTTTTTGTCAATGAGAATACTAACAAAGTTATTCTTAGTTGATGATGTCCTAGTGATGTCATGTGGAAAATAATTAATATTAGAAAAATCGGACTAATTAGAATGGTTAGAATAGAATACTGATGAACTGTCGCAATAATGATTAACTTCATTACAAAATGTTATTATTATTAAAAATAATTGTCTGTTGTACATTTATTTTATCTGTAGGTACTTGATTATGATCGCAAAATTATCAATGATGATAGGGTGAAAATTTCTCTCAAGACCTCTTTAGACCCTTCTCATACTTCACCTTATGATGATGCTAGTTTTGGTTACCATACATTGAAAAACAGCATCAGAGAAATATACACTGATGCATTAGTCGTACCAGGTAAGCTTTTGAAATGATATATTTGAGCTTTTATTAATAAAATATGAAAAGAGGTTTTGTTATTCAAAATAAATTTTACTTGATTTTATTATTTACTTGTCAAAAATTTTAATTCAGTTTAAATATTATATTTGAATCTTCTATAATAATGATAATATTATTATTATTATTAAGGTGGCAAGCTGGCAGAATCGTTAGCATGCCAGGCAAAATGCTTAGCAGCATGTTGTCCGTCTTTACGTTCTGAGTTCAAATTCTGTAGAAGTCGACTTTATCTTTCATCCTTTTGGGGTCAATAAAATAAGTACCAGTTGTGGGGTCAATGTAATCGACTTACCCTCTCCTTCAAACTTCCTCGCCTTGTGCCAAAATTTGAAATCATCATTATTATTATTATTGTCATTATTTTCTGATTGATTTGCATTTTATTTTATCTTCCAACCAGGTCTCAACCAGAGACCTAAGGCACATATATATTAGATGGAAAGCAACTTCCTGAGAGGGTGGGCGGTTGATGTCAACACAATTTTTTGAGTCTCGTAGATTGTTGGCTTCTTAGGGATCTGGTCAAAAAAGTTGTCAGTTCCTTTCATGATCATTCCCAAGGCACCCACAACAACAGGGATGGTTTTGGTTTTTAATTGCCATGTCCTAGATATCTCTATCTCAAGGTCCTTGTATCTCAACAGTTTTTCAAATTCTTTTGCTGAGATGTTTCTTTCAGTAGGCACTGTCATATCAATTAACAGGTATGTTTTTTGTCTTAGATTTTTGATGATGATGTCTGACCTGTTATCATTTATTTGCCTGTCTGTATGCATCCCATAATCTCATAGGATGGTAACATTCGCTCCCTCAGTGACTGGTTCTGGATAGTGTTCATTCCAGTTCTTAGGGTGTGGGATATCATAGTGACGGCATATGATCCAGTGTAAGTATCGGCCAACTCGATCATGCTTGGTTTTATATTCTGTAGGGGCAAGGACTGAGCAACCAGCAACAGTGTGGTCAATACTCTCAAGTTTGTCATTGCAGAGTCTACATTTTGTGCCTACCTTATTGTGCATGACATTAGCTTGATAGTTCCAGTTGAAGAGACTCTGATTTTGTGCCACTAGGATAAATCCTTCTGTTTTGGCTTTCAAACCAGTGCTCTGCAGCCACTGATGAGTTCTCATATCTACATCAGCTTCCCCAGCTTGTTTGGGATATTGCCCACGCAATTGGTTTTCTTGCCACAGTCTCAACATTTCCTTCAAACTTTCCTGTTTTGCTTTTGTTTTACACTTTTTTGCTGCCTTAGTGGGTGGTGTGTCCTCATTATCATCATCATAATCAAGGAGGTTAAGCTCTCGTCTGTATTTATATGCCTCCTTTGAGATTGAGTGCAGTTTCTTACTTGGTTCAGGTTACCAGCTGTATCATCCAGTTGATGTTACTTGGGATGTACATTTGGAGTCCTATTGTGGTTGTTTTATTGGAAGTTTCAAGTTGGATTAGGCCTCTACCACCCTCCTTTCATGGGATAGAGCCTGTGGATGTCTGATTTTGGGTGCTGCATCCTGTTTAGTGTCAGCAGTTTCCTGGTCTTTATGTCCATATGCTGGAGTTCATTCAAATTCCAATTGATGACGTTAAGGCTATACTGGACAACTGGTACAGCCAGGGAGTTTATAGCTGCACTTCTATTCTGGGAGTTCAGCTCAGTATTCAGGACCATCCTGACACATCTATAATACTCTTTCCTGATCTCTTTCATTGACCCGTGCTGAATACCTTTCCCTTCGTTTACCCCAAGATACTTATAAAAGCCTTCTTGATCCAGTTCCTTGATAGATGTATCATTATCATGTTGGGTCGCGATATTAGCTGTCAGTTTATCACGTTTGAATGTAGCTTTTGCACATTTGTCTAGGCCAAATTCCATATTGACGTCATCACTGAATATTTTCACAGTTTCTAGTAGCCCTATCAGATCCTTGTCACCTTTTGCATATAATTTCAGATCATCCATGTAGAGCAAGTGTGAAATGATCTTGTGACTGTAATTTGTTCTATTCAACTTGTGGAATGAGGGAAAGACAGAGGAGGAGAGGAGAGAGTGAATCACCCTGGAATATGTCCAACCCTAGCCCCACTAGGAGAAAGCACCAGCATAAATTCACAACATTATGTAGGTAGAATCTGCCTGATAAGCGTTTTCCTCAGATACATAAGTACAGGAAAATCTTCACTAGGCATACTTTGAAGGTTCCTTGTATCTGTGCATGTAGCACAGAGCAACATTTAGTGAATAGGCTCAAACCAAACACAGAGACAGGCTACTCATCCAGAGGTAATGCCACATTCCCACCAAAGGTTAATGTAACACAGAAATTGTTGTGTGTGAAACAGAGGTAGTATTGAAGGATCTCAGTCACACAACACAAGTACAGAGATATTGGATACAATGGAAGGCCCCTTCAAAGCTAGACTCAACACTTACAAGTCCTCTTTTAGAATCCAGGAGAGACATAATGTCAGAACATTGGTGAAATATTTATGGCTATTGAAAGAAAATGCTGCACAATATAACATCAACAAGAAATTACTGGAAAAGTGTAGGCCATACCTCAACAGCAGTAGGAGATGCAAACATTGTTTAGCCAAGAAAAATCCTTTTATTGAAGAATTATCTCCACACAGGGACCTAACTGAACTCTAAAATCAAATGTTTTCTCTTATTCTCACAAACAGAAATATATCTTAGCCAACTGGTTGGTTCCACCCTAACAGTAAGGGTTGACTCTTCCTTCATTAGTACTCCTCTTACTATAAATAAGGATTTTATTTCTCCCACACCCAGCACTTATACCTATCCATACATATACTTGACAACACATGCCCTTCCAAAACCCCTCATCCACCTCTCTCCCCCATCTCTATCTCACCATTTATCCACCTCTTCTAGCCACCACTCTTTCACCCCCCCCTCTTCTCTCTAATGCCAGTGCCATGAAAAAATGTACCCAGTACACTGTAAAGTGTTAGGTATTAGGAAGGGCATCCAACTCCAGAAACAATGCTGAAAATTAAACTTATGAGTGAGATGTAGTCCCTTGACCAATCTAGGAGTGCAGAGATGTTCCATGCAAACCATACCAACATGGCAAGTGGACATAAAATGATGATACATTCATATGTACATTCTAATTTTAAATCCTATGAAAGTTATCTTGACCTTTCATATTTCCAGAGTTAAAATAAGTACAGTCGGCTACTGGGTTGTATGTTATATATGACTGACCACACATCCAATCACTGGAGATTATCACCCATTAATGGATATCTCGGATCACCAAAAGTAAAAAAATTAACTCTGACAATCCACACATGTGCATGAATAAATAATGAGATACTAGAATGAACAGAGTTGATTAAAGCACATGCTCTACAAAACTGGTTTATGTTCCATCAAGAGAAATCATTTTTCTTTTTAATCTTCTAATCTTTTAATGTCTAACTTATCTCTTTTCTTTAGGACTAATGGTTGGCAACACAGATACTCACCACTACAAACATTTGACGAAAAGTATCTACCGGTTCAACCCTGGATTTGTAACACCAGAGAGTTCAACTATGATTCATGGAGATAATGAAAAAATATCAGTATCGAATTATGAAAAAGCTATCAACTTTTATTATCATATAATTTTGAATTCAGATCATGATAAACTGAATTCTACTAAGATAAATATCGAGCTATGAGAACATACTATTTAAATAAAAAAAAAATCCTTTGTTTATAACTTACAAATATGCTAGAAGTATGTGAAAATGTTTTCTAAATAAAACAGTCGCCTTTTTTAATATAGACTGTATGTGAAAAGAATTGTTATTTTGTTTTTGTTTTAAATTCTAATTTTATACTTGTTCTTCCTATCATCATCAACATCATCATTGTTATTATTGGTTTTGAACTTTTCATTCATGTGTTCAGTCTTGTCATAGAGTTATATCTTCTCACCATCTCTTTCCAATTCTATACCTTCTCATCTCCCCACCATCTCTTCTCCTATCCACTGTGCCTATTCTATACCCTCTCAACTCCCTACCATCTCTTCTCTCAGTCACCTTACCATGCTATTCATAATTGAGAAAAAAAAGCATTCAATCTGTGCATACTAAATATCCCCCAACCCCATTTCCACCACCCTTATCTTGCTATTCCTCCTTTCCTTTTTTTTTCCCAAATCATGATGTTTGACTAGGGAAGGATTAGACTCTAGCAGTCTTTACTCACCCTCCTTGATTCTTCCATCACTACACTCTTAGATATTTTACCTTGAGGATACATTTTGGTTCCTCAATATTACGTTATCTCTCCTTCATGCACCACTCTAGCCATCAATATATAATGTGCGGTAGCAGAGCACCTCTTCCTACTCACCGCACCCACTATTCTTATAACTTTCTCTCTCTCAATAACCTCCTGATACTACTTCTTCCCTTTCCATATTATTATGCTCTTCCCTAACAGCCTTAGTTTCTCCCCCTATCACCCTCTATCAACAATAATTCTATGTAACTCCAATAAGAACCAACTTGATCCTGATGAACTATCCAACTTATGCAGGCATGGAAAGTGTACCAACCTACCCTGTCACTGGGCCCACCTACTCAAATCAGCCCATAACCCTTACTATTTTGTTTCCCCTTTCTTTCACACTGACCCCTGACATAATTCTTCTCTATTACCATCCTCTCACAGCAATAAATCTGTTTCTTCCATCATGCTTTGTTTTCTACTCTTTCATTCTGAGCTACAAGTACTAGTGCCACGAAAAAAAGCATTCTCTGAAAAAAAGATCGGTGTTAGGAAGGGCATCCAGGTGTAGAAATCATGCCAAAACTCACACATTGAAGTAAGACATAGTCCTTCAACCTACTGGATCCTGTCAACTGTCCAACCCATGCCAGCATGGAAAATGAACAGATGATGATGATGATGACAATGACGACGGCAACGATCATCATCATCATCATTTAACATCTGTTTTCCATGCTGGTATGGGTTGGGCAGTTACAAGCCAGGGGACTGTGCTGAGCTTGATGTCTGTTTTGACATGGTTTCTACAGCTTGATGCCCTTCTTAATGCTAACCACTTTGCAGAGTATACTGGGTGCTTTTATTTTTTTTTGTGGCACCAGCACTAGTGAGGTCACCGTGTAATTTTCAAGACACCCCCCTCCACAATTGAGTGAGGTATAGTATTGAGGGAGGTGGCTTTATGCCAGGTTGCAAGAGGTTGAAGTATGATAGAGGGACAGTAACAGGTATCTTGTTGAAGAGGAGATACATAGTTTCCTCAAGGTATAAGATCAATATGAGAGAGAACAGGCAATAAGGATCAGAAAGGGTGGGTAGAAATGGGGATAGAGGTGGATACTGTGAATGGGACACATGGGTGAAAGCATGCTCAATGGTGAATATCAGTTTAGGGGAAATGAAGGAAATAGGAAGAACGCCAAGTACAGTGGTTTTAACTTTCGGTTAAATACTTTTGCTGTTGCCTTATGAGAAAGAGAGCATCAGTAGTAATTCTTCCTGGCACAAAACTAAATTGCATCTCATTTAGTCTATCTCTCTTCCTAATTAATTGAGCTATAACTCTTTTTGTGATTTTCATGACCAGGTCCAGCAATTTGATACCCCTGCAATTCTCTCTAAAGCATCTCCTTTGCTCTCATAACAGTAGACTATAATGCTGCTACACCAGTTGTTGGATATAGTACTTTCCTGTACAACATGATTGACTATACATGTAACTAGGCTGTATCCCACACCACCAGATATCTTAAGCATCTCAGCAGTAATTTCTGCTGGACCAGAAGGCTTTCTTTGTCTTCATATCCTTAATTGCTTTGTCTATCATACTACTGTCAACTAGAATAGCTGGTCTCTCCAGCAGATTCACATGAGGAAGACTCTCTGTCTCCCATTCCTTTTCCACAGTTAGCAGCCTTTTGTAATAACACTTCCATGCCTCTTTTTTTTCAGAATCACTAAGTTCAAGTATGCACTATCCTTCTGTACACATTTCTCTCCTACAACATTTCATTTTTCTCTGATACACTGTCTTCCTATCATGATTCTGGTCCTCACACCATAGAACATTGGAAAACTTCTTTCTTTCTGTTTCTCCCCTTCTAAATAGACCTTCCTCCTAGCGTCTCTTCTAGCTGCCTGATATAGTTCTCTGCTGCTCCCATTCTTCCAATCCTCCCAATCCTGCCTCTTAGCTTTTATGGCCCTGTCTACCTCCCTGTTGCACTCCCATGTCACCCTCAGTCTTGCTGGAACTTTGCACTAGCCACAGACTTGATCTGTACCCCTCAGTAGTTTATGTTTCTGAGCCCTATCTTTAAGTCCGAAGTCACTAACTACAAACCTATGTTGGATTGTACATTCTTCACCAAAGAAGGGCTTTGCATTCACAAGCATCTGCCTACCCTATTAACTGGTGAGAATGTGGTCGATTTGGTTTGTGTGCCTACTAGATTGATAGGTGATCAGGTGGTTGGCAGATTTCTTGAACTTAGTATTGCAGATCAACAAGTCATTTGCTTTACAGAACTCCAGCAGCCTTGCTTCCACTTCATTTCTAGAAACATAAACTGCATGTACATCATAAACTTTTCAGTTTCTGCTTAACAAGCTTTGGTCAAACCAGGACTATACAAGATGATATTTGCTCAAGGTGCCATGCAGTAGGACTGAACCTGAAAATATATAGTTGCACCTATTTCCTTTTCTCCTTTTCTTACCGTCAGAAGGAGGACAAGCCATGAAATATGAAACTATACTCTTCATTAAGGAATTTTTACGGTCAGTGTCTTCAATACATTTCTGGGTTAAGAATACATACAAGGAGACAGTAGAATACTCTAAGCATCAGATTTCCTTGGTGTCTTGCCTTACACAAAATATACCTCGTTCGTACATTGCAAACATTAAATAATAGGTGCAGGCATGGCTGTTTGGTAAGAAGCTTGCTTCCTACCCACATGGTTCCAGGTTCAGTCCCACTGTGTGGCACCTTGGACAAGTGTCTTCTACTACAGCCTTGGTTCGACCAAATGCTTGCGAGTGGATTTGGTAGATGGAGGCTGAAAGAAGCCCGTTGTATATATATATATCTATGTGGCTGTGCTTGTCCTCCACAACTGGTGTTGGTTTGTTTACGTCCCTATAACTTAGCGGTTTGGCAAAAAGAGTATGATAGAATAAGTATCAGGTTTTAAAAAAAAATAAATACTGGGGTTGATTCATTCAACTAAAAGTTCTTCATGGCTGTGCCCCAGCATGGCCACAGTCTAATGACTAAAATAGATGAAAGATAGAAAGATAATACAGTAATTCACATACTTGGATAAATTTATTTATTCAGAAAGGTATAATATGCTTTAAATTATTTTAAGGAAAATTTAGTTTTCTGGTTTTGATTTGTTCAACACTTCTTGTAGCAATTTTTCACACATCATTAAACTTCGTGGAAGATGGAAACACCCTGGGGAATAGATAGAAGATCATGAAAATATACTGAGTTACTATAGCTTTATATAGAGGTGTATATCTTATTAAGGAACATGCCAAGATGTGTCTGAAACCATTTGTCCCTTTGCATGCAAGCCAGAAGTATTGGCTTTCAGCTTGGTCTAAGTTCTGAATTTCTCTTCTTTATTAATCTGTGGTCCCACAGTGCAATCATTTGGCATCTCCTTCATTTCCCCCAGCTTCCTTTGATGATTGCAATGCTTTTATTATTATTATTATTTGCTGCGGAGTACGGTGAGCATGTTTCAGTAAGTCCTCTCTAAAACTATTGTTTTCACCCATTTGTTATTGTTTTATGTACTGCGTTTTTGTTCCAATTTGTTAAGAACACAACAAATTCCTTGACTGGGGTTTTGAGGCTGTTGTTGCCCCATAAGGGTCAATATTTTGCCTTTATAAAACGCCCACCTAGTTTTAAAAAAAAACAAAAAACATACACACAAGATAGCATCATCAACTGCCATAGTAGGAGCATCGAGGGAAAGAACTGTCCCTCTTACCAGCCCTCCCATAGACAGAGACTTTCCTCCCCTTCCGTCAATTATTTCTTTTTAAAACTATGAGACAAAAGGTGAAAGCGGCGACAACAACAACAACCTGAAGTGTGAAAGAGCACATAAAATCAATAGCGCCAACACCACCATCACTAGTAGAAGTAGCACGGATTTAAGCAGCGGACATAGTGAAAACAAAAGTAACAACAACTCCACCCCCACCAACACCACAGCCAGTACAACAACAAACAGTATTAAAGCAAAAAATAACGGACATGGTGAAAGACAAAACCAACGCAGAATCAATCAAATCAAATCAAATCAAATGTATTGGCAGAGAGCAGCAAAAATACTGGGGCCATGTAAAAAGTTAGTAG
>JAOPUL010000001.1:16663509-16677055 GCA_027564515.1 Octopus rubescens | reverse complement strand
ATAGATAGATAGATAGATAGATAGATAGATAGATAGATAGATAGATAGATAGATAGATAGATAGATAGATATGCACACATACACATATCCATCAGACATCCCCTACAGTTTCACTTACAAGGTTATAGCTGAAATATATGATAGAAGGCATTTATTTATTCAAGATGTCATACAGAATGATGGAACCTGAAATCATATGGTTGTGATGCAAACTTTGTTATCGCACATCCATGCTTGCACCTCCATGTGTATTAAAAGCAGATCTTCTTTTAAATGTGTTTAATAAAATGACAAATTTTTATAAAATTTCTTCCAAACGTTCCAAACTTGCAGATTTTATCTATTTTTGAACTAAAACTACAAAAATTTTTGGAAATATTTTTTTTTTTAGTGCTAACTTTTTGTTCATAAACCTTTGAATTCAAGATGTTGGTCTTCAACGCACAACTGATTATTCAGTTTCCAGTTGGCTGGCTGGTTTGTAGTTTGTGATTAGGTTATTTACCTATGATAACTCCAGAAACCATGATTTCTTTTTGTTTCTTATACAATGACAGGGACTTCATATGTACAAGGCTTTGGTGTCTCCTAAAAATCAATAGCTTCATGGAAAGAATTGAAAATATAAAGATTTGTTTTGACCAGACACAAGGCAAGATATTATTTGCATGGAAAAAGATGGGACTGTTTGATATTCATGCCTTTCCCAAGTACCGAAATAAAAGGAGTCTCAAGATTACTTTTCAAGTCAGTTTACCTGTATATTATCATTAATTTATGTTACTTGCCAAATATATGAAACTCACCACTTTCTTTTAATTAGGCACAACGTGTTTATATATACATATAAAAGAGAGAGCTTATGACATTCAAGCCTTTTCCAAAGCATTAATGATGTAAGGTCAGTAAACTGGCTTCAACTGGAAATCAAAAACACATAGCAGTTCAACTTATTAGAAGCTTACTTCATTGTTCCGTAATATTTTCTAAAGATATATAATATATTTAAAAAATTCATTTGAAGCAATAATATACTCACATGTGTAATTACATAATCAAAGATTGTTGCAAATGTATGCAAATAGTGATCTTTTTCTGTATATTTGTAAGCCATTAAGAAAGCTATCATGCTTTCACAGAGAGGCCACCAAAGTTTCATGTTCCATTCTAATGGCATAGGTGAGAGGCCATTTGCATCTAAAAAATAGAAAAGACCTCCATTTTCCTTGTCCCAGCCTGTTTGGAATGGTCGTTCAATCAATGAAATTAGGGCAGTTTCTTTGAGTGAGTTATTGCTTGTTTGAACTGCATATCTCAGGAGAAACCATCCTGCTTCAATTGCATGACCTGAAGAGAAATTAGTCATTCAAAATAAATAAATTAAAATTATAAATATTTTTATTTGAAATCAAATAAATAAGACAGCATAGCAGTAAAAGAGAAAAACACTATTGAAAAAATGTTTTCTTTATTTTCATGGTTTAGAAGAAGAAGGACCTCCAAGACTGATGGGCAGAAGAAACCATGTTTTTATTTGTAATTTGTATGAGGGGTGTTCTCAACACACTTAATGATATGACAGCAGGAGACAATACTTTAATTTTAATTTTATTGTATTTTTCAACAAATACTTTTATTCTTCAAGTAGTTACCATTATCTTCAATTTGGTTTTTGCAGTACAGCTTCTTTTCACCATTTATAACTGTCTGTCTTGCTCAATCAACCAGTGTTCTGTAGCCAACTGAAATTCTTCATCACAGAAGAATTGTCTGCTCTTAAAATGGTGCTTCCAATTTGAAAACTGAGAAAAATCACAGGTGGTAAGTTGTGGAGAAGAGATTGAGTGAGGGAGCTTTTCAATTCACAAATGGCAGTGTTTGACATTTGAGTCATGTGAGCTGGTGTATTATCATGAAGAAGCAAATATTGAAAGCAATAAAAATAAGCTAATCAAATAAAGCAGCAATTTGGTGGGCTTGATTCTCTGATCAAGTGGCATGTTGTGTCTGTGAGCAAGGCACTTACCTTCATATTGGTTCAGTCTACTCAGCCGAAAATTAATACCAGCAACAACAAGAGTGAGGTTGGGGATTAATCTTGTACTAGACAGACATCCCATTCAGGGGCAGTCATGTACTCTCAGTTACCTTAAATGTCACAGAAACTGGGATAAGCTCCAACCAAATGGACTGGTAAGCTTGAGACAGACTTTAACCTTTTAAATATGATTTGTAGTATAGCACTGGAAATGATTATTGTACTGTACAATATTGAGTGAGGAATGAATTATATTATTTTGAATATCACTGAACTATAATTGAGAGTGATGTGTTTATTATTATATTGAACAATGCAGTGATTTGTTTAATATATTATACTAAGTTATGTATGTATTGCACTATAATTATACTTTGTTATATTAAGCAATTAGGTTATCATGCTTTTTTGTGTAGCACTATACAATACTGTCTGGTATAGAACTTTACTTTGTGCTGCTGTACTTTGTGGTAAAACACAGTCAATGGTATTTTGCATCTTAAATATTTCATTGAAGTTACTGACATAGAATGCAGAAGTTCTACAATAATCAGCTAACAAGGGACCCTCGGTGAAGTGGTTACCCAACTTGCTAGAAATAGCTATCAAATGTCCTTTAAATTATATCATGCCTTAAGAAAAGAGTAGGATCACTGGGTAATGCAGTCCTGTCAGCATTATACCTAAGAAAAAGATAGGATGGTCATAGCTAGAACGTATGTGATTATAAGAGTGTTGGATCATAGCTGATCTGGAAAAAAAAACCCAATAATTAACTCTACTACAATGAAAAAATGTTTGCACACATTTTAAAATGTATCCTATGAATAGGATTACAAAGTTCTCTTTACTAAAATGGATGGTCCATTATTTTTGGAGCCACTGGCATAGTGTGAGATGTGTGGAGTGTAAGTTTAGAACAGATCAACCAAAATCCATGCTATGCTACCATTTAGAATTGTCTGAATTGATCTTCAACTGATTTATATCCCTAATATATAATTTTTGTAAGGAAAAATAGATAGGATGATCTGAAATCATCAAGTCGAGGCCAATGGGGCAACTTGGGCTACCATGACAGTTTTTCAGTTGTGGAAATAGAGCATTAAGTGGTTGCTACTCTTATCCTTGAAAACTCCTCCTCTTCAGAACACCAGTCCACTGCAAGGTTAATTTTAGTTGCTACTGGTACTGATTTTCAGTCAAATAGATTGGAGAAATGTGAAAGGAAGTGCCATACTCAAAGAGAGAATGCACCATCTGTACCAAGAACTGAATGACTTTACAACTGTGAGTCCAACACCTTAACCACTAGGCAATGTGCCTTCACATATTAATCTGGAAAAAGTCAGGCAGATTTCTGAAATATGTCAACATATGTAAATAAAATCCACTTGGCAACACTGCAATACTATACTAAGTGATATTCTTCAACGTTAAGTGGAAATATTTTAGTACTGTTATTTAGTGTTGCCAGATAGATTTTGTTTTAAAATATTTGCATATTTCCAAAATCTGACCAATTTATTTCAGATTATCCTATCAATTCTTATATACAATCATTATATACTGAAAACATGTCAGCTGGAAATCATTTTGGATAATTCCAAAGGCAATGAAAATTAAATATTTTAATAAATAAATAAATAAATATATATGTATGTATTTTAAAAAAAACACATTAAGTAATATAGTCAGTTGTAATTTAAGTAATTAAATAGCACCCTTTACATTATATTTTAACTGGACACAGAAGTGGTCATGAATCTTGTCCTTCAACAACTTATAAATCTGAATGAATCATTGACAGAGGAGAAATTGGTCAGTGACCACAAGACTGTGCTATTGAAAATTCTAGATAAAGTTGATTAGGAAGCTTTTTCACAGTCACCTGAACAGTTCAGTGCAACAACCAAATCTCCCTAAGAAACGTTTCTATCATATTTTAAATGGGAAACACCCAGCGTTATGTTTAAAATATTTGGACATAAACCACCACCAGAAGAACAAATTAATTATGGTAATAAAGACCTCCTTCATATTGGCTGTTTTATATGTGGCAACTAAGATTAAGGACTGTCAGGAATATAATGTTTAATCTATAGAAGTCATGTAGCATATATAGTAAAATTCCTAACTATTCATAGAATAAAGAATTTACATAGAATTTACAATAACTGAGGAACATGTTTTTCTTACCAGGGTTCATTAATCGGCCCACACTTCCAGGTAACTCTTCTCCTTCCAATGATATATTTTCCAACACAACAGAGTCGTGCCTCTATTAAAAGAATTTAAAATAAAATGATTTATGTTAATTCATAACTGAACCTGTTGATGTCATTTCAGTATGGGACCATTCTGATGTCATTTTTACATGGGGTTAAAATTCAACATGTTAGGTGTGCTGGAGTTACCTTATAGGTTTAACTGCATTAATCTCTTTAAACCTTTTTTATCATCAAATAAATATTATATTGGCAGTTTTAGCCATTCAAGTAATTGCCTGAATTTGCAGAATCTTTCAAATTATTCATATCAGAACATTTTAAAAACAAAGGGCAAACGGAAAGATGATGTCAGGAGATGAGAATAGATGAAGTTCAGGAATTAAAAAGTTATGCCTCAAATATTGGCAATGGAATAGTCACAGACAACTACAGGTAAGACTAGATTCTTAGTAGTATCTAACTTGATGCTTTACATTACTGAATTCAATTCTTTCCAAAACTGACTTCAAATTTCATTCCTATAAGGTCAGTAAATTAACTTGTGTGTTCTGAGTCAGATAACTTATACTTCTTTAAAATCAAGACCTAAGAATCTAGTAAAAAATAATTCTTTCCATATAATTATTTACTGTGTATTCCAGAGTTTACTTTAGCTGATTTTGTCTGTGTATAATAGTGTCAACTCACTAACATTCATTAGTGGTTGTTATAGATAGATCAAATTTGAACTAGGACTCAGTACAGCAATTATACTAAAGATATCCTTCACCATCAACTGTGTGTAACCTGTTAAAAGAGACTGCTTTAAAATTACATTGTAATACTATTCTGCTATGTTTGCAGACTTGGATGGGATTAAACATAAATCCACAGGGTGTTGAGCTCTCATGAGAAGTTCTACAGTATTGGAATTGAGGTCTATATATACCATCTGGAATAACATATTGTCCTTTGAGAAGTAGTATTTCTTCAAGTCAGTTATAATGGAAATTAGATGGATAACTCTCATTTTACAATTGAGTGGTTTAGGTGATCCAATTATACAAAACATTTGCTCATGCATACATCAAAATCTGAGAAAACAAACAAACTATGCTAGCATGGAAAAATGGATGTAAAATTGCTAAACAAAGAAAAAAAATCATTTCAAACAACATTGAATGTTTTTTTTTGTTTTTATTATATATTTTTTACAAATAAGTATTTTTACCTGAATATGTTTCAGAATTTCAAGAGAGCAGCGCTCAGAAAGTTTACTATAAGTACCATCTGAATCCAAACCAACAGTGATTAACTGATCTGCCAAACAGAAAAGCATCAATGGCACAGCAAGTGTCTGAACTTCGCCACTATTATTAAGAAGAGAACAACCCAGGTCTGTAGAATCTTCATAGGTCCAATAGAGAATTTTCTCCATCATTTCCAAAGCTTCATTCTAAATGAAAGAAGTATTTGTTTTACATATAAATTAATTGGGTGGATTATTTTTAGTCTAACCCATGCCAGCATGGAAAACAGACGTTAAATGATGATGATGATGATGATGATGATGATGATGATGATGATGAAGATTACATAATATTGTTCTAGATGCATTGTGTCTGCACAAAAATGTTTATGGTCATAGCTTTAATGCTTTTCATATAATTTGACATGAGATTAATCAATGACAAGATATACTTATATTCATATTTAAATTTTGTTTGTTTTTTACAGTATGACCTTTATCTGAGAAGTGTTAAAATATTATAATACACTGGCTCACGTTAATTGTAGAATGATGGTTCAGTAACTAGCATAGCATGGATATTCAAAGTTATTTAAAATCAAACTTACTTCGTATCTTCCCGAATAATGTGTGTCACTCTGGATTTCCCAGCACCACAAGGTTCAATGAGATAGTGAGATTCTAAAATGATACCTTCCACACCAGATATCTTGACTTTGGGATGTCGTACTGAATAAGTCAATAATAAACAAGCCCCCTTAGAAAGATCTGTCCTCCATGATCTGATAATAGATAAAACATATGTTTAGAGGGAGATGAAACCATGTTATTGTCATAATAAAATTCAAACTGAATTTGTTGAACAATGTGAACAGACTGTGGTACATAGAATTGGGTTTATTGAAAATTAGGTACTATTGTTTAGTACCTAAGACTGTGTTTGTCAAATAAAAGTGGATGGACAGTGGTACATAGGAATGTGTCAATTAGACAATAGTACACAGACATAGTAGTACATAGGTTCTGGGTCTATTCAACAACAGTGTTGATAGTGTAGTATATAGGATTGGGTTTATTGAATGACAATGGACAGACATAGGATTGTGTTTTTTGAACAAAAGTGGAGACACAATGTGGTATATAGGTCTGGGTTTATTAACAACAGTGGACAGACAATATGGTACATAGGACTTGATTTGTTAAACAACAGTAGACAGACAGTGTGGTATATAAGATTGGATTTGTTGAACAACAGGGGATAGAGAGTGTAATACATTGAATGTACTTGTTGAACTTGTTGAAAGTGGGCATACTGTGTGGTACATGGAATGGGGTTTAATGAATAATAGTTGGCAGAAAGTGTAGTACATAGCACTGTGGACAAACAGTGGTACATAAGACAAAGCTTGTTAAACATTTTGGTGCACTATACTGGGTTTCTGGAACAATGGTGGACAACAATGAACAGACACTGTGATGCATAAGACCAGATCAACTTAGTCCCATAGTAAACCTATGTCTATTTACTGTTGTTAAAAATACCCAGTCCCTTGTAAGATTTGGTAAACCTAATTCTATGTATCACACAGTCCTCTCTACCATAATGTATGTCCACTGTTGTTCTGTAGGGCTGGGTTTATTTAACAACAATGGGCAGACAGTAGTACATAGGATGGAGTGTATTGAACACTTGACAGAGTGTGTTTGTACATAGCACTGGGTCTATTGAATAACAGTTGAAAAACTGGGATCATTGAACAACAGTAGAGTGTAATACAACAGTGGACAGAAAACATGGTACATATGTGGTTTACTGAACAAACGTGGGCTGACAGTGTGGTTTATAGCACTGGAATTGTTGAACAATAGTCAATAAGCAATGTAATATAGGACTAGGTTTATTGAACAATAGTGATCAGACAGTGTAGTACATAGGATTGGATTCATTGAACAAGAGGGTACAGACAATGTGAGGTACTTAAGAATGGGTTTATTGAACATCAGAGGTCAGACAATGGCATATAGGACTGGTTTTTATAGAACAGCAGAGGACTGATATATCGTTTATGGGATTAGATTTTTTGAACAACAGTGGATAGTGTGGTAGACAAGACTGGGTTTATTGAACAACAGTGTGATACATAAGACTAGGTCTATTGAACCACAGTGGACGTTGTGGTACATATAACTGGATTTGTTGAACATCAGTGGTCAGAAAATAATACATAAACAAGTGAACAGATACTGTAGTACATAACATTGGGTTTATAGAAGAATAGTGGATAGACAGTGCTTGGATTTTTAGAAGGGGGAAAAAGAGTCAATTTAGAGATTGTCAATTGTTCAACAAAGTGTGTAAAGAAAATATCAGAAGGCGTGTTTATACATAATATAGATGTTTATTTTTGGTGGTAAACAAGAGCTGACCTGTTATTCTGTGTGCGAGGGTGAAATATATGCTGGAATCATAGCGAGTTGAGTTGATGAATTGGTGGAGAGGACTTAGCAGAATATGGGTGTCCTTGTGTTGAATCTCCGGAGTCTGACTGATGGTAAGTTAGCGGAAAGGTGATGTTCACTGTTCAGTGTACGCAGGCTAACTGAAACAAGATGTGGCTTAACTTAACTGGCAGAAAACTGCCTTTTCAAGTTAATGTGTGCCCAGCTCTGACTGGCTGAAATAGCCACAGCACGACTGTGTCACAATGCTATAGCTGACTCCGCTACAGATTTATTCAACAACAGGGGACAGGCAGTGGCACATAAGATTGAGTTTATTGAACAGCAATGGATAAACAGCAAGTCTGTCAATCATTGTTCAAAAGACTCAGTCTTATGTACCACACTGTCAGTCCACTGTTCAGTAAACCCAATACTATTTAACCATAGTAGATAAACATTGTAGTAGATATTATTGGAATTGTTGAATGATAGTGAACATACAGTGGCACATAGGACTGAGTTTATTGAATAACAGAAGACAAACAGTGTGGTACATAGAATTATGTTGGGTGGCAGTGGTATCTAGGACCAAGTTTACTGGACAATAATGAATAGACAACAGTACATAGGACTGGGCTTACTAAACAATAGTAGACTCATAGTGGTATATAGGACTGAGTTTATTGAACAACAATAGACATAAGACTGTTGTTTATTGGACAACAATGCATAGATGACCTGACACATAGGACTGGGTAGGTTGAATAGTCTGAGGTAAAACAATTATATTAGGTACAGTAGAAATGTGAAGTTAAGTCAGTGAGATTGTTCAAAAGGCAGAGAAGAAAACTCGAACAACAATGCAAAATAAAGATGAGGTAATCACCTGATCAAACAATAATGCCGGCATGGATGTGGAGGCATACTGTTACGTGTGTACTGGAATATGTCTGTGTGATTGTCCAGTTTCTCAACAACACTGCTCTCATGGAGGTCTTCATCCCACAAACTCCTGTAGTATAACAACAACATAAATATATATTTATATGTACAATATTTGTGAAGAATAACTTCATTGAATAGATCCAACCATTTGTCTGTTTGGCTATCCTTCCCTACACACACAGACCTTACATACATGCACAATTTTTCCTTCTAGCTTTTTATTATATACCCACAAAACACACACTTTATCTTTATTGCTCTTTTCAGCTCCTACTCCCACCATTTTTTGTAAAAGGTTAACAGCCCTGTATCTCCTCTACAGCAAGAAACCTGTTTCAGCTACTTCCTTCAAACTTTAGCTTTTTAATATCTAGCACAAAGCTACCTCTATCGCTATTGTTGTTCCATTCAGTTGAAGGGAATATTAGTTTTGCAAGGTACATAGCAACCTCAGTAGTACTGGTATCAAGAAAAAGGCACTGAGTACATCTGTAAAGTGGTTGGTGTTATGAAGAGCATCAAACCATGTCAAAGCAGGCATAGTGCATGACATGATACTGCAGTGCACTGGATCCTGTCAAACCATCTGATCCATGCTACCATGGAAAAGAGAAACATTAAAGGATGATGATTATATATATATATATATATATCCAACCCATGCCAGCATGGAAAATAGATGTTAAATATCGATGATGATGATGATATATATATACAGTCTTGCAGAGAAATTGAGACCAATTTTAAGCAGTTGACTTAGTGGGTTTAACATTTCATTTTATGACAAAACCTTGCTTGAATTTATTTTTCAGGTGAATAGCGAACTGATTCAACAACAGAAAGTCATGGAACAACAGAATCATTCCACCATTGTTGTTTTGGCATGTGTTTGGCACACTGCCAATAAAATTGTTAAGTTGATGAAACTGCCAAAAGCAATAGTTTATTGTGTGTATAAACAATTTAAAGAAGAGGGAAAGATTGATAGAAAAGAACACAAGACTCAAAGTCATTCCAAGCACAATCCGAAGTTTCTCGCTGGTTTCAAAAGCTAGATTTGAAGCCAACATCCATGACAACTCTTGCAAAGAAACACAATGTGTCTTTTTCCATGGTATCCAGAGCTGTGAACAGGAACCTTGGCATGACTAGCTATGTTCAGCATTGTCGTCAACTCCTAACAGCCAAAACCAAAGCAATCAGAGCTGAAAGATGCCCAAAGCTTCTGTCATTCATCAAGCATCAAAGTGTAGGAAAAACTCTTGTATTTGTGGATGAGAAGAAGTTCACTGTGGACGCTGAAGTGAATCACAGAAATTCATGAGTGATTGCATATAACCTTTCCGACGCCCCCCCCCGTGTTTGAGACTAAGAGTCCAGCCTCTGTGATGGTATTTGGAGCCACAGGGAATGATGGGAGTGTCATTGAGTCTGGCTTGGAGATCAGCACAAAGGAGTATTTGGACATCTGTTACCTTGGATGGACCAGAAGTTTAGGCTTGACAATGTGGTGCTTATCCAGGATTTTGAACCATGTCATGGGTCAAAAGCAACACAGGCATTCCTTAATGAGAAGGTGCCATTTTTTGTGAGGGCCAACATCTGACCCAGTAATAGCCAAGATCTCAACCATCTCGATTATTTTTTCAATCTCAATAATTTTTCATGGGGCATACTTCAATCAAGGACCAATGTTTCACCACACTCGAGTGTCAACAGTTTGAAGACCTGCATCGTGCATGCGACATGCAAAATCAAAAAGGCAGCTACAAAAAAAATTTCCTTCTCATGTGGAGGTCGTAATTTGCCTAAAAGGGCGGCTATATTGAGTGATAAATGTTTTTGTTGCAATAAATGTTACATTAAAATTATATCTGTCTACTACCATTATTTTAGTATTTATAACCAGTTTTATGCTTCGTAAAATCTGTCTTAATTTCTCTGCAATACACTATATATATATGTATATATATCTATGTATGTGTCTTTGTGCCTGGGTTGTCCCCCACTACTGCTTCACAACCGGAGTTGGTGTGTTTACATCCCCGTAACTTAGTAGTTTGGCAAAAGAGACCAGTAGAATAAGTACTAGGCTTGAAAAAATAAGTCTTGGGGTTGATTTATTCAACTAAAACCCTTCAAGGTGGTGCCCCAGCATGACCACAGTCAAATGACTGGAACAAGTAAAAGATAAAAGATATATATAACTTTGATATGTTTCGGCCAGTATTGGTCCAGGCCATGTCTAACTTAATAGCACCACCATATATATATATATATATATATATATAGTGAGTTGATAAGTCTACAATGCGTTTGCGAATCACAGTTGTCATTTCCCGTTATGTATATCGCTATTCATAACGTCTTCCCTCGCGATTTGTGTCCATGTAAAAACCAAAAACGCCTTAAATGTTATCACCATCCAAGTCATATATTAAACAAGGAGGTAAATGTTATTGTGCAGCACCGGGTCAGCCCTGCTAGGCCTACCGCAAGCTCGTAGAGGGACAAACGCAAGATGTGACCAACAGATATATTTTTCCAAACGAGAAAATCTGTCACCGTTATTACTATAACGTAACCTTTTCTGGGTTGACTAGTAAAACAAAAAGGCACCGAGTGTTGTCCTTATTAAATAGGGGCAACCAAATGGGCATAAAATGCTCAATATATAACTATGGTGGTGATGATATGATCGCTCGAAATGCAAGAAATTGCAGCCAAACTACCTTATTATTTTAAAAAAAAGTTTAAACATACAAGATGAACAAATCGAATCAAAATATTTATATTACTATTATTTTCTAATTATTCTTGTCACCAGGCCAGGCATGAGCTGGGGTAAGTGGACCAGTTGGCATGAGCCTACGCTTTTGAGACGGTCTACTCCTCCTGTTAGAGGCACAAGAAGGACTCTTTAGTAAATAATTACCCACAACATTGTTCTAGTTCCTTTACGGGACAAAGTTGTCGGATACGTACGTAAACAACAACCTCTGGCACAAAACAGAAGGGACAACATAGGAACGATATACTGGAATTCCTGAATGCCTACAAACAGTCTAAAAGTACAGGGTTTTATTGTTTATAAAATATACTATAAAACTAATTAATTCAGTCTAAGTAATAACAGACAACCCCATAGGTTCATACAATATTTACACCAATATTTACTCCACGAATATTTACAAAATTTCTAAGGTGTGCTACTTTTTGATACCATAAACGGTAATTAACTCAGTTTAATTAATATTAGTAGTCGCTAATGTATATGATTTATTTGTAAATTGGATGAATATAGCATGTCATTTTTACATGGTATCTTCCGTTTTGTTTACGTGTATATTCGACAACTTTACTACATTCTATTGTTTTGTTAGTAAATCATTACACTACATGTATTTACCAATAACCCTAACATAACAAATACACTACATGTATTTACCAAAAACCCAAACATGTTATTATATTAAACACTGATTAACAAAAGTATTTAACGAGCAGTTCGAAATAGGGCCTAATATTACACATTGCTTACTTTCCGCGACATACTCGTCAAAAAACATTGCTTTGTATATATTTTATTTCCCAAAACATTGCAGCTTAAGAGAAACATATAGCTCTATACTTTATTAAAATCATTACATTAATAAACAATAACACTGCATGATATGAGGGTTTTTTTTATAATACAGAGAGCAGGAATTTTGACCCTGTAGTGCGTCAAATAGCTGTTGTTTTGTTTTCTTTCTTTTTCCTTATTTCTGCCCCCACCCTTCTTTCTTCGCTGATGTTTGTGCCCCCTTCGGTCTTGTATTTGTATTTTTAATGTTTGTTATATATGAAAACAATCAAATTGCATTCCATTTAGATATCTTTCAAATATATAAAATAACAATTACTTTGAACACCAAACGCAACCAATGCAGAGGACTTAAAATAGTAAAAACTTAAAAAGTTATATTTTTTTTTTTCCTTTCTTTTTGTTACTTACTTGGAGTTGGGGACACCATTAAAATGTTTCTGCCACCCGCATATACGAAATTCAGTTGCTGAGTATTTCCAGTAAAACATCGACTGTTTATCTTCGAGGAAGTATTGATATTGTTTTTGTCGAATAGTCGTTGGAAATGATAGAAGGGTCGAGAAACATTAATTCCATAAAATACAGGAAAAACAGGAAATACAAAACTGCAAGAGTGTGCAATAATGACCGAGGACAAGAAAGAAAGCAGGAGAGAGTGTGTGGAGGAAGGATCAAATGTGCAACGTTGACAGTGGAAGTCACTTGTTGGCGAGCACATGCTAATTCACGTGCGAGTGGCTTATGAGTTTATAATGATAGCTGGAAATCGGGAACGAAAAAACGAAACGAAACAGTTTTATTTCGTTGTTTTACTTACTTCAGTCATTAGACTGCGGCCATGCTGGGGCACCACATTGAAGAATTTTTTCGTAGAATTAATTGACCACAGTATTTTTCTCTTTTTACAACCTGGTACTTATTCTATCGATCACTTTTGCGAACCGTTATGTTACAAGAACGAAAATACACCAAAACCGGTTGTTAAGACACACGCCCTGCACACACACACACACACACACACACACACACACACACACACACACACACACACATACATATATATATATATATAT
>JAOPUL010000001.1:16624759-16635541 GCA_027564515.1 Octopus rubescens | reverse complement strand
GATATGATATATATATATATATATATATATATATATATATATATATATAATGCCAGTAGGTGTATGGTAAAAAAATATTTTTTCTTTTACAACCCTCAGCAACGCCCACAATCATTTGACTTGTCTTCGTATGTTCAATTATATATATATATATCGAACGTAGATTTCGTGTCGAAACCGAAAATGTATTTAAAGAAATCTTTTAGGTACAAATTTATTTTTATCGGTCTTTTTCTTAATAAATAATAATAGTGTCAGTCAATACACTCACTTAAAAGCTCACATGTTTATGCTACGAGCCAATTAATTTTCCTAATCATAGTTAATGACAGTATTTTATTTACCTGACTGATATGTGTGTTTAGGAGGGTGAAACATTAAAGCTTTTGGTGTTCATTCCTTTCCCGCAAAAATAAACGACTAAGATCCACCCGGAAACGAATGTAACCTACATGCAAATCTTATTCACTTTTACTTTCAAAGCATTCACTTATAGTAAGTAGGATGTTACTTTGTAGAATCGAAGAATACTTAAAATATCGCAAATTTTGCGAGATAGGGAACGTGAAACTGTGATATTACTGTACTAGGAATAAAGTTTAGTTTGTTCAATGAAAAAAGTGAAAATCGAATTGTTTCTATCTTAATAAGTGGCGATGAAACCCTACAGAATTGTTGTACGCGTGTCATGTATGCGTTTCCTCAGAATTTAGCTTTCATTTTAAAACCTGAGTCATAAATTAATTCACCTTCTCCCACTAGTTTTTTTTTCGTCGTATTTGAAAAAATAAACAAATTAATTTCCCATTCCCCAATTTTCATTCATTGCGATGAAAAGAAGGGCGGAGTTTTGGAATAAGCACCTCCACCGTAACATTTATTTATTTCAAAATCTCTTCGGATTTTTGTATTTTGTATTAATCTTCGAAGCTTTATAAAGAAAAAGAAATCGAAATTTTAATTTCCTTCTTCGTTTCGGATCGTGCACCCGGTGATAACCACTTTTAAAAAAAAAATCTTTTGACAGTTTTCCCCTAAATTATTTGTTTAAACGCGAAAGATTACGATTCTAAGAGAGAGAAAATCCGATATTCCGGATTTTGTGGTGTGAAACAAATTTTTATAAATAGACACATTCATTTATTTTGATTTTGCGCAGGGCCAATGAAATTTCGACACATGCAACTTTCCAACCGTGGCCATCCTTTCTCTTAACCCCTAACGCTAATGCTAAACCCTAATTAACTGCGCTCTTAACCAGTAATACATATAAATTATACTTAATTGTACATACGCAAAACCCCAAATGAATTGGAATGGCGGCATTCCTACAGATGTGTACCCCCCTCGACTTTGTTGCCTCATAACTAACAGAAAAATGGATACTTTTTAACGAAATGTTCAACAAATACCGCTTAGATGCTATAGATTGAGAGTATGTAGAGATTTGGAAAAAGATTTTCCGAGGGGTAGGGGAGAGGAATTTCGGAAAATTCATACGACCTGACTTTTTCCCCCTCATAACTTTCAGGAAAATGGGTATCTTTCAATGAAATTCTATACCTTTCAAACGGCATAAATTACGATTACGAAGATATTTGTTGACAAAATATTTTGCAAGGGGGCGGGGGGAGGGAGGAGTTTCGGATCAGACGGCCCACATAAGTTTAAATTTCTCCGTTTTGCCAACAAATTTGTTATCGTAATCTATGCCTTTTGAAATGTATTTGTATAAAATTTCATTAAAAGATATATATTTTCCTGAAAGGTATGAGGGGGAAAATGTCGGGTCGTGTGAATTTTCCGAAACACCTCTCCCCAACCCTCGGAAAATGTTTTTCCAACAAATCTCTGCATACCTTCAATCTACAGCATCTAAGCGGTATTTGTTGGAAATTTCGTTAAAAAGTATCCATTTTCTGGAAGTTATGAGGCAACAAAGTCGGTGTGTGTGTGTGGGGGGGGGGGACACACACATTTGTTGGAATGCCAGAATGACTACTATTTGTTTTGAAAAATTTCATGCTTTCCAGTGTTTATAAAAGTAATGAGGACTGGTTATCAGTGTTATACACACAAGTGTGCCACCCATCCTCGACTTTGTTTCCTCATAACTTTACGAAAAATGGATATTTTTTTAATGAAATTTTCTACAAATACGCTTCATGTGGTATAGATTCCGATTATATCGGAATTTGTGGGAAAAAAATGTTATGAGGCTGGGGAGAGTAGTTTTGGAAAATCCACATATGTCTGTTTGTTTCCTCATAACTTTCAGAAAAATGGGTATTGTTTCATGAAATTTCTTACAAATAACTTTCAGAATGTGTAGATTATGATTATATTGGAATTTAATGTGGAAAAAAAATGGTCGACATGTACACATACACATAACACAAGTTTTTTTCAAATTTAGTGATGTGTGACAGAATGTGTGCAAACCCAATTCTTTTTTTCCTTTATTTTTTTTCCATATTAGATACCAATATAATCGTAATCTACACCATCTGAAAGGTATTTGTATTAAATTTCATTAAAAAATACTTACTTTTCTGAAAGTTATAGGGAAACAGTCGTCTCATGAATTTTCCAAAACTCCTCTCTCCACCCATGGAAAATTGTCTTCACAGCAAATTTCGGTATAATCGAAATCTACACCACCTGAAGCATATCTTGAGAATAAAAAATATCCATTTTTCAGGAAGTTATGAGAAAACAAAGTCGAGGGTGGGTGAGTGGGTGGGGTCACTTGTGTAGGTATGCCCATACATACATACGTAAGTACCAGTCAAGTATTGGGGTCGATGTAATTGACTAGCTCCCTCCCCCAAAATTTCAGGCCTGGTGCCTATAGTAGAAAAGATTATTATTATTGTTAAAACAGTATTCTCATGTCAGCCACTTTACCAATTGGTTTCATACCAACAGTTGAGATAACCCTGGCAATCATCAGAAAATGCTGAAAGGAATAATATGGTGTGGGTTCTTTGTTACAGTAGATCTGAAAGTGTCACATCTGTTCTGTGGGTTTGCCATAGTTTACAGGAACCTGATCAAGGGGATTAGTAGAAGAATCTCCAACTTATCTCTGAATAAGGATATTTTTTATGCTTCAGCTCCATACTATAACAAGGCCTTGGCTGCCACTAATTTTAAGAATAAGATTAGGTATATGCTTGCCCCTGATCCCACTAAGAGAAAATGCCGCTTGAAAGTCATGGTTTACACCTTCATTTTCTATGAACTTAAAATCTTGAATATGCTGGATTTTCCTTAGTTTAATTGATAAACACTGCCCCTAAACACATAGACACAGGAAAATATTTAATAGATACACCTTGAGAGTTTCTTTTAGCTCTGCTCCTAGCATGAAGAAAATATTACCATGTAGGCCTAAACCTGAAACAGAAGCAGGCTACTCATGCAGAAGTAACACCACAGGTCCACTTAACTGCCATTGCAATACAGAAATCATTGTGTATGAGTTGGAAGAGGCATCAAAGGATCACAATGGAGTGATGGCTGTGCGAAAATATGTGGATGTGATAGGTCTTTCAGGACCAGATTCAACAACCTCAACTCCTTGTTTAACATCCAAGAGAGATAAATGTTACATCTCTAGTGAACCATATATGGACATTGAAAAATAATACTGCATATTATCACACTCTCTCCTATTCATTGTACTTTTCCACCCATATATCAAACGATAGCATTGGATTTTCCATATTCAACACCCCACTGCCACCATCCTTATTACTCAAACTCTCCCTCCTACCAGATGCATTGAATGTACTCAATATCTCATATACCATACCATCACGCCCTCTCCACTATCCATCATTCTCATCCTCACCTGTCTCTATTACTATCCATCATCCACTCTCACTCTTCCAGCAAGCATGTAACTGCAATCACTGTCTCTCTTCCATTACTTTTTTCTTTACTACTGTCTCGCCTCAATTACTCTATTTTCACCATACTCTTGTTTCTCTTAACTCTCGCACCCTGGTTCACTGCTCTTTTTCTTACCAACTCTCTGTCACCTCTTGAATAAATGGAAACAAAATAAGGAAGACTCCTTAGTCTTGTGGGATTACAAGGCAACTCCACAAGTGCTGGTGTCATTATAAAATGCACCATGTATACTCTGTAAAGTGATTGGTGAACAAGAGGAAACAATATAGATTTAAAAGGACTCTTAATCTTGCCATGGACATGACAGCCTCTAGTGCACCCAATATATTCCGAAAGGTGGATGGTGTTAGAAAAGCAGCCAGCTGTAGAAACCATGCCAAAAATGGAATGTACAAGTGAAATGTGGTCCTCCAACCTGTTTAGGAGAGTAGTAATTCTGAATAAGAACTGACTCCGACTGTGATAACTTGCCCAGCTCATGCCAGCATAGAAAGCAGATGTAGAATGGTGATTATATATAAATTGTCTATGTTGATGTGTGTAAGCACACACACATACACACGAATATATCTATATGTAAATTGTAATGTGAATGAGTGTGTATAGGTGATTTTATATACATTGTTGGCAATGGCTGTTTTCTCATGTCTGAGAATTTCAATTTTCTACTGATTACTTCCTCCCTGTTGGTGGCATTGATTACTGAGGAGACCAATATGAGGCAGATGGGAGCAAAGATTGTAAGGAAGAATTGATAGGGGGCATGCTTGTTGTTGTTGCATCTTGCATTCTTTACATGTCCTGACCTTTTTCCAGATTACTCTGACTACTATACTTTCAGAACATCCTTATCCACTGTTATTTAGACCTTCTAGGTAACAAGAGCTATCAACTACTTCTAGAGAGCTGTTTGAGTACAGGGAAGAATCTATTTTCTGTAGGCTTTCAATACTTACTACCCCTGTGCGCCTGCTGCATATCAATTTTTTCATCTTCTGTTAGCCTACCTGATTCCATCATACCTCTTATGCATCCATTATTAACACTGGGCAAATTGTATAGAATTCCTACCTACTCCTCCTCTTCACATAGGGCAAGGTCATTCTCCTGATTGTAACAGAGTCCTATCTTTTCTACTTACTAATACTTTAGCCTTTGCTAAATTCACTTTGAGTTCTCTTGATTCCAGGTTTTGTTTCCATGTATTTTAATTCTACCACAGATTCAGCTATAAAAACAAGGCTTTGCATAAAGGAGTTCCCAGGGCAGCTGGGCTTAAACTATTCTGCTATGGCTTGCAGGACTATAATGAACTGAAGGAGGCCCGGACTGAGACCTGGTATGCCCCTCCCATCTTCACACTCATTCATCACTCTGCTTACTTTCAACTGACTGCACCTCTGCCCATGGCTAGTACAGATCTTTCTCACAAGCCATCCATCCACTCACAGAGCAGAGGGCTCTATCAAAAGCACTCTCTAGGTCAGTAAATGCTAGGTATAGTTGCTTATTCCTGATTAGATACTTTTCCTGTAGTTGTTTCACTATGAAGATGCCAGTAGTACTTCTTCATGTCATAAAACCAAACTGCATTACATCTATGTTAATTACCTTCCCAGTCAATTATCATCATCCTTTATCATCATCCTTTAACGTCTGTTTTTCCATGCAGGCATGGGTTAGTTATGTTGTATCTTTTTCTGCAACCTTCATATATCTGGTCCAACTGTTTGATATCACTGTTGTTTCTTCTCTTTAGTATGTTATATTTGTTCTTGTAGTAATTGACAATGATGCTGGTATGCAATCATTGGGTATAACACACTCTTGTAATTACTGATTTACTATGTGGGTGACCAGCCCATATCCCACTCCACCAGATATTTTAAGCATTTCAGTGGTGGTTCCTGATGGGCCAGGTGCTTTCTCAGCTTTTATCTCTAATCTCTCTATCCACCATATTGTGGATCCCTTTGTTGGGTCTTCTTATGATAGACCTTTCTACTTCCTTGTATTCTCTTCATTCAACAATCTCTCATAAGAGCACTTCAATACATCTTTCTTTAAATAATATGTAAGAACAAGAGCGTTGTTACCATTCTGTACACATTTCTCTCTAACAACATCTCTATTTCCCTTTGGGCTTCTCTTTTTGCTATATATACCTAATGCCTAGTTTCTCCTTGTAACTTGGTATGATTCTTTGTTGCTCCCTTTTAGCCAGTCCTTCCCAGCAAGCTGGGAATATGGTGCATACAGAGCTATTCCATGACTATGTCACCTTTTTGGCTGGGATCTTGCCATAGCCACAGGTTTGGTTTGTCACCCTTCCAAGAAACTCCCAGTTGTCCACTATATCAGTATCTTTTTTATCTCTTCCTCTATCTTGTCATATATATACATTGATAAATATGTCTCTAAACTTACTACTGGATCTTTACTCTTTCATTGTCCATGTTCTTTTTCTCTAGATTGTCTTCTGTCTATGCACCAATCTAGCCCTTACACTGAAGTCACTAATCACTAGTTTAATTTGATGGGGAATACAGTCTTCACTAGGTATAGACTTAGCATTCACAACTGCCTGTCCCTTTTTCTGGTGAGTATGAAGTGTGTTCAGCTTCTGCATTTACTTAGTTAATAGGTGGTTAGGTAGGTGGTCAATTCTTGAAATTGATGTTGTAAATGATAAGGTCATATGGGTCACTTGAGGATCCTTGATCCCTCCTACTCAAGATTATTGTCAATATCTCTGCACATCCATCAACCACATGGAGTGTAATGGGTGCACTTTTTTGTAGTACCAGCACCAGAGAGGTTGATAAGCCCTTGTCAAGATGAGATTAATGGTCCTCTTGACCCTATGATAGCTCTGTTCATTCAAACACCACTTCACAAAATGCACTAAATACATTTTATTGTGACACCAGAATTCTCACTGCTCTATATTGTCTCCATTCCTTCAGAATAATATGACTGTTAGTGGTAAAAGTGGGAGTGGATGCAGAAGGTGGGAATTGGTGGATCTGGAAAGAGAAATGGAAGAGCTAGTGCTGCAAGCGTAATGAGTGGTAACAGGACTGAGTAAAGAGATAGATAGTAATGGCATAGAGTAAATGGCAGCTATCTGCTTGGGTGTAAAGAAGATGGCAAGTGATATGTAGCTGTAGGAATGGTTACTGGTAAAAACTGTGAAGAAGGAAAGGGAGTGACAGCCAGCAATATACAGGGTGCGCTGTAAAGAATTCCCAAATGATTTTTAGTCATAATTTTTAGTAAATGGCATAAAAACACAAGTTCTTTAGGATTTAATTAAATATGGTCATGTAACATATTAAGATACATTTCATTCACTATGTATGCCTTTATCCTTCACAATCGCCCAAAAATGGCTGAGAACAGTCACATGAATGCCGGACAACTTCATCACTTAAATGATCCCATGATGCGACTAAGGCTTTCTTCAGAGCAGTGATATTTTTGTAGGAAATTCTTGAAACGTCACTTTCTAGAATGGACCAAATAGCGAAGTCCATAGGGTTGACGTCTGGGCTGGATGAGGTGGGGTGGCACACATTCTTGTCCCAGAACCTGCTGAAATGGCTCCTGCACCGCTGCTGTGTCACATTGGACGTATGAGAAGGAGCGTGATCTTGCGTGAACATGTAATTATCTCCAAATGCTTCGGTCACCCATGGCAAAACATTATCTGCCAACATTTTCATGCAAATAGCTAAATTGACCTTTGTTCCCTATTTAATCAACACCAGACGAAATTTTCCACCATTGGATGACACTGCTGCCCAAACCATCACTTTGGCGGGCTTCATATACCTAATGCCTAGTTTCTCCTTGTAACTTGGTATTACGGGTGCCTTCAGGAACAGCATTCGACTGTGTGGCCAAAATCCTGTCATTCTAGGTGTTTGTTACAGCCTCCACAGTGAATATCTTTTCATCCGACCAAATGAAGACATTCCCACTGGCGCTCTGAATCTCCTCTGCTATTTTCTTGCACCTGTCCAGTCGCTTTGCATTGAAAGTGGCCGAAATTAGGTGTCAGCTTTGCAAAAGTCTTCAACCACAACCTGTCACATGGTTGTCTAGGAGATATTGAGACTTTTAGCCATTTACCTCATGGGCTTGCTGTTGATTGAATCTGTCTCACTGTAATGTTTCATGACATTATAGACTGTTTTGGGATCAAGACCAACCCTTGAAGCTATGTCTTTGGTACTATGTCCTGCTTTTTTCAGAGCTACAATCTCACTTTGGCTGTTAACTGCCATATTGAAACGTTTTACTTGCTGAATGTAAACAAACAATGGAGTGTACATGAACTATTGAATGTCGAGGAGCACATTTTAATTATTTTTGTGCAATTTCAAACTAAATTTAATAAAATGAACTTATTTAAATAATCGGGAATTCTTTACAGTGCACCCTGTAGAGGAGGGAGGTAATATTAGCTAATAGTGGGACCACAGGTGGTGGATAATTGAGATGGCGATGGAAAAGTGAGTGATTTATGTCAATGGAAGAGTGATCTGGGCGAGAGGGGATGCAGTGGTGGAAATGGTGGACAGAAGGGCAACCACAAATTTCAAATCCAAAAATTTGGAAAATATTTTGAACCCTCATCAGGTCACAAAAGCTGTCCATCTTAGACAAAAACGTTTTCAAAAACTACCAGGTTGTTTTTGGAAAAATTCAGGAAATTAAATTCATTTTTTAAAATCAATTTCACTTCTATATACCAACCCAGGATGAGATGTAATGTGTGTGTGTGTGTGTGTGTTTGTGAGTATATTTATGTGTGTGTGTATAAATTGTATATGTCATTATATGCATGGATATCATCATTTAACATTCATATTTCATACTGATATGGGTCGGAAGGTTTGATAGGATCTGATGAATCCAAAGACTGCATTATACTCCAGTGTCTGTTTTGGCATGGTTTCTACAGCTGGATGCCAACCACTTTACAGCATGTACTGGGTGCTTTTTACATGCCACCAGCACTAGTGAGGTTGTCATGTTACTTGCAAGACTATGAACTGTAAGGGGAAGGGGTCTATGCTTGGAGATGAGGGATTAATGTATGAGAGAAAGAGCCAGAGCAGAACAGAATTCTTGCTGTAGAGGAGCTATGTGACTGCTCCTATTTTGGATGAAAGGGTGGAAGTGATTGGGTGGAGCTGGAAACAGATAAAAATAGATATAAAGAGACTGAGAAACCAGGAATGTAGATGGGTGGAACTTACAAGAATGTAGGGGGATGAGGAAGGGAAGTTGAGCAACAACTGTAAAGAATAGGTAGGGTTGTAAGGTGAGTGTAGTGTATGGTGGATAAGGTGTAGGTTGAGGGATGTCCCTGATGCCTGAGTTGGAGGAGGTAGGAGAGGACTGACAGTACAGGATAGTAATGATACAGTAAACAGATGAATAAGAGAGAGATGACATGTGGTTGGATAGGTTGCAGGAGTTGGAGAGAGGCAAGGTGTAGTGTATGATGAGAATGATAGATGTATGGTGGTGGAGGAGACAAGATAATTTAATGCTCAAGGGGTGGTGGTGATCAATGTAAAGTGTGTGTGTGGAGAGAACAATATTAATGGATGAAGGTTGGATAACAAGTGAAAGGATTCTGGATAGTAAGAAAAAAAAGTGGTATCAAGGAAGAGCTAAAATTAGAGAAACTAATGAGTGGTGGGAGTGTTTTGAGGAGGAAATTTGGCAAAGGGACCAGTTGTACATGAATATATTTAATACACTAGAATATATTTAAGTATTGAACCTGGAAAAGTACAGAACAAGCAGTAATTAATCCTGGAAAAATACAGAAGAAGAAAAAGAAATATAATTTTAAATATTGCTGCTGAAGTTAGAATTTAAAAACTAAAATAGTAATAAATGCCTTTTTATATCTTTACTTAAAAGTTTAAATTAAAATACTCAAGAAGCTATTTATTTTCAATTTTAGTGAAAAGACTAATTGCCTGCAAGTTTACACATTAAACATTTGATATTACAAATTTATATATTTAAAAAATCACATAATAGCAATTTAAGGAAAATTGACAATTATAGCCCCTAAGTTTAAAAAAAACCCCAAACCTAGTCATTTCTACATAATGCACTCTATTTGTTAATTAGCTTTAATTTTTAAAAATATTTTTCTAACTGGAAATAGAAAATATTTTGTTATCTGATAATACAAACTTTCAAGTAATTAATTCTTTTGTTTCTTTAAAAACATTTTTTTACTATATTTTACTCTTTCGAATTATATATATTCTACATGAGTTTAATTTTATAACAATATCTGTGATTTAAAATGTTTGTATAATGAGTTTTTTAAGAAGTAAAAGTTTTAAGAATAATATAATACTAAAAATAAGACAGAAAAGTTTTAGCTTAATACAAAGAAATTTTTAAATCAAAAATATTAACTTAAATTTTAAAAAAGATTGCAATAAAAAAATATAAAGAACAAAACAGTGCACACACTATTTCATGAACAATTTCAGAAATTTATTTAGCAAATTCTAACTTGAGCAGCAATATTTAAAATTTTTTTTTTTTCTTTTTGTCTTGTACTAATTAATTACTGATTAATTACTGCTTTTTCTGTACTTTTCCAGGTTTAATACTTAAGAATATTCTAGGATTCTGCACCCACATTTTTCCCACTTGTTTTCTAGGCAATGCTTCTATTATATTTATCTTTATAATTGAAAAAAATGATACTATTGTAAATATTTTTTAAATATAGGTTTTGTTTAAACTTAGAAATTTTGTTTGCACATAAAAATAACAAAGGATTAATAGCAGCATATCTGTTACAAATAAATATATTTT
>JAOPUL010000001.1:16565434-16575469 GCA_027564515.1 Octopus rubescens | reverse complement strand
TACATACATACATACATACATACATACATACATACATACATACATACATACATACATACATACATACATACAAAAAATCTGGTGTTTAAGGAATGAAATCCCTATCACTCTTTTACATTTTAAAACCTGGTATAACCATTTGCACATCTCACTCATATATGTATATATATGAACAGTGCATGGCTAGAACCCTAATGATCACATGAGGGAATAAACCTCACCATCACTGAGCATGTCTTCTGGTAAACACAAATCCCCAACATAGCAATGACGACATCTGAAAGACAGGGTTTTGTTTTCAGTGCCAGAAAAAAACTTCATCCTCAACAATTGCTAACCTTTTCTACAAAGCTCAAATAGGATCCATGCTGGAGTACTTTTCTCACATCTAAAACAGTGCTGCTGCTGCACACACATCCTAGACTGCATCCAAAGAAAGGCCACTCTCAAACACACTCCAACAGCTGACCCATAGACATACTGTCTCCTCTCCCTTTTCTACTGCTGTTGCTACTACTACTACTACAGCATCTGCTCCCCACCTCCAATCAGGCATTCCTGACTCACTCTTCTTTCCTCTTATCACCTATATTGTATCCGCCCCCAACTAATCCCACAGTAATCCCTAGTCCTTCCTTCCCATGATGGAATATTGCCCCTTTACATGTTTATCCTGCAGCCATTTACTTGTATCAGTCTTCACAGAACAAAGTTCTCACCACTCTTAGAGGCTCTGTGAAGACCATGTGAAAGCTGAACTAATAAAAAGAAAAAAAGTAACATTATATTCTTATCTAACATGGAAATAGAACAAAAGTTAATATTAAGTATTATCTAATTCCTTTTATTTCTTTGCAGATTTTTATAGCATGTATTTTCTTTTTCTTAGTTTTTGATGTCTATTTTAAAATGTGTGTATGTGTCTGAGTAAATTTTGAAGATTTTGTATTCCTAATGTCTGCTTCTTAATTTTAGTAATATCTATGTGTGTTTATATAGGGTGTTTTAGGTACATCTTACTCCACCCCTATAAAATTATAAATCCAATAAACTGGCTCTATTTTTAATAGACAAATACATATAAATTATCTTCTGTTAAAATATATTTTGTGATGGAATAGCTATGTATCTCCTTCATAGCAAGGCACCTCTAATTGTCCCTCTATCATACGTTAGCTCCTTAACACCTGGCATAAAGCCACCTTTCTCTCTCAAATACTCACCATCCCCAAACTTAGTCATGAGGGCTTTATCCTTTTTCCTTGTTCTTTTTCTGTCTTGCAAGTTATTCAGCAACCTCATATGTGCCAGTGGCACAGAAAGAGCATCCAGTATACACTGCACAGTGGTTGGCATTAGCAAAGCTATCAGGCTGTAGAAACCATGCCAAAGCTGACATTGGTGCTCAATGCAGTCCTGCAGCTTGCTAGATCCTGTCAAACCATCCATCCCATGCCAGTATAGAAAACGAATATTAAATGAAGATGATGATGATTACAGATCTAATGGAAGCATCTTACCTACGTTCTGGAACAACTATGTTATAAGAGTGAGATAATTAAGATATCCCATATAATTTCAGTATGAAATTTTTAAAATCATAACCAAAGCATTCAACTTGGACCTCTCATTAAAGATATATTAAATGGAGTAGGAGGGAGTGATATTGTTTAAATCAATAGAATATGGTAGAACTATTTTGGCATTAATATAAACAGAAACAATTTTGTCCTTGTTAAAATATTTTATACCAGAAGAATACTAGAAATAGTTTAGAAGTACAGTTATAGAAATATATGCTCAATTGGGTGAGCCTTAAATATTTATTACCAGAAAATAATACAACTTTTGCCAAATATCTTGTGTATGCATGTATGTTTACAGATGTATACACACATTTGTATGCATGTTTTTATGTCTAATGTCTACATGTTTTGTTATACGAGTATCTTTGTTACATTCAGATGTCTGGAGAGTTGCAAAACATGAACAAAATTTACAAACATATTTTTATTGTTACATATTTTGTTACAAACAATTTATATAAATATTAAAAAATACACGTGTTCAATAATATTTTTTCATCTATGTAGTTTTAAAAGCTGCTTTTCTGTATTTGTTCCAGTAATCACTAAGTACTCATATATTTTTAAAATCTTGACTGATTTAACTAAATGTATTTAATATAGTGATGAACTGGGGAATATCTCAGGAAATGTACAAATTTGTATTTCAGTAACATAAAATTAGACTGCCTTAAGTAAAGCTTAAAAGGGGGAAAAAAACAAAGAGATATGTTTAATGATATTTTATTGTCTTAGTAATTATTTACTTGAAATATGGTGATATTAAAAAAACAAAAAAACTTGGAAAATTAGAAATATTTTAATCATAAACCACCTTACAGAATTGCAGTCTTATCAAAATATGTTTATGACAGACATTACAATTTTCAGGCTATTAAAGCCACTTTTTACTGCTTAGTAGAGGTCTTGTGCATCTCTATCCTGGCTGTGAGTTGTTGAAAATTTGATCGAATATTGTCAAGGATGTATGAATTAACTGTCTGGTTTTTATTTGTAAGGATTGTATTGTGCTTTGACTTGACAAACTTCATTACAGTGTGATTCACAGAAAATTGAAATGAGTCACACTCTAGTTTTCTTCAGTTCAGGATATTTTATTCCCAGAACTTATTTCTAGACTCAGTTGCAAACTGGAATTTGTGGATCATCTTTAGTCCCAGGTCTTCTTGTAATTCCATTAGTTTCATTTCCACTGTGGATGATTCTAGATGTTCAAGAAAGGCCAAGCATGGCTTCAACTTCTGAAAGTAATCAATTCTGCCTAGATAGTTATCTAGAAGTCCTTGTAATTTATTTTTATAGTCTTCCAGTTTGTAGGGTATTTTATTTAAATATCAAGAAATGTATTAACTTACCTCCTGAGGTTGAGAAAGTGACCAAAGTTTTTGGACAGTATGTCTCTTTGAAAAGCTCTTATTGTATTCTGAAATCTGGAAACTGAGTAAGATTAGAAACAGTCTTACCCTTTTAGAGTGTTAGGTTGAACATTTGTAGCTGATTATAGGATTTTACACTCATTCCTCATTTTCCAGTTGAAGATGGGTTTTGTTTCTTTTCTTTAAGAAAAGTAATAATAGGCTCCAACAGAACCACAAACCTACTCCAGACATTACTAGCTGTAAGGACCTCACAGTGCAACAGAAAGAAACCTTACTGGGTTTATCTTCAAGCTACAATTCCCTCAATAAAATTTCAGAAATGTTTGTAGGTCTTCTCATTTAAGTGCATGAAATTAACAATTTTAAGGACAGAGTTCATATCTTTAGATTTGAAATATCTGATTGTCAGGTGTTCAAGGTAAATAATGCAGTGAACAGTGAGAAACTCTGGCAAGCCAGGATCACTTTGCATAAGTGTAATTAATCCAATATTTCCCCCCATCATTGCATGTCCTCTCTCTGTTGCAACATAGACAAGTCTATAGAGTGGAACAGTAGCATTTGTTAAGGCTCTATCAAGTGTATTTTTAATGTCAACATCTTAAATTGTTTCTTTTAATGCTACAAAGTCCAACATCTCTTTCATAATTACCTCAGAGGAAACAATGGACAACTACTGTCAGTTGTGGGTTGTCTTGTATGTCTGCAGATTTGTCAAGAGCTTAACTAAATGTAAGGAAATTCTTTAAATAAGTTTGCATTTGGTCTTGTAACATCAGCACTGATCTAGGAGATACACCTGTGTAGCATGAAATTGGTGTTTGTGCTGTTAGACAATGAAGTTTTGTGTTTTTTAGATATAATATTGCAACATCTTCAGTTATATTCTTAACAAATTTACTGTCAGAATATGGGCACTTAGCATGAGCACTATTCACTGACAACAAAACTAACTTCAGTTGTAGTATCAGCTTCCTTATTAAACATTGCTATTAGTGTATGTTGGTTATTTAGTGATGATTTTAGCACAACTTGTTTTTCTCTAATTCTGATTTAGGTGGATAACCAAATGAACATTTTTTTGTGATTTACTTGATAGTGGTGTTTCAAGTTATTGGCTTTTGTAATGACTGAGTGACACATGACAGATAAAACATAAAGGTTTACTTCCTTTAATGCAGGATGCAAAACTTGATTCCTACTTTGGCTTGAAGTTACTGTTTTCATTATCATGTTATCATTTTTTAGAATTTGTCGACACCGTCTCCCTTCACAAAGTTTTCAGATACTTACAAATAAAACTTGTTATTAGAAGTATACCACTAGTTCCACAAAAAGCTCAAATGTGTTATTTACAGTAAATCAAAGTACTTTTATTGTTTTATAACTTGATCTTTTAAAGCTATTTCACTGTTTCTTTTATCTTTCTTATAAATGTTTAAGAAATAAGTAGGGGTAAGGTAAGTGACTTGATCTCAGTTTTTCACTTTATTTTTTTTTTCTATAACTTTCCTGTTTCCATCTTTCTTGGAAATGTCTAACAAAAAATGAATAGGGGTAAGTGATTACAAGTATATCATTTGTTGAGGTAGCTTTGGCTACTTTCAGAAACAATATACAAGTTCTGTAGAAAAAAGTCTAATTAGAAAATAGTTATGTCAAAGAATAATCTTTAGAAACCTCACATTAAAATGTTCTGATTTAATTTTTTTTTGTTTGTTTTTTCTTAAACATAAGGTTGTATAGAAAACTTGAAATTTCTTAGAATTTAAAGGAAAATGCATTCTTTTTCGTTATAATTTGTTGTATTGTCTTCAGAGGTCATTCATTGAAAGCTTGTATGAAGATCATAAATCCAGAAATCTGATAAGCTATGGATTAACCAAGTTAACAAGGAAGTCTTTACATATTCTCTTGATCTGCAAGAAATAGCACTCAAATTTTCCTTAAATCACATTCTGTTGAGTTTAAAAAAAGAAAGACATACGAGATAATGTAGTCCTAAATGCTTCTAAACAAAAGACTAAGGGCATGGTCACTGTTGAAACGTTTTTGATCATAGGTCTGTTCACTCAGGTTTGACCTGGGACCAAATAATGATCTTTGGATTAAACTATATTTCTTGGTCTGTATTTAAGCTGTGGGTATGTAAACTCCCAACAGCCATAGTTTTCCTGTGAGGAACAGTGAACTAGATATTATTAGTTTTGAAGTACATAAGGAATAATGTCACATGGATTATGTGCATATCTGTTATCATACCCAACATAAGTTGATGGAAGAAGATTATATAAAAAAATTTAAGGCTAAATTTTATGGAAGTTGCTTATTAAAGATGTTGGGAAGTTGCTTGAAAAGAAACTTGGCTGCTAAGATTGTCTTCATAGCAGTTTCCTTATTTACATTGAGTTTTATCATGTTTTAGTAGGTCACTACAGTAAACTAATTTATTTTGATGTTGGTTGCTGATCAAATGCTGATTGAGCTAAACATAGTTCAATAACATTTGATATCTGTATGTCTTGAATTGCTAAACTTATGAGCTTCTCCTGATCGGAAGCTTATGGTCACTAAGTGTGCTGAAGCTTAGCTGACCTGGGCTATCAGCAACCAAAGTATTCAGAACAGGAAGAAAGTTGATATAATCTAAAATATGATTCAAATGAAGTAAAACATCAATATTAACTGTTGAGATAATGGCTGGTCAATGTTTCAAGAATTCATTCCATTCACTTAGTATCAATAACAACTTTATATCTAGTTATGGTTATAGTAATATCAGTTTGATAAGGTCAAACATACTGGTAAATCTTATAGCAGTATTGAATAATTATGACCTAGCTGTCATTTGGCTTTTGTTGGGCATTTTTTTTTTAGTTTTTGGCAGGATGGGAAGTCCTGTATTTGAAACCATAGAAAGCATTTAGCAAGATTTAAAATAACATTCGGTTTGGGCTGTCTACCAGAAAAGTAAATTCATTATATCATTATTAAATTGTTTTATATAACAATATATTTGTTTATAGTTACTTTAAGGTAAGGTTTCATTAAAGATTTTCAATATTCTTTGTTTTAATATTTAGTTGTAGAAAAGGCGGTGAGCTGGCAGAATTGTTAGCACACTGTGCAAAATGCTTAGTGGCATTTTGTCTATCTTCACATTCTGAGTTCAAATGCTACCACGGTCAACTTTGCCTTTCATCCTTTCAGGGTTGATAAAATAAGTACCAGTTGAGTACCGGAGACAATATAATCGACTTACCTTAACCCTTGAAATTGCTGGCCTTGTGCCAAAATATGAAACCAATATTTAGTTCTAGATGCTTTCATGTAATACCATATTTATGTTAAATTTATTTTTTTTTATTTTTTGTTTTAGGCAATGGAACATCTGCTGGTGTGCCTGGTACAAACATTGCACCAGCTGCACCATCAATAAAGTCGCCGCCACCGCCACCGCCGCCACCACCACCACCACCACCACTGATGTCATCAACTGTGCCAGTTGCTAAAAGCTCTAATGCTGCTATGTCTTCTCCTCCAGCTCCTCCTCCGGCTCCTCCTCCGCCTCCTTCTTCAAATAAAACTACTACTGCTTCTCCGGCACCAGCTAATGACCGTACTGCTCTGTTGAGTTCTATCTGCAGCTTCGGTAAGGGTGGTTTAAGGAGTGTCAAGGTAAATGATCGGAGCAAGCCAAAAGTTTGAGGGGAAAGATCAGAGGATCAGTGGGAAATTTCGAGGATAAAAAGAGAGGAAAAACCAAGAAGATTATTGAAATGTTTGCCTCATTTTCCACAATGCTGTGACATTCTTCTTGTAAAATATTCTGTCCATTTTAAATTTGATTTGATTTGGGCGGAATTATGTCTGAAGGGATGGTCAATGATGGACAATTATGGCAAATAATTGGACATAATTTATCTCTAATGTTCATTCTTTTCTCAATCAGTGTTGTATTTATTTCAGAATACTTCAGTAGAAATCCTTCGTATATTAATAGTTTTTTTTTATTGTTCCCTCTGATTGTGGCTGCATGTGTGTGCATAGATGATCATAGATACTTTGCAACTTTGCATATATATATATATATATATTTTTTTTTTTCCGCCATTGAGTTGAATATCTTACAATCAATTCCAAGGAATTTCAGAATAAATGATTTACATTGCTGAAACAAGTTACACTTTATGAAAGAATTTCTAATGATTTAAAGAACGTTTCTCTTTTAATGCAAATGTTATCCAATTATAAAATGCCACAACCTGCTTCTGCAGGAATGCTTCAGATATAATCTAACAGTTATGTTACAATAACTAGTGTTATTGGTTATGGAGTAAATGAAACATTATGTTGTTAAGTTATTAAAAATGATGATCCCTATATAAATATGTCTCCTGCAATTTCTATCTCTATTTTTTTTTTTTTTTGGTATCACTATAATACAGCGCATATTACAATAATGGATAATTTTAGATAAGCAAACCTCTAACTTCTCTTCTCTTTTCTCAATATTCACCTTTCACTCATTCTTTCTCTAACTTCATTTTATTATTGTCCCTATCACGAACATGTCTAATTACTCTGTCCAATGGAAAGTAGGTTATAAAACATCTGAATTGCTTATTTAACTGAGCATGTATTACTGAGAAGCTGTATCAAATATATATATATATGCATTATATACATACATGCATGTATGTATATAATGCATATATACATGTATAGGTACATGTAATGTATGCTTGTATATTTGTATATCTATGTGTATGTGTGTGTGTGTGTGTGTGTGTGTGTGAACTTTCTATTGCAATTCTTTGAATTTTTCCTTTAAAAAAGGGACTGGTTTCTTAAAAAAAATAAATGCTCTATTTCTTAGATAACATGTTGAAGTTAAGAAAATTATATTTCGAATTTGCAAAGTGTAACTTCTGAGATTACTACCAAGTAAACCCATGATGATGGGAATAAATGTAATTCTATAATCTAGGTAAACGTGATGCATGTGTTGAAATAGTTGACCATAAATATTCTTTTATTTAGAATTTTGAAAGAAATGTTAATATCTGCAACATAATTTTTCATTCCTTTCTCAAACAACTATATTAAGCCTCTTATTTTGCATTTGATGGAGGTTTTGATAGGAAGAACTCACCAATATTCCTTGTATTGAAATGTACATAAGTACTCAACAATGGAAATATTTTTTTATATTTATACCAGAGCAGTCTTTCCTATTGATGTCACTGTATTGTTTTAGCACCATCATTATACTGAACCAGAACGTAGTGTTTGTTAATATATTGGAGCAGTTGTTTATCAGATATGTTGTATTAGCCACAGATATGTGATATAACACTTTTGGAGTTTTAAGCATTCACCATCTCTTTTATTTAACACATATTTTCTTGCTATTTCCTGTTTTGGGATTGTAAAAACATAACCTGCAAACATAATATAATGGCCACAAGTTCAAAAAAGATTATTTACATATCATGTCAAAATTAGCATCATCCTTTCAAGTTTGCAGTAAATCTACCCATTCATAGCTATTTTTTGGTGTGCAGAGGGTTTCTCCTCCAGGTCTTTGTTGAGTTGCATAGAATGTCATTAAGAACAGTCTTTTTTAGGGAGTTCACACCCAACATGTAAAATGGTGTTCTCTCTTCACTTTTGAGCCCTTAATTAATGCATTTGTTTTTACTGTTTATGTTAAGTAGACACTAATTTAGGAGTACCATATGAGACTCAGTAGTTGTCTGGATTGATCTGAAGTCACTCTTCTTCTATCTTCTGGGATAAAGCCTGTTGATTTCACTACTTCTCTGAAAGCTTCTAATTGATGTCACGATCTTGCAGGTTTAATATCAATAGAGAAAATGTTCTCTGGTCCAGTCAAGTATTCCAACTGTTGATACTATAAATTGTATTGCAAATGCATTGTGGGATATTATCTTGTAAGAGCAAATCTCTGACTTACATATTTTTCAAGTCTGTTGAAATATTCTTATATATGTGTATGGACATGTATTTTTATGAATCTATGAATGATTTTCTGATTTTATTTTTCAAATTTCTCTCCAGTAGTGAAAGAGTTGGTTATTAACTTAAAAACAAGGTTCAGTCATTGGAATTTAGACATTTAGGTGGTTGTATGTATAAGAGTTTGTCTGTATGTAAGTATGAATGCCATTGCACATGTAGATTTGTAGATTTTGGTCTAGTTATGTTTATACATATGTTTATGTCTACACATGTGTATATGCATTTGTTACAGATTTTTCCCAGTTACATTAATGGCTTGTAATACTTATTTCCTACTTAACCATGTTCCTTCTGGTTTTGTGAAGTCTATCTTCACAAGATTGGTGCTGAGGTAGTTACATATTGAACTGTCCCAGTAATTACATATATAAATCTAAAGCTATCATCAAGGTATAGTATGTACAAATTCCATATCATATATGTTTTGTTTTTTACTTATGATTATACAGGCAGAGGCATAGCTGTGTGATTAAGAAGTTTGCTTTGCAACCACATGGTTTCATGCTCAATTCCTGTGCAGCATCTTGGGCAAAGTGTCTTGTACCATACTCCTGGGCTGACTAATGCTTTATGAGTGAATTTGGTAGATGGAAATGGTGTGAAAACCCAGTGTGTGTGTGTGTAGATGTATGTGTCTTTGTTTATGTCCCCATAACTTAGAAGTTTCAGCAAAGAGACTGATAAAATAAGTACTGAGGTTAATTTGTTCAACTAAACCCTTCAAAGCAGTGCCCTAGCATGGCCACAGTCCAATGACTGAAACAAGTTAATGGTAAAAAAAAAATTAACATCTGCTGTGCAACTGAATTCCACTATTGCACTTTTCTTTTCTCTGTCACAGATCATTATATCTGGTATGTTATCTACATATTACTGAGATTTTCACAGGAACATTCCACGAGTATTTTTTCATGTTATTTATTTCTGTCTGTATGCCTGCCTGCCTGCCTGCCTGTATGTATGTATGTATGTATGTATGTATGTATGTATGTATGTATGTATGTATGTATGTATGTATGTATGTA
>JAOPUL010000001.1:16493707-16506813 GCA_027564515.1 Octopus rubescens | reverse complement strand
GACTTGGATTCTCGTTCACCCACTTTCCTACCAAATTATAATTTAACGTTATTCGATGGCTAATGTTTAATTACTCTTCATAATTTTCCCGGCCTTATTGACTGTTGTCCATCTGAATATTATCATTAATATTCCCCCACTATATTCATATATATATATATATATATATATATATATATGTGTGTGTGTGTGTGTGTGAGGGAGTGGCGATGTATGTTGGGGAAAGAAGTTTGCATGTGTGTGTTGCTGCTCAAATGTTAGTGAACATTTTATTAGTTGCTTGATATAAATATAAGACTGATTCCCTATTTAAACCCGTGATTACATGAATTCAACAGTAGAGGTGAAGAAAAATTGTGAGCTGCTGATGCAACTCAGTTGAGACCAGACAGTATAGAAAAATAAATGGTAAAATAATGTTCATAATGAAAATTAATGATGATGATGATGATTGTAGCAGTAATGGTGACAGAGGTTGTTCTTATTTCCTGTGATAATGGACTTTCTAAATCTTGCTTACCTCTAACTTTTCAGCTCAAATAAACCATGAGGTAGATATCCAGTTTTGTTGTCTACTCACATTAATCACACATGCACATATGCACATGCATGCACATACATTATTACTAACGTATAGGTGTGTGTATATGTGCATGTGTCTGTGTGCGTGTTGAGGTATTATTATTATTATTGGATCTTATCTATGAGCAGAAATAGTAATTCAGACATTCAAGTGAACTTACAGATATGCATTACATTACACACACACACACACATGGACATATATATATATATATATAAATATGTGTTTGTGAATATACAGATACACAAACGTGTCTAATGAACTTGTGTATGTATTTATATATACATAAAACAAATGTGCATGCATATGTATGTATACACACATACATACACATACCTATATACACGTTAGTGTGTGCAAATGTGTTTGTATGTATGCATGTAATCATGTCTGAATGTACTTCTGTGTCTTATATCTGGTAACTATAAACATGATTAGTTGGTCTGATCTTGAACTTTGCTTGATTTGCCAGTAAATATATAATCGAGGTATTTAGTTCTCAAGTTTTAATCTCCAGTCTGGTAACATTAACACAGTTACCACCACCACCACCACCATCACAAACACTAACTTCTTCACCATCATCTCCAGTTATCACCACTATAGTAATTGTCCTCATTAACTACCTCTCTGTCATCACTATCTCTATCATTATCATCACAATGATGACCACCATCAATATTCCTCTCATCATCATCTTCGTCAATAATGTCATCATCCCATAACCCTTGTGCCTGCTCCAAGTTAACAACATAACTACTGTCATCACCACTAGCTTTATCTAGTGGTCAAGCGTCCATCATTGATGAGACCAAGAAAGGTCGAAATCATGTGATCTGGTGGTCTCGGCACTGGAAGTGGTGGGGATTTATCTCCCCACTAGTGATACAAACTGCATTTTGCACCAAAAGCCTATATGAGAGTTTCTATCATAGTTTCTACCGCAGTAAAGTTTGTTCTAACAGAACATCCATGTTTAAGTGAGGATAAATATTACCTCTTTGTATTAATACTGCCTCTGTCACTAATATACATTTATCTCTTAAAGTGAGATTTTAAGCCTCTTCTCCAAATTGCCTATTCTTTACACCAGAAAATAAGTTTGGGTTTCTTTTGCAGTTTTGAATAGTTTGACATCATTTACTGCTGCATGCAATGAGAGACTCTCTACTGTTGAGTCAATGAGGTTGTCTCTGTACAGTCAACAAAGGTGACTCTATACAGTCAAGTCACACGTTATAGGTCAGACTGCATAAGTCAGAGAGAGATTGTGCAGTAAAGCTGAGGAAGACTATGTACTCCAGATGTTAAAAATAACAGCCAAATCTTCTTCAAATCATACTCTACTGTCTAAAAAAAAAAAAAAGAGACACTGTCAGAAAACTAGGCAGCATAGTTACAGCTGAAGTGCTGATGGTCATAAATCTTCTCAATTAGACTAATAATAACAACAACAACAACAAAATAATGATTGAAGAGGTAGAGAAGGATGACTGGCCAAGATCTGAAGGGAGGTTGTACCAACCAGCAAATGTTAAAGTTTTATAAAAAAAAAAAATGAACTTATTGTATACAAGGCCTAGGTGCATTACAACTCATTGGAAGTATTCTAGCTCAATCAGTTATATACTTATTAGTGTTTTATTTAATAGGTAAAATACCAAGGCAGAGTTGGACAGGAGTTGGAACGACATTTTTGGTTGATCCCCTCTTGTGCATTCTGCCCCTTCCCAAACTTTCTACTAACTTTTTACATAGCCCCAGTATTTTTTGCTGCTCTTTGCCAATACATTTGATTTAATTTGATTTGAATCCGAGTTAATTCCTATCCTCTCCGAATATTTCTTAATCTTGTCCCATTTGTTTTGTTACGGGAACACAGTACAATGTAAAGAAAGAGTGACGGTAACTGTAGTAGTAGTAGCTGTCGTTGCTACTGCTGCTGCTGTCGTTATTGAAGCTATAGGTTATCCTTAACTATGCTGCTGTTTAGTCCTAGATCAGTTCTGATTGAACAATGAAGCACCACTCTCAAATCCATTGTTTTCCCTTCAGATCAGAATCATAGCAAGGGAGGTGTGGTGTGGAGGCAACTACCCTAGGCTCTTGTATGATTTATTCCTGCCTATCGATTTATGCTGAACGTCAAAAGTTTTTTTTTTTTTTTAATCTGAAGGTACAGAGAACGCTTGCTACACAACTATTTTACAGATACCAACTTTTACAATTTCAAGCTGAATATAAATTGTATTGCACGAATAAAAACAACCGCAACAATATTAACAAAGGTAAAATAAAACTTGAATTTTGCTTTTGCTACAGTCGACTTTCATCTTTCCAAAAGCGATAAAAAATAAGTATTAAATATATGTGTTGGTATTGCTGTAATCGATCATACATATACCTCTCCTGATGTTCTTATATGAATTATAATGGTATTACTTAAACGTGCGTTCTACCGCAGTATTGATAGTCTATGCTGTGAAATGACCTGATCTGGGTTAGGATTAGGGTTTAAGTTAAGGTTAGGGTAAGGGTTAAGCTGCATGCTAAAGTGTAAATGGCCAGTTACACCGCACGCTAAAGTGGCAACAATATAATTTTCTGTTTTTCCCAGTATGTTACACCTCACCTGAAGCCAGATCAGATTATACAGGTTCATTTCTTCTTGTTTACATCTTTCAGTGTCCGTATTTGCTTCTAACATTTATAGGGTTAGGGTTGAACTTGCTTAGGTTCCACTATTTTTGATAACAATAACTGTTTGATAACATTCATGAATATGCTGCTTTGGTTAGCCTGGAGCTAAAGTAGAAGGCGTGCTGCGCTGTGAGATTGAACCCAAAACTACCTGGTTGTGAAGCAAGCTTCTAAACCACTCCACCAATCTACAAAACTCGTATGGTTTTATTTCTTACCTTTTAATAAAAACTTATGTTTTTAAAATATATTATAAAATGGTAATAATTACAAGCACACTTATTGGCTTATAAATTATAGTGTAACATGATTTTTGTCCTTGGGTAGCAACTGTTATTTCCTATTTGCTTATCCCTAGAAAGCATGAAAAATGGCTAATATTTCCTTCAAACTTTGCTTTTGTTACATTTATTCAAACCTCAACGAATTCCTCTCAACACATGGCTATGATGCTCTCACCACGACTTCTACTCATGATCAGAGGTGCACATATTGTCAGCCACTAAGGGACATGCTCAAGGGGTTAAGGTCAAGCAACTGACAAGCAAATCTGTGGTATTGAGCAGAATATTTGGTTTAATGATATTTCTGCTTCAGCAATTCAGCGCTGAAACTGTCTGAAATGTAATGGAAAATAGGTCAGTTTCAAAACATTGATGTTTAGCGAGAGAGTGTGAATTGTGTCGTTTATGTAGATGAGTGGTGAGTGTGTAGAAATACAATATCAGAAGGCATGTATAAATGTAATATTAGAAGGCATTAATCTTTTAGTATTTATTTTGTGAATGGGAATTTGTTGACAAGTAGGTTTTGAGCAAAGGATATTAATGGTGTCAGAGCGAGTTGGGTCAAAGTTGGCTGTTGGTACTTAGGTTGAGTTTGTGAGTTAGTGGAGAGGACATAGATGTCCTGGTGTGGAAACTCCCTGGCCATCATGATGGTGAGCCAGTGCTAAAGTGATGTTCACAGTACAGCGGTTCCAAGCTAAATGAAAACAAGACACGGCTTAACTAAACTTCCTTTTCGCGTGTCCAGCTCTGATTGGTTGAAACAACCACAGCACAACTGTGTCATCTCGTTGACACCACTACAGATGACCAAGTCACAAAAGCAAAGTTTGAAGGGAATAGTAGTCATTTCCTTTGTTTTCTAGATAGAAGCAAATAGGAATCAACTCTTACTGAGCAAAGACAAAAAAATTAATAAATAAAAATGATGTTACACAGTGTAATTATTTACACTACACAATATTCGAATATCTTTAAAATTTATAAGTTGTGTTTGTTTCTGTTATGCCTTCTTTGGTTTGTATTGGGACAATGAAACAACTCATCAGAGGCTTTATTATGTTCACGTGCTTTATTTACTTTGGCATGTTTACAACTGTCAATGCTTATAGCGGAGTGATACACACTGTGCGTGTTTACTTTATTCACAGTTCATATCATCCACCAAATGCGCTTAACAAAATAGTACTAACATAGGAAATGTATAACAGGTGGTGTAAAGTTTAATTACCCACCCATTTTCACATCATTAACCCACTGCTGACAGGAATTTTGTTGCTTAGGATAACAAACACGGCGTTTTCCTTGAGAACATCGAATTCCTGGCAGCAAATATAGCTAAAGTAGGCGAGTTTACACTTGCTCATAGTGTTTAGTAGGCTGAAAAGATTGTCCACTTAAGGATTTGTGCCGATCTTGCATTTACTTATATTAATGACGGTCACAAACCAAGAAGATTTGAACATCGTACCAAATTGTGACTTCGCCAATTTCGTTTTTATCATTTTCAGTGCAGTCTGTTCAGTCTGACCTTCATTGTTGTAAAGCTTTCCGCTGTTTTAGTTCTAGATAATAGTTCTTAAAAACAAGTTTAACTTCCTAGATATAGTTTTAACAACGCCGAACAGGTGGCTTACGAGTTTGAAAAAAAGGCTCTCGTAACTTTCATAGTGAGTAAAGCGGCTGTCTTATTCTTTCGAATTTAAAACTTCATATTTGTGAAGGTTTTATCTAGTGGATTTTTTTCTTTGGGATTCTGATTGGAGAAAAGATTTGTGCCGATGATTTCTTCAAGCCCTCCAAAACCGACAGGATAGATGGAAATTGATGTTCTTCAATAACTAAGCTAAAGGCCGCAGTTGGATGGACAGGAAGTGTATTGCAGAGGGGTAGTGTTTCGGAGAGAAAAGACGAAGCATAGAGGTCCGTGAACACTATAGATCGGTGGTTCTCAACCATTTTTTGCCTATGGATCCCTTTGATTCTTATTTTACTCCATAACAATTCGGTGTATAATAAAAAAAATCTGTATTTTTATTGTTAAATATTATTAGGAATTATATTTTTTTAAATTAAAGTATTTTTGTGTATTGTAGAAGTATAAGCAATTTATTGCTCATAAATTTTAACAATTTTACATGGAACCCTGTTGAGAACCCTGCTATAGATGAAAGGAGTCGGAGAATATGAGTAGAGGTAGCACTCGGAGGGGTAGAAGCTGAAGGGTGACAACACATCTGCAAACCAGAAGTCGAAACATTGATTAGACTTTGTGACAATCAGTTGGGTGGCCTTTTTTAGGATGTGGTCTAGGTTGTCTGTATCTGTGGTGGTGGCAGCAGCACCGACCCAGCTGTAAGTTCAGTATTATTACATTACGGATCTCACTTGAGCCTTTGTATATTGTTTGTAGCTGTTGGGATTTGAAGTATTTTCTGGTCTTGAAGAGGAAAGCTAGTCTTATGCTGATATGAGATCACCAGCATTTGTAGCAATTCTGAGGCTTCTAGTTACATGTTGTTCATGTTTAGAGGAGGGTAGACACATGATCATAGTTTTCATGAACGTGTTGCCTTTGTGCTGTTGAAGAGAACAAAATTTACATACTCTAATTGGAATATGGCTTTGAGTCTCTGTCTATAGAGGCAGCGCAGGTTTGAGAAGTGTACAGGAAATGTAGATGGGTGGCATCAGTAGGATATACGATGGCGGCAAGCATGTCTTTGATGTATAGTAGGGAGAGTGGTGATGTACAAAACCGAACCTGGGAGTACCCGATACCCTGGATCAGTTACTTCATGAGCACATGCTACAATGCTAAGATCTAACAAAAGGTTTTCGATACAGGAGACAACTAGAGCCCATAGCATATAGTTTAGCTGGGAAGTTTGTCCCTGATTGGGCCAACTTTTTATCAGACATTCCAGTCGTGACTCATTTTATTTTCAGATATATTAAAACTAAAACCTGTCGTTTTTATGTATTTAAGATAGGTGTTGTTATACATTCCCTATGTTAGTACTATTTTGTTGTAATGGAATGGTTTTCGATTAATCCCACCGCTGCCACCATGTTATGCCTTCTTTTATTTGTGTTGGGACAATGAAACAACTCATCAGAGGCTTTATGTTTACGTGCTTTGCGCTAACAAAATAGTACTAACATAGGGAATGTATAACAGGTGTGATTTGGCTGCTGTTTCGAGTGCTTACACTGGTTGCTTCAGCAACACGTATAGATATTCAAAGGAACACTTTGCCAGATTAAAAACAACTCATCGGTTAGTATGATGTAGCCTGCTCTGGTCGGTAACAAGGACAATTCTGGAAATCCTTTGTTATACTAAAGTAAATAAATATCATAAAGTGGTACAATTTTACAGTGATTTAAGTGGCAGGAGCACAGCTAAATTTGAATGTTCTCATGAGTCTTAGAGAAGAACATGATCTATGTGGACGACTTGCTTTAGACAAATTTCAGGGAAAAGAAAAATCTATTGTCTCGCTGTTCTTGCCATTAGTTAGCATGTGAAGTCATTAGTCAAATGGAAGAAAAAAAAAAAACTCCTTTTTGAAGCAAAATGATTTAGAAGAGGATTTTGCATCCTACTTCAGTAATTACCGATTTCAAAAATTAAATATTGAATTGTTTTTTTTTCTTTTTAAATCATAAACAATGTTCTTCTACAACTTGAAAGGGTTTCAATAAAAAAGGAAAGTTTGAAGTCTTGAAAAATACGAATTTTGGCACAGAGCCAGCAATTTCGGGGGAGGGGGAAAGTCGATTACATTGACCCCAGTACTCAACTGGTACTTATTTTATGATAGGCAAAGTCGACCTCGGCAAAATTTGAGCATAAAGACGGACGAAACGCTGGTAAGCATTTCACCTGGTGTGCTAACAATTCTGCCAGCTTGCCGCCTTAAATCTTGAAAATATGAATACAGTAGAACTTTAATAGTTGTTCTGTAAAAGACCATTTTTTATTTCTTTTTTCTATTATGCATGTTCTTTCTATATAATATCAGTAATAAGTAGATTTTACTGCAAGGAATAATCATGAATGGAGGAGGTGGATTCTTTTTCTTTTAGATTTTAAAATGTTTCTTTAGAAACCCTCCAGAAAAAAGATTTAAAAAGAACTTATCTAGAAGATAATTTCACCCTGGATTACTTTTGGAGTGTTCCAACTTTCATGTAGGATACATAACTAAAATATCAATGAAAGTAACCAAAGTGATTTCTTTTAGCATTTATAATGATTAGCCCCTTTAACAATATCTTTTATTAGTAACCACTGTCACTCATTTTTTTTTATCATGATTATATAAGAGCAGTTTAATCTGTTAATACAAACTGGTGCAAATATTTCTAAAACTTGAGTTTCATTCAATGTAAAAATAATTTTTCAGTCAATATTTGATAGACTAAATTTACTGAGCCCCAACTCCTTATACAAATTGGTTTGGACTTTAATGAAAGGAAAGTTTCAACATGGAGATGTGATGGATAAATTTATTCAGACCATTATAAAAAATGAATCATAAAATTGATTACAGTTCACCTTTATAAATAACAAATGAGTCACAGGTGAACTTATATTGGAGTTTATTAGTAATACATATTTTTGTCTGCTAACAATTTGAATCTTACAAGTACTACACTATCCTTAGCCAAACATTTTTTCTAGTTTCCGACAATTAACTGTAAATAATGGTGCAGTTCTTTGTGTATGCATAACAAGTATTATAACGGACAGGTTTAAATCCTCTTTTATTACGGCTTTTGAAAATAGTATCTGTCTAGTTGACTGGCTCTAAATACACTAAAGTTGAAAACCTCAATACTTGGTTTATGCCTACAATTTAAATGAATGTTTATAAATAGCACAAGCAATTTAAAGTTAACTAAAATGTAAAAATATACTGGTAAGCCATCCTAAAACATACATCAAATCTCCTTTTTAAATTACACCCATTTAAGATATTTAACAAAAATACATTGATAATGCAGTCCTGTCCCCACTGGGTTAAAACAAAAATGGAGATGGTCATGGCTGGAATAGATCTCAAGTGTTGGCTTGGGACAAAATTATGATCTACAGCCACCCATTTGTTAGCTAATAAAGTTTTACTACAAACACTTAGAAATTGTTACCCTGGTAACAAAAGACGATTACTAGCCAGCCAACTGAACTTGTGCTTCTGTTCGATACATTTCTGAAAATCCTACCAGTCTCTCAAGAATTCAAATATTTTCGTTAACCCACTTATACTTGCATGAACAGTATTAAGTTACTATCAACTCCATTCCTTCATACAGAGGATTGCCACTTCTTGAATGATACTTGGTGTGTGCATACTTGCATCTATTAGTTACCATGTCTGTCTTTAGATATCTACAGGCATTTTAACTTGAGTTAGGATTTTTTTTTCTTTCTCTTTGGCAGCCCTATATTAAACAAGATTTTGTTTGCAAATATGGACTGTTCTCTTCAGTATAGATATTCAAGTTTATCTTTTGCATTTGATTTCAGGAATAAGCAGCAGGGTTTGTCCACTTCTGAGAGACATGCACACATACTTTAAATCATTGGTCCATAAAATACAAGTGCTAGTATCACCTACATTGAAGCCAGTGGGGATTGACATGATCTAAGGAAGATTATGGAAGGAATTTCAAGTCATGTATTGAATTGAACATGAAGTGCTGGTGTAAAAAACAATTGGCTGGATTTTTATATATATTATCATTTAACATCCACTTTTCTAGGCTTGCATAGTCAAACAATTTGTGGAGACAGATTTCTACAGCATGGTGTCCTTCCTGTCACCAACCCTCATCTCCAAGCAAAGCAATATTTCCCTATGACCAGACTTGTTTTTCATACTCAAAACAAACCTCACTTGTGACAATGATGCTTATTTACAACCATCACATCATGCCTAGACAAAGGTGCACACAAACACATACATATGATAGACTTCTTTCAGTTTCCATCTATCAAACCCATTCATTAGGCTTTGTTTGGCCTGGAACTATAGTAGGAGACACTTTCCCAAAGTGAGACTGAACCCAATAAAACCTGGTTGGGGGAAGTAAGCTTTTTAACCACCCAGCCATGCTGTGTGTGTATGTATATATATATAATATATATATATATATATACACACACACCTAACAGCACTATTCTGTCTAATATCTACACGTGTGTGTGTGTGTGTGTGTGTGTATATATATATATACGTTAAAGGATGATGATCTACACGCGTGTGTAGATGTTAGACAGAATAGTGCTGTTAGGTTGCAGATTTCCAACAAACCAATTACTAGTTCACTGCATTTCTGACATGACAAGAGCAACAGATTACCCTGAACATGATGGAACAAGATTTTTTTTTCTTTTCTTTTTTTTAAACACCATTGTCTTTTCAGTTTTCTTGATCTTTGTATCTTTTGCTAATAATATATTGGCTGCAATTTTGGGGGGAGGTGGTAAGTCAATTACATCTACCCTAGTATCCAACTGGTACTTTATTGACCCCAAAAGACCATATTGACCATGGCAGAATTTGAACTCAGAATGTAATGACTGACAATGCTACCAAGCATTTTGTCTGGCGTGCTAACAATTCTGCCAGCTCACCACCTTTCTTTGCTCCTAATATATTGGCAAAAGAGATGAACTGTTTCCATCAACCAAATTCAACTTGCAACATATTGGTCAACCTGAAGTAACAAGAATATACTTAGCCAACCAACCATACTTAACTAAAGACATTCTTGTCACCATGATAGCTTGTGGTGGTATAAATTAATTTCACCCATGAGGGCATGGACAACAAAATGGTTCTCTTTACAGCAACTGATTTCAATTGGTACATTCAGTAACCTGTAGCCTAGCTGGAGCAATTTGTAAATTTCTTTATGTATTGACACAGCCTATTTAAGTCTTTTGGCTTGCTAGAAAAAGCAGCACAATTCTAGTCTTTGATACTCCTAAAAAGAGAGGATGGTCACAACTGTAATGCCTTTTTTTGATCATCAGTCTGATTCAATAGGAACTAAATAAGGGAGTTTAACATTTTCTTAGCTTGCAATGGTAACTGTTTATCTATAAAGCATTATATATTAGGTGTCTATTAAGAAGAGGATATACATTAACACACCACCCACTTTGGCTTGTAAATCAACATAGTAATGGTACACTCACTAATGTCTAAGTAAAGCAAAATGAAGTAGGTGAAGGAAAAATGAGTCAAGGGTTTATTTCAATCAAGACCAACATTAGAGAGAGGAAGTCAAATGTTGGTACAGGTCGACACAGCTATAACCAAGTTACAATACTGAACCATTTTATAAAATTCCTTAACAGGATATTCTTTGAACTGAAATATCTCAATATTTAGAAAAGAATTCTTACAAAGTCAATTGATAAAACAGAAATATAGTGGACTGAATAAACATTGTTTGAATGGCATATATTTTATCAATTCTGCTGCTGGGAGGGACAAATGCCAAAACAATCCTCAGGATTCTAACTTATAACATTGCTTTATGTCCTAAACATTGTAAGATAACATAAAATCTCATTTTCTCTCATTAAATATCACTAGATTAAAAAAATCTGCTTTGCAACAACATATCTGATTTGACCCCATTATGCAAAACTTTTGGCAACTGTCCTCTACCATAGCCTTATTAATGGAACTTAGGCTTCCATACAGTTTCCATCTACTGCTTCTGGGTGGTAGACTTAATCCATTGCCAAATCTAACACTAAATGGTACTTGGGTGCCTTTAATTGAATCCATTCTGTTGCAAGTATTCAGACCAAATCTCCAATTTGAAACTAACTTCCTTTCTTCCCCCAATCTCTGAGGTACTGAAGAAAGTCATGAGTACTACTTTCTGCCAACTTTTTACATTATTTAGGTCATCCTCAAATGAGTCCCCTAGTGGTGCTTCCAGCCTCCAGATTCTTACACATTGCAAGCTCATCAGTAATTTATGCTTCAACAACTTAAGTATATTCATGAACGTTGGTGTGGGATGCCTTTCCTTTGATACCCATGTTTTGGCAGCTCTCACAGCACAAGCTGGAAGCTCCTGATGACTCTGGCAGTGACAAACAGCCTCATTCTTTAGATTAGTTTCTTATTCAACCCTGGTATTCCCTATACTGATCTTTGTTCCAAATGCACTCATTCAGTTTGATGATTTAAGTACTGCATGCAGCATTCTGATGTAGACTTCTGTAGAATAGGCTTCAGGGCCCAGCATTCACAGGCATAGAATAGACTAAAGCTTTAAAAAAAGAAAATGAAAAATAAGGCATGAGAGCATGGGTAAATCTCTACATATAATTTATTTCTTCATAGAAGAAGCCAGATTTACATCACCTTGTAAAATTGAAATAACTGACTGGCCACGAAGTTTGACAATCATTTACTTGCAAAAAGGTTTTAAGAAATTATCTCCTCTTTCTCTGCCAATACAATACAAAAAAAAAATTCTAACATAGGCACAAAGCCACAAATGTTGGAAGAAAGGTATAGTCGATTTAATCAACCCCCCAGTACTTGACCGGTACTTTATTTTATCAACCTTAAGAAGGATGAACGGCAAAGTCAACCTTGGCAGAATTTGAACTCGGGACAGAGAACATTTTGTCCAATACACTGCCCATCCAATTCCCTTTACACCCATAACAACAGAGATAAACATCTGTTTCAGTTTAATAATATGCTCTCCAATGCTTGGCTCTTCAGTTGTGATTGAGCGATGTCGTGCAAAGCCTGCTGAGTTTGATCCAAGAGTAGTTCCCCTTTGTGCACCACTTCTTCCAGTTTATGTGCAGCATCTTGGTTTTCTATCTCCAGTTTCTTTAAGCTGGCCAGCTGTAACGATATAATGAATAATGTATTATTAAGCAATAAAATACTGATAAGTGAATCAAACAAACAAAAAAAAACACAGTAGCAATATGTTAAGATCATCATTATATGTGTGGATTTTGGGAATTCTAGTCAGAAAGTTTGTGATTTTTGCCCCAGGTCAGCTGTGATTGAACAGACCTACATATTTAAAAAAGTATTTATTCTAGCTATGGCCATCCTGTCTTTTGCTTAGAAATTGATGAAATTCAACATTTACGTCCAGCATTGGTCAATTGAAAAGCCAATTCTCCATGACAACGTCTGACATCTCACAATGATTCTGCAAAAATTGAATAAAGTAGGCTACAAAACTCCGCTTGCTTCCCAGACTTCTCTTTGACCAACAACCACTTTTCCAATCATCTCAATAACTTTCAACTAAAAAAAAAAAAAGTCTTCAACAACCAAGCAGCAGCTCAAAATACCTTTGAAGAATTCATCGGTTCCCAGGCTCTAGAATTCTATACTATCAGAATAGACTTAATTTTTGTTGGCAAAAATATTTAGACTCTAATTTATATGGTTTCGGAGAGTGCAAGAGAAGGTTTGATGAGAGAGATGTTGTATGCTGATGACTTGGTTTTGATGAGTGAGACA
>JAOPUL010000001.1:16481980-16493607 GCA_027564515.1 Octopus rubescens | reverse complement strand
TCGTTAATGTCCGGAAAATTATTTTATTTATTTACTTTTGTTTTCATGACGTAGAAAGCGACGTTTGCTTTGAACTCCGAGTAGAAACTGAAAGCTGTATGTAGTTATGTATGTACGTGTGTGTGCGCGCACGCCTTGTTCAGCTGTATGTATTTGTAGTTAGTCACTCAAACACACACATACATCCATTATCTTTCATATACACGTACACACATAAGTACATATGCATACATCTTTTTGGTATGTATGAGTGCGTGTGTGTGAGACACAGAGACTGAGTGAGACGACGCCGTCTACACGTCAAGAAAACGAAAGTAAAAATTTTAAAAATGTTTACGGACATTACCGTAAGCGTGACACACACGTCAGGTACAAAAAAAAAAACATTAGCGTATTAATATTGATGATGATGACGATGATGATAAAAGCAGTGAACTACAACAACTAGCATGTGTTTTTATTCGCAGAATAACATTCTGAATGTACAGTATCCGTTTCAACTCACGAATTCACATTAAGACTTGCGAAAGAAATTCAGAGTCGATCTCTTATTTATTTATTTCTAAGTTTTACTTTTTGAGCGTAAAGGGCCATAGTTCATCGCACTCTAATGACGAAGTTATGTTTAGAATATCATTGTTTTCTATTTTGACTGGGGTGGTTCTTCGTTTCCAAAGCCTAATGAAAGCATTTACTGCATCAGAAATAGTGTTTTCTAGAAAATGAAAGTGAAGTGAAAGTATTGACTGCATCAGAAATAATGTTTTCTAGGAAATGAAAGTGAAGTGAAAGTATTTACTGCATCAGAAATAATGTTTTCTAGGAAATGAAAGTGAAGTGAAAGTATTTACTGCATCAGAAATAACGTTTTCTAGGAAATGAAAGTGAAGTGAAAGTATTTACTGCATCAGAGATAATGTTTTCTAGGAAATGAAAGTGGAAAAAAACATGGAAACGTTTCTACAAGTTTATGAATCTTTTTAAAAATACAAATGATAAGCAGATCTCATCTTTTTTCACATCCATCATTAGGAAAAGCACAACTTGATTGAATAACAATACACTGTGTAATATAGTTTGAGATACATTATCTCTAAGAAAAAAGAAACATACGGTATTGTAATTAGTTTTTAGTTAAGAGCTGCAATTCTCAAAATAACACCCCCACCCAATTTTTTTTGTAATCCCATTTGCCACTTTATTAATGAGAAAACAAAATAGTTTGCATTGGTGTTGGACAAGTTTAAAAACCATCTTAATTTTGTTAAATATATCAACTTTTCAATTTTCACAACTTTCCTGCTAAGAGATATGCAATCAGGAAGTGTTTTTATATTTGAGTAGTCAAAAACTGACAAATTCGATAACAAAAATACACCATTGCCTCGAATATATTTACTTAAATCATATTTTTATGTAAAAGGATTTTATTGTTTATGCACGGATTTTATTCATTAAATGCTCGTAACTCTATGGAACTACAGATATTTATTTCGTGCAAGTTTACATATATAACATATAAATAAGCAAAAAAAGAATATAAAAAATACAAAGGAAACAACAACAATTCAATACCAGGTACCCCAACCGGACCCACGCTGCAAGGCTCAGCAGAACCTACTGAAACAAGCCAGCACGCTGGCAGCATTACCACAGGCAATGGCGATACGAAGACGCTGGAACAACCAAGCACCTTCAGGGGCATCACCCGACACCTCGGTTAAGCGAGATACCAACGATATCAAGAATTTCGCTGTCAGCGACCCAAACCTACCAAACATCTCAAACGCCACAGGTTGGAAATAATGGTTCATCGACAGGTCCCGATACTGGTGGGCCTTGTTCCGTTCAGCAGCAGAAGCAGTGAAACTCCTATTTAGAGCCACATTCAGTATGTGAAAGGGAGCAAAGGAGTCACAGACTGTGACGTCCCAGATGAGGCACCTACCTCTTACCTAGGGACAAAAGGTAAGACCATCTGGTCTTTTCCCATCGCTTGTGGACAATCCCGCTGGCTCCAGAACCAAGGGGATATTGACCCGAGCCAAGGACCACTTGATGATGAGGTTTAGCTCGGCATGACGAGCGAAACGACCAGCATTAAAGCGGCAAGGCAAACCGTGGAGTCAAGGGGCTTACTACGGTGACATCTCAGACCCCAGTGCAATGGATATGCGGAGCTCATTCAAAATCTCCAAAATTGATCAGATTGATCGAGGAGAGTGTTGAAAGTGACGTCTGAGTACAGATTGTCCCACACTCTCTGCTTCCGACTATCCTCAACTGTGACAAGGACAGACAAACCCAACTCACTCCACTGTGACAGAGCTTCAGCCAACTCCCTGTTGGAACTAGTCCATGTTGGAAAGGAGAGGATGTTGCCTACCAGAGGGGAGCACATGTGGATGGAGGAGAGAAAACAGGGAAGAGATAGGGACGAGCACTTACGTAAGCCCAGACCCCCAAACCGCTTTGGCAAAGCAGCCTGGTCATGAGACTCAGGAGAGAGTTTAACATTGACCAGACTCTCGAGTTTCCCGAAGATTAGGTCATCAAAGGATTGGAGCAATGACAAGAATCTATAGGAGGGACTAACCCTGAGGAAATACAGTAGCCTAGGAATTGACAAGTAATTCCTAAGTATGAAGAACCCTTGGTTCTTCAGTAATTGCTCAAGCTTAGCCATCTTGGATCAGAAGATGGACTTGAAAGCACTGTCAGTAATCGGGGCTCCGAGAGAGCACCACTCAGATGAGGGAGGAACCGTGATAGAGGGGAGGAAGTCTGTAAATGAGTTAACAGTCTGCAGGTGTGAAGCCGGATGGTTGAGGGGCCAGAGCTCACATTTGGAGCTGTTGACACTAAGGCCCCTACCACCAAGTTCATCAATAATCAACCTCGCAGTAGTAAGAACCTCATCAGGAGGAACCCCCCCCCCCCAAACAGGCATCATCAAGATTTAAGTCCAGGCCAGCTCCCATCTTGGTAACCGTCATCAATGCCTAGATCAAACAGAGCGGGTCCAAGCGGATCACCCTGTTGGACTCCAGAGGCAGATGAGATGTGGTGGTCACCAACGGAGAGGTAGGAGGGTTCCCAATAGGCCTGCCAAGCAAAGTGATATAGCTGTGGGGCATTCTCCCTTACTGCACGGAGGACGACATCCTGACAGATTGAATTGAAGGCATTCCTGAGATCCAGTTTGAGGATGACCTTTGGTGACTCAGAAGGTAAGTTGCTGAAAGCTCTAATGGCATGAGCAGCAGCCTCGCAACCTAACTTTGTACCCACTCCTAGCTGGGTAGGGGAAATTTGGCAGATAGATCATCTGAGACAGAGGACAGGCACACTTTCGCTGTGATCCATTGCAGAGTACAACCAACTGCTATGGGGCGGAGGTCACCATTGGGCTTGGTGAGACCAAATAGTTTAACCCCAAAGAACAGGGGGCGAATGTAGGGAAGGACATTCTCAGAGGAGAACATATTAACAAACTCTGTTAGGCTCTCCAAGAGCTCCAGACTGGCATCACCGGCCGACAGGGAGATACCATCCTTGAGGTCGCAAACCATCAATTCCAGCACCAGAACCTGCAGGAAAGGATGCAATCACCTTCCTGATGTCAGTGGTAAAAATAAGTTGTAAGAAACCTGGTAGGTTGGGCTGGAGGATGCCTCGCTTTCAATCGATTGAGAGTCCTCTGTGCACTCGCTAAATTTGGCATTAATGGCCCTCCTCAAGCTTGACGATCGAACATTGTTCAGGGTTACTCTAATCACCGACTCGAGATGAACTGTGGTTGGAGTGGACTGGAACAATTTGAACTGCCGTTTCGTGGAAGATGTGAGGGAACCAGTACTCATGTTCATTACGTGGAGAGAGATCAAAGGGAATAAGAACAGTTTCTGCCAATCTGAGGTGTTGTTGGACAGGCAGTTGTTCTTCAATAATCTGGAGAGAGTACGGCAAAACAGGACCGAGCTCCCTTGGGAATCTGGTTGATGAGCTTCAACTTGGACAAGCTCTGGAGGGTGGCGCTAAAATCTTCAATAGGGATCTGGGCATCAGAACAAGGTTCAACCCTATTAAGTATGTCGGAGCTGAAGTGACATTGATTACAAAGTCCAGTTTGAAAAACTCTCAGCTTTGGTAATGCCAACGCAACTCCTGTGATAACCTAGACTACATGAATGACATTTGACGTACGGGTACAGAGAGCACAAACTGGAGGTGACTTGACAAGAACAGTGGGACCAGCACTAGGATTAGAATTTAAACAGAGAGAGGATGGCGGTGGGGGGAGGTTGACTATGGAGGTAGAGGGGGGAGCTGGGTGAACTCCGGCGGTGGGGCTCGATGGTGGCAAGCTAACTTTTACACGAGTGTGGGGGGAGGCGAAGGCAGGTTAGCGATGATGGTACATGTGTGGAGGGGGACTGGGTGAAGAGCATTAATGCTGGCGGTGGAGCTCGACTGGGAGACAGGAGGTGATGACGGCAGACTAGCGGTTACGGGAGTGGTGGGGTGAATGAAGGGATGAGCTGGACTAATACCGATCGACTGTCGATGGAAGGGTGAGGGGGAGGATAGGGTGATACAAATTAGCTCCCCTAGGATGTGACGAAGGTGGTGGGGAAGGCGGGAGGATGAGGGCTGGTAGGACGTGATAAAATCGTTTAGCCATGAGGGTCTCTTGGTCACACACCGCATGATCCTAAGACTTTTAATTTCATTTTCATTTATCCCTCAACCGACCACCAATGTTAAATCCGAAAAGGCCATCGTGTGATAGGCAAGGGATGAAAGGACTTATCTTTTTTGTTCCTAATCTGGACTATACATAGCAATATGTTAAAGTAAGAGATGGAAGAACGGAGATATAAGTGTATGAGCCACGGATACAAGAATGTAGAGGGCTGTTGATTGTGGGGATAAATGGGTTAGTATGGAAGAAAAGCCGTGGCTACTGGACTTGACATTATTGATTAAAAAAAACTGATCTGTCTGATTAGATTATTTTCGAAGTTGATAAAAACAAATATAATTTGCATTTCATTTTTAGCTGTCTTTATAATTAATTTTCACCATTAGCTTTATAGTTGAATTGAACTAATCTACGGTAGGTTCCAATGACAGCTGCAGTTCTATTAATTGGCAATTCTATTAATTTCGTTATTTTGAAAATTAACACTATTTAAATATGAAACCAATCAATTATCCAGTCATTGTTGTAGTTTAGATCAGTACTAACGAAATATTTGGGTCTGAAAAGCAGAGTAGGGTAACGAGTGGTAAATAAAACTATAGAAATTGGAAAACAAAACTGATAAAATAAGAAAATATTATTTCAAGTCACTTGTCAACAACTACAAGTCAGATCACTGTTTCCAAAATATTCGTGAATTCATTTTTTTATATATATATAATATAAAAATTCATAAATCCAGCCAACTGGTGTTTATGACAATATTAATGTTATTAATTGTTTGGATTTCATTATATGACTCTGCTGATGTGGAATTGTAAAATATAGGTGCCTCATCTGGGACGCCACAGTCTGTGATTCCTTTGCTCCCTCCCACAGCCTGAATGTGGCTGTAAATAGGAGGGTCACTGCTTCAGCTGCTGAACGGAACAAGGCCCACAAGTATCTGGATCTGTTGGTGAACCATTGCTTCCAACCTGTGGTGTTTGAGACGTTTAGTTGGGTTGGGCCGCTGACTGAAGTTCTTGATATCATTGACACCTCGCTTAACCAAGGTGTCAGGTGATGCCCATGAAGGTGCTTGGTTGTTCCAGCGTCTTAGTATCGCCATCACCCATGGTAATGTCGCCAGTGTGCTGGCTTGTTTCAGTAGGTTCCGTTGAATTGTTGTTGTTTCCTTTGTTTTTGGGGTTTTTTAAATTCTTTCTTTGCTTATTTATATGTTATATATGTGAACTTGCACGAAATAAATATGTGTCTTTATATATATGTCTTTTCTGGACATATATGTGTCTTTATATATATGTCTTTTCTGGACATATATGTGTCTTTATATATATGTCTTTTCTGGATATATATGTGTCTTTATATACATGTCTTTACTAGACATGTTAAGTTCTAGCTAGTGTAATAATGGGAACTCTATGAGTATAAAGTTGTCAAGTGAGAGTGTAACATAGGATTTTATTTTTATTGTTTGAAATAAATAATGCTTACATTTTAGCATTGTAAATTTTCACTAGACTGTCAAATCCCAATGTAGGATTCAGTGGAGGTCCTTATTGATAGAAACTACTAATATTTAACAGTTTACTAAATCTTTAGAGTTGAAGGATGTAGAGAAACAAGTGATCTTCATATAATGTATCACTAAGAAATAACTACCAACAGATTAAATACCACCATATAAACCTCCAGGCTGTGAAAACCTGAACTAACTCCCTGCAATGTATTTATTTAAAAAATATTCAACTCCAAGATCTAATATAAACAATTATGAGTAACATTACTACCTGAATTTATCAATTTTCTTTATAGACCTAATTTATATTTGCTTTAATATATTGATATCCTACAAAGCTACCATAAGATACATTTCTATTTTCAAGGCAAAACTGAAAAAAAAAATCAGCATAAATTAAAACATTGTTACAACTGTCACACGTACGTATACACACTTGTAAACACTCATCTATTTTCTTTTTCATTAACCTTGATTTCTGTGTCAATCCTTCTCAGAACTTAATTAAGTACTAGTAACAATGACCTTTTATCTGTTAGATGCTCGAGGCTTGTTAAACACATTCTGTGCAATGATAGAAAACTATGAACTACTTATTACAAAAACCACTAAGTAAATATATAGAAATATACATTTATTGGGGTAGAAAAATAAATTGTCTAGAAATTAAATAATTCAGAGAAGCCATCCACATTAAATTATAAGGTTGTTATTTTATTTTTATTATTTAAAGTTAAAAGGGTGTTGGATTGGGAGAGTTAGACAAATGCCTTGCAGTATTTGTCCTGTGTTCCACCAAGGGCAACTTTGCTTTTCATCCCTCTGGGGGTTGATAAAAAAAAAGTACCAGTCAAACACAGGGTCGATATAATCAACTGTCCCTCTCCACACCAAGTTCCAGGCTTTGTGCCTATGTTAGAAACAATTATTTAAAGTTAATAAGGACTGTCATCATCTCATGACTGGTGCAGCCAATGTTTAGGATGCTACTCCAGACACTGGCTGTCAGAACCTGTTTGTCAGGCAGACAAACACAAGCTTGTAGAGTTAGGCTGGAGGTCTGAAGTAATTACTATGTAGTAGTGTTTATTAGTATGGGCATATAACTTTATATGCTTGTGCTTGTCTACCTGACTGACAAACAGGCTTGACACTTAGGTCACAGTTGCATTCCAGCCATAAGTCAGTTATGTTCTATTTTCATTAGGACTTCTTTATCCTATGTGTCTGTTATGTTTAAAAATGTTAGGGGTGTGGTTTAGAAAAGCTTTAGTTGATATTTCTAGAAGTTGCCATGGCCTCATGGAAGTTCCTTTACTGGCATGTTGCATCAGTCATGCAACCATTTGCATGACTGCCTTCTTACCTGACACTTGAAAACCAGGGCTTTCCCCAACTCCTCTTTCAAAGTCACTTCCTGGCCTTTTTTTTAGACAAATTTGTTGGGAAAGGAGGCACTGTCTTTTCTGATTTACGTTGGTCACACTTTGAAGTTAATCTTTAAATTAAGAACATTCAGCTGTCTCTTTATAACTCTATCTGACTAACATCTAGCATCAATTGGAATTTCTTCAACATCCTTCTAATCATGGTCTTTCTCTTAACCTTCCCTGCTTTCAGTTTGAAACCACTAACTTCTGACTGATTAGTACTTTAGTGTTTGGTAAGTTGATGTGCTTAGAACGAAGTTTATTTAGCTTTCATATCTACCTGAGTAGTTGTTAGCTTTCTGAAATTATTGTAGCAGAAGGATTTATCAGTATTTAATCCTTTTGATACCCACCATCTAACAGTATTTGTGGTTCTATGAATATCAAAAGACCCTCTTGTTTTAAAGTGTTTATATTCAAATTAAAACCTGATGTCTTAACTTTGTTAGAACTTTTTATGTTCCAAACATCATCTGAACTGTAAAAAGAAATATTTTACTAAATCCCTGCAAATTCTTCATTATTTAAAAAACCTGAAACATAAACAGTGTATTCCACTAGACATCATCATCATCATCATCCTTTTAATGTCTGTTGGTCACAAAAGGGTTGGGTCACTTTTAGACATGAATGATAAAGTGATTATTCAGTTTAGTGTACATTTTAATATTGGTTTTACTGAGGAATGCAATTTTATCACCAGTAAACTGGACTAAAACTAGACTTATACCATTACATACATTCTTTATGTAAATTGTAAAGTAGAGAGCTCTAAGTATTGAACGATGAGAAACATCATGAATTACACTTGTTTTCAAGAGCTTAAGATACTATTTTCACTTTTAAAGGGTTAATTTTCTGCTTTGTAAACCATAATGCTGTAATTATAAGCTCAGTATTTAGCATTCTTTTGTATAAAAGGCTTTTATTTTAGGGCTCGGAATATTACAGAAGTAATTTGGGGTTTATAAAGGGTACACTAATATCGATTATTTATTTTGTAATTAGAGGATAAGTGGCTGAATGATTTTTCTTGAAGCTAAGCTGGTGTTAAATTCAGATTTAAATAAACATTTTGAGATTTGTCAAACCATAATTTTTTTTAGCAATGTATAATCTGGTTTTTAATTAAGCAACTAATGCTTACACACTGTCTTAAAGATAGCATTTTGGCAATGACTTTTGGGAGTAAAAGATAAATGGTGAAATATGACAGACTGAGAGGAAGAGTAAATGATAGAATATTTGAATATCATTGATGCAGAAGCTTCTTCTTTGGCTGGAAACATAATTGTTGTTGTTTAACCCCAGGTCAGCTATGATTGAACAGACTAATGATGAAAGTCTTCAGCTACAACCAGATGTCTTTTTGTATATCAGAAACTATGTTCAATAATATATGCTTTGTTTTTGAAGGCATATAAGATGGGGTGCTGAAAAGTTCCTGGCTTTGGGTAAAAGAAAATACAGGAGGATCAGTTAATTATGATTTTATTTAACATATTCCTCTCTCAGATTCACACTTATTGCAGTGGTCCTTCAGTTTTTCAAACCCTGTAAAAAGAACTCAGAAGGTTAGGCCTCTGTATTTATACTTACTTGTGACGGCATTCACCCTGGGTCCGTTGAGCCGGCTCCATCCAACGAATTCACCATATCCCAAATGAAGGCAGACCATGCACGGTGATCCAACACAATGGAAGATATGAGCGTCAGCCATTCATGGTTCTGATGACGAACTCCATAAAGGCCTGAGCCCAAGATCAGCTCAGCATCTTGCTTGACTGTTTTGAGCCAGGTTTTCAGTTGGCCCTCTTGGCATTTCTTCCAGCCCTGAGGTGGTACTGGGGTCGATGGATTCACAGCTGATGTCACCAGGTTGTCGACAAAGAGCGTGACCGAGCCAGCGAAGATGTCTCTCAAGAAGAGCTTGCTGGAGGGAGGAGGAGATATTGCATCTTCCCCGAACAGTGATACTGGAGATGAATTGCTGCCATCGAACACGAAGGCAGTAATGGTCGAACACCTGAAGCCTGCGTAGGTCCCCTGCCCTCATTGGCCAAGTTTCACAGTCGTACAGGAGGATGGAGCGAACAAGAGCTTGATATATCCGCATTTTCGTGTGCAATTTTATCTCGTGCCTGGACCACAGTCCTGCGCAGAGACGGCAGAAAGTGAAGCAAGCAGCACCAATGCATCTGTCGATGTCTTCTTGTCCTTGACCTGGAACCAGGTGGTTGGAAAGTAAACATCTTAACCACACAACTAAGCCTGTACCTACAAACAAATTTGCTTATAGATTTTGAACTGTAATATTATATAGTTTAATAATAATTTTTTCATATTTCTGCTTGAATCGCTTTCTTATATAAATTGAATTTTCTTTCTGATTTAAAATATCCGGTTTTTTTTAAATATTCATTTTGGAACCAGTGAAGGTACACATTATGACATTAAAGTCATAAGGGATTTCACCACCAAGACAATTCAATAACAAAAAAAAAATTTTGAAAATTTTTCATTACCCTACTTTTCAAAAATATTTTCAATTTTTATTCAGTGCACAAATCATCAAGTAATATTTGTAGCTGAAATGTTTTTACATTCTAAATTATATTGATTTCAAATTTTGGCACAGCGCCAGCAACTTTGGTTGGAGGGGGTAAGTCGATTACATTGACCCCAGTACTCAACTAGTACTTATTTTATCGACCTCGGTGGAATTTGAACTCAGAACGTAAAGGCGGACAAACATGCCGCTAAGAATTTTGCCTGGTGTGTTAACGATTCTGCCAGCTAACTGCCTTATCATTCTAAATTATATTAACGAAATGACTAATGACCAAATACTCTTTGAATGGCAATTAACCTCAAGGCAACAACATGGTACATTTAATTTTGTTGAATTGTAGCAAGGGGCTCATAGTAAAAGAAGAGGTAACAGTGTGGGTGTGTGCTAAGAATTTTGTTCCCAACCATATAGTTTCAGGTTCAGTCCCACTGCACGGCATTTGGTCAAGCGTCTTCTACTATAGCCCCAGGCCAACCAAAGACTTGTGAGTGGATTTGGTAGACAGAAACTATGTGAAAGCCTATCATATATGTCTGTGTGTGTAACTGTCTCCTTGCCTTGATATCGCATGATAGTTGTAAGCAAGTGCCACTGTCATACAAGCAGTGTCCTCTGTGTCCAATCTCCAGTGAAAACACATCTGGCCACAGGGGAAATTTCCTGGAAAGGGGTGGGGTGGCAACAGGAAAGGCATCCAGCTGTAAAAAATTTGCCTCAATAAATTCCATCTGACCCATGCCAGCATGGAAAAGTGGACATCAAAATGATAATGATCTAATCCTTATCACTCAAATTTCTTTCCATCACCTGAGCTGATTAGAGAGGGTCTCAGTCACAGGATGTAACAGTGGGCCCTGACCCTGAATATATATATATATATATATATACCTGATAATCTGTATTTTATGGAAACTATGTGTATGTGTGTGATTTTGCTCATCATAAAGCTAAGTTCCCTTGCAATTAATATTATGAATGTAATATTTTTGATAGTGTAAAGTAAACTTTTTATATTACCAGGGGACCTAATTTTCGGCTATCAACAGCACCCTTCCAAACTATGACATATTTATTCACCCAGCACAGGGTGTCCATTCATGATTATAGGTCCATAAACCGAGACAGATCCCCATCACTCAATCTAGATCCTGTCTGTCTACATGTGCCTCTGCTTATTTACAGGGTTGCACTACTTACACATGACCCTTGGGAGAAAATGAATTTATTTAATCCCAGGTCAGCCTTTATCAAGCTGACTTGATTGAGGAGACAAAAAGCATTCCAGCAATGACTGAACATAAGAATTAAACACACTTCTTTATATCATCATCATCATCATATATATATATATAAAGTGTGTTTAATTCTTACATATAATATATATATATATAATTCTTA
>JAOPUL010000001.1:16437759-16449249 GCA_027564515.1 Octopus rubescens | reverse complement strand
GCAAGAGACTTTGCCGATGCTGCCGCCTCAAGCAACAGGACATTGTCGATGCTGGACTCGACCTCATCTTTGCCACAAGACTCAGTGCGACTTTCGAACTTTCCGACGCAGGTCTCGGCCCGGCCTTCGAACTTTCCGACGCAGCAGGTCTCGGCCTGCCCTCACTAGCACCAAGACATTCCGTGTGGCCACCACTTAGCACCCGAATATATATATTTGTATGTATGTATGTGTGTGTTTGTTTACATTTGTGCTCTACAACAGTCACTTCAAGCAGTTTTCTTGCTGTCACTCTTAATAACTTACCCGCTTAACTTGCATCTTCATAGATGTGTGAACTACAAAAAATTCCTTACTTGAAAAATAGGTATGGGTTAGCAACAGGAAGAACATTCAGCTGTAAAACAATGCCCCATAATGTACTCAGCTAACCCAAGCAAGGACAGAAAAAAGTGAAGATAAAATGAACAAACGAATAAGTATACCAAAGAAAATGATACTTGAACAAAAGAAAAATAATATGAAATAGTTAAAAAAATGAATTAAATTAATATTTACAATGTTTTTCTTTAAATGCCAACAAATTGCATTGGCTTCACATATTGTCAAATATGTGTGGTACAATCCAAAGGAACCAATAGTTAGCTTTTTTCTTTTTGCAGATAATGGTGTGTTGAACTGATTAGATTCCAAGTTACACTGTCTCTCCTTTAAAGTTTCAACACAGAACTGACTCTTCCCATGAGCATCGTTAACAATTGCTGATAATGAATTTATCATCAACATGGCTTGATTATATGAATCTAAAGAGTTTAAACTACTTGACTCAGATGAAGTTGACAATGATTTTGATTTAAGTTCAGTTTCATTCCGATATGATGAAAGTTGTTTTAAATTTTCTTCAGCATGACCTTTTGCTTTTTCAAGTTCTTTTAAGAGTGAATATTCTGGTTGATCCTGGAGGTGAAAAAAAAAGAAAAGAAATTATTCGTTTAAATATAAAAGTTTCATAATATGAAATAAATTTAAAATACGTTGATAAAATAATGTCACAAGGAAACTGATATCTAATATTTGGATTAAATTACTAATAAAACAAATATTTCATTAGATGTTGAATATTAACATCTGACTAAACATAGTTTTGGATGGCTGTGTGGTTAAGAAGCTTGCTTTGCAACCATATGGTTTTGGCTTCAGTCCAACTGTGCAGCACCTTGTGTAAGTGTCTTCTATAGCCCCAGACTGATCAATGCCTTGTGAGTGAATTTGGTAGAGAGAAACTATGTGGAAGCAAGTTGCATGTGTGTGCACCTCAACACCTGACAACCAGTGTTGGTTCGTTTACACCCTTGTAACTTAGCAGTTCAACAGAAGAAACTGATATTGGGGGCTATTTGTTCAACTAAAACCCTTCAAAGCGATGCCCCAGCATGGCTGAAACAAGTAAAAGATAAATAAACTGTTAACATGTAAGTAATATATTAATCTTAGTAAAAGTGGCTAAAATTAGTTCAGCTGATCCCTTTTTTTTACTCCCAAAGATATTGTATATAAAGATAAGGTATTTAATCTGATTATACATATAACAATGGATAGAAATCTATAAATATGGGTGCAGGCGTGGCTGTGTAGTAAGAAGCTTGCTTCCCAACCACATGGTTCCGAGTTCAAACCCATTGTCTGACACCTTGGGTAAATGTCTTCTACTATAGCTTCGGGCTGACCAAAGCCTTGTGAGTGGATCTGGTAGATGGAAACTGAAAGGGGCCCGTCGTATATATGTATATATTTATGTATGTCTATGTTTGTCCCCCCCACCACCACCAGTGTTGGTGTATTTACATTGGGCAGTGATAGGAAGGACACCCAACTATAAAAATCTTGCAATAAAAGAATGTCATACAACAACTATGTTCACATTAGTTAATCAATGTGTCTCCAACAAATGTACCAATATGCAACTGAGCAAAAACCAATGCCTGCTGTTCATCACATTTTTAGTAGCTGTAAACTAAACTCTCTCTTTGTAGCTCAGGTGAAATAAACATTTCTTACAAATTTGTTATGACAGGCAAAAGCAGCTGAGTTGTTCATTAATCCAGTCTACAAAGAGAGCTCTGTTATTTAACCACAATGGTTATTCAGTGCCATCTTAAGGCATAGGCACACTGAGCAATTGCCCAGGGAACCCATGGGGCTAGGGGTTCGATCCTAATCTATGTATGCTGTGGCTTGTAGTCAATAAAAACTATAAACCCCAGTGCATTGCTTTACCCAGGGGGTCTGTTAAGATGGTCCTGAAATTATATACATGGTGATGCACAGCAACAGTATGTACGTTTATTTTAATATATGCATGTAAATTTATTTACAACTAGTCTAACAATGTACTTCAGTTAATCTGTATTACCTATAAATGTACCAATATGCAAATGAGCAAAAGCAGTACCTATAGTTCATAGTATCTTTCATAAGTAGTTGTAAGCTACACACACACACACACACACTCCCTCTCTGTTGATCAGACGAAATAAATATTCCTGTCAAGCTGAAGATAGATGGAACTAGTTGAGTCGTTCATTCATTCTGCAGAGAGTGTTCAGTGATTTAACAGGGTCTATTTGCAGCAGGGCTAAATATTTACTTAATGTATAAAAGATACAGTTGGCTCCATATTCAACAATTTACAATTGAAAACACTCACGCCATTTTGCTTTTCTTCATCAATTTGTTGATATAATTCCTTTTGAACCATATTTTTAGTATCTTTCAACTGCTGTGCAAGTCTGGAAATATAACCACAAGATTTTGATTTTAATTACATTAAATTAAAAACAAATGGCTAAAGTAATAAGTAATTACTTTAACAAGTAACTAAAAGGGTTGACAACATGAAGGGCATATGGCTGTAAAACATTACCTCAGAAAGACTTTTTCATCCCGTGCCAACATGCAGGGCCAGCATTACATCTAGTGGGCCCCCTGGGCTAATAGGTTTTGAGGGACCCCTACAATTTTGCAAATGTAATTTTCAACCATTTAAATGTTAGTAATAGGAAAGGTACATCATAAAAACAAATATAACATTGTAAATAATCTAAATACAAAGAACATTTATAATTTCATATTAATTTTTTTATTTTCCTAAGATTTCTTTTGCATATTCCATAACTTTAATGGCTGCCAGCACTTTCATAGTTTCTGATATGTTGATGTTACCTTGTTTATTTGTTAGGATAATGCATTGCTGTTGACAGCCTTTTTTTTATATCGGAAGAAAACACATGCTCAAAGTATTTTTAAAAAGGCACATCTAAAAAAGAGCTAATTCAAAGCATATTATAGAGGGGGCCCCATTAAATCTAAGGATCCAAAGCAGTTTGAAGAGGCCCCAAAACTAAAAGGGCCTTGGTAGATTCAGAGGGACTCGGTTAAATCTTATAAGGTCTAATAAATCAAAAGAGGGTTCAATAATTTTAAAAGAACTTAAACAAATTTAAACAAGTAAAAAAAAAAATTACAAATTATTTATTTGAATGCTGTAAATATATTTTTAAATTTTTAACTTCACACTTCAGACTTTTCTGAGTTAAATGGGTCCCCATGCTTGACCCATATGAGCCCATAACATAAATCTGGCTCTGCCAGCATGGCAAGTGAATGTGATGATTGAGATATCTTACAAGAGCTAAAATGTTGGCATGTCTGAATAACTACAAGGTGGTATCAAACAGTTCTCGGACTAGTTATGTTTAATAAAAAAATAACTTCTTTAACATCATCTCCTTCGACAGTCACCTTGCGCAGCAATACACCGGTCCCAGCGTTCCTACCACTTTTGGAATCCATCCTGGAAATCGTTTTCCGTAAGCAAGTTGAGGACCTTCTGCGATTCACTCTGGATCTTGACAATGATGTTAAAACAGCAACCTTTGAGCTGCATTTTCATCTTGTGGATGAGATGGAAGTCTGCAGGTGCTACATCTGGTGAATAGGGTGGGTGCGGAAGTGATACCAGGTTGTTTTGGGCGAGAAACTCACGAGGTGCATTGTCGTTGTGAAGAATCCAATTCTTCACGTTCCACAGTTCCGGTTACTTTCACCAAATCTCCTCCCTCAAACACCTCAAAACGTCGCAATAGAACTCTTGATTGACGGTCTGGTCCTGGGGGACGAATTCTCAATGCACAATATCGCGGATGTTGAAAAAACTTGATTGAGCTGCAGCTCTGTCGTGGAGATGAAGGCCTCTTCCATTGTGACAACTTCTGCTTAGTCTCAGCGTCATACCTGTAGACCCAACTCGTCACCGATGATGATCTTGTAGGATATCCAGCGAGTTTAACAAAAGAGATTCAGAGTAGTCTCCCTTTGGCTGCCAGTCAGAACTCGCGGTGTCAAGGAACAGAAGATTACCTCCCTTTACACTCCGGCCCAGGCGCATGCGCATCTCTTAGCAAGACACTGGGTTTTAAGTTTAAGTATGCGAAATAACCAGTAGTGGCTAGACTTTTTGACCAAGACAGACGTATGAAATTTCACTCTCCAACATGCAACACGACCACGTGATGAACTTACAGCCTAATTCATCTTCATGGTAGAACGATGACATGTGGGTTCTACCGAACAAATAATACCCTTCATGTTTTGAAGGTCAGGAAATAAATATGTTATTTAACAAGACCAAGATTTTACTGTCTTATTTAAACACACAGCCTACCAACAATACAAATCTACATTCAGTTACCTTCCATCTTGTGTATCCTGTTAAAATCTGTAGCAGACTTCCCAAGTTTAATGTAAAATATCACATTGGTTCTTTGTTCCAACTTCCTGTCCATGATAAAATCGCAGACTACAGCATACACATGATCACAAAAACACAAATTTCACAACTTGCGCAGTAAACACAATGATGCCACTCAGCACACTGGCTCGTGAAGGTCACTGCTAGCTCTCACTGCACACGCAACCGTGTGCTGCCATCTATTGGTGCGCTACAGAACTAGTCCGAGAACTCTTTGATACCACCTCATACATAGCTTGTACAGGAAAAAAAGCCTTCATGAGATGTCGCATGATTGTAGCTTTACTTATAAAATTTTATATTATTGCTTTATATATTTAGTTGTCAATGAAATTTTTTGTATTGACAAATCAAAATATTTTAACAATTAAATTTTGAGTTAGAAGCATTATTAATGCCACATATTTAATATAAGTTTTTGTTTAAATGCTTTTAGACTGCGATACTTCATCCAGGGAAAGTCCCTTTAAGACGTAGAGTGATAAAAAACACTATAACTCAGACCAGTGATTTGAATTCATTTTGAGGGTGAGTCGAGTACATGGTACCAACAAGCTAAAATAACAGTGAAATATTGATATCTGTTGCTCTCGTTCACCTACAGGGCAGTATAAAAGTGTTTAAATAAAACATATACATTAAGTGACACCAATAATGTTTACGTTTTAACAATTGTTATTAGTAACTTTTGGTTTATAATTTTATAATATTATAGTTAAATTGAGTGAATGCAGGTTCATACATTCTTTTAAAAAATGATGCATTCTTCATGATCGACAATAACTAATTCTGAAAATATATTTGGTTTTTTTTTTTCTGTTAGGATATTGAAAACGGTAATAGAAACTGTTTCAATTTTTCTTTATATAACATAAACGTATTTCTAATGTCAGCTCAGCAGTGAGAATGACACTAAGAGAAAATGAGTGATCCTATACTGTACATATACCTGAGCTTTCAGAATGGGTGGAAGGACTGAAACAAAAGATAGAAATAGATATTTCTATATTGCAATGAATCAGAATTTTGGTATTCAAAATGTACAACAAAATGCAACATTCTTATTAAAATAGGAACTTTTAGGATTTTACTATCATTTTAGATTGGTTGAAAAGGTTGATTAAAATTTTGGTTACATACAGATATACTTATCTTACAATCATTATATGTAAGATATGCCTTAGTGTCACTATTCTGTCATTAATGACAACAGATGAAGGTCCTAGTTGTCCACCCTACTGGAACAGTTTAGTCTGTGACTGCCAGTGCTATCTCTCCAATATAAGGGGTTCAATAGGATCCCAGCCTCGGCAGTGTGGTATGAAGGACAAGTTGTTTGCCCATGCAGCATGTCCCACCCCTCTCCATCACTGACGGATCCAAAAGAACAGGACGGTCATTACAATTTGGTACCAGTATTGTCACAGGAGTTGCCAGAATGAGGTTGTAGACAATGTCGACCTGCCTCTCAGGGGCTCCAACTCCCAAAGCTTTTCCCATGGCTGAGTATGACTGCAAGACAGTGAAGGCTTGGAATCAGGGTTTTCCTTCCACTAGATGGATTACACCAATAGACTACACAGCTCTGTCTGCCCTACTGACTTGCTAATTAACCCATAGCTGGGATCCTGACAGGTGTTATTACTCCAGGTCAGAACAGATCTGGGAACAATAGTGGTTAAGAGGTGGTTCCACACTCCTCAAAACCCTGGAACTCCTGAACCAGGGCCCCACTATGGGATGCAGCTTAAAGTCATACCCAGGACTATTTCTGCTTATTTCCATACTCAAGAGATTAAATTGAAAGACTTTTTATTCAAGTCAAGATATAAAATTTCAGTCTCTCAATCTACTTTCTGACCAAGATTAAACAAATTAAAAATCTTTTCTATCAAAGGATTGTCTAATTCATTTCTTGTCTAAGGAGAAAGAAAAACTGATACAATTATTAACAACTTTAATTAGTGTGCTACTACTGTTTTAATTAGTATATAAACCACAAATGAAATCTCAAACCTTGATTCTTGTACTCGTATCAATTCCTTGTGGGCAAAATCAAAATCTCTTACTTCTTTACAAGCAGATTGACTATTTTCTTTTGAATCGGACGATTTCATAGGATACATAAATCTGAAATATATTTATTTTAAAACTATACAACTGGTAAAATTATTTCAATTTGTTTAGTTGTTTAAAGTAAGTAAATAATGTGTAAACATTTTTGACATGATTTTAAATGATTTGTCAGAAAGTGCAGTTTCCCAACTAGAAAAATCTTAAGAGGTTCCATCCTTTCTGTGACTAGTTCCCATTCCCTACACTTGATTAAACAGAAAATTTTGAGTGACACAATCACTACAAATCACTAGAAAACAGCATCTCTACTTATGAACACTACAACTAAAATCTTCAAAATCACTACATATGCTAAGCCTCACAATCTCTAATTATCTCTCATGGTAATATACACACATATATATAACACTGCTAAGTGTGTATTAGAGACTAGTATTCTGCTAGAGTCAAGAAATAGGCTAACTGATCTACTGCTGACTCTTTACAAAGTTCATATAGACCTACATTGGCATATTGTTTATATCTCTGGGGCAATGCTGCTGCTATACATACACACCTGTTTTAGATCACATCCAAAAGAACATCACCAGCAAAGATTCACTTACCAACAAGTTACAACAATGATTCACATATAAACTGTTACCTCTGTAGATCTAACGCTTCTATATACAGCTCTTCTGAATTATGTCACAACAAACCTCTTCACTCAAATCCCTTCTTCTTATCCAACACCCTTACTCTGTACTAAACTCTTTACCATTTCCTTCTTTCCCTAATCTGCTGGAATTCATTCTGCATCAATCTTATTGCTGAGGGGGGCCACAAAGCTTATGAACATTACTCTTCTGGCTATCTTCTATAAACATTTTTTAAAAACCACTAAAGTAAATTGTACTGAAAACAATTTAAATTAATTATATTCTTCCTCTTAACAGTGAAAGCAGAAGTAATACTAAAGATTGAAAGGTGTCTGGAATTAATATAGCACTGAGAAAATTTTGATAAATGTGAATCAAAGTTAGTCATAAGAGTTTTGTGTGGTATGCTATTCAACTAACTATCATGAAGTCACTCACCAACACAGCTGTCCAGAGGAATATTGTCTGCTCTCTCCTTGACATTTCAACCACTACTACAGTAAACTCTGCTTCTCAGAGCTGACTGATCTCACACTACCTTCACTTAGATATTCCAAGTCATTCATTTCTCCTACTGTCACTTGTATTGCATCCACCCATACAGGCCTCCTATACTAACCACTCTGCTCAATATTTTATTTCTCTGGAGTGGTTGGCGTTAGGAAGGGCATCCAGCTGTAGAAACCAAGCCAAAAATAGACTAATGTTAATTGCATTGGTGTCACTGATCTCAGAAGGTCTGTAACAGCCATGTGCATAGAATTTGATGATGATAATAATACTAATAAAGATTTCTTAAAAAGACACAAAGCCTCGAATTTCTTTTTTAGGGGTTGGGGGTGAGGATCTTAGTAGTATTTGAACAACTAACTCGAACTACTGTTGACATATGCAGATGACATCAAGTTGTACCTTGAGATAAAAAGAACAGATCCTATATGCTATAGATCTATCCTGCAATCAGGCCTGGACACAATGCAGCAATGTATCACTGACTGGCAACTCGAGATGGCTGTGGACAAGTGCGCCACCATGCATTTTGGTAGGAAAAATCCAGCTTTTACATACTCCCTCGACAATGCCAATCTTAAGAAATCTGTTAGTGAACGTAACCTGAGTATTATTGTCAACAGCGATCTGCGTTGGACAAACCACATCTCTAAGATTGTCAAGAAGGCTGATGGTGTCTTAGCATCACTCAGTAAGACTTTTGTCAGCCACTCTCCAGCTATCTATTTAAAGCTGTATATGACTGATACATCCACAGAGTTTGTATCACCAGTCTGGAACCCCTATCAATCTCCTGGAAACTGTTCAGAAATGTGCAACCAGACAAATACCTGCTATCAGGCGTCTACCATACTTTGAACGCCTTGCTTCCCTGGGCATAGACACATTAAAGTTCCGACATCTGGCAATTGACTTGGTAGACACCCACAAGATTATCCACCATCTTTCCAACAACAACCTTGGGCACCTTTTTGAATTCCATATGACAAAGACTTACGGACATGCTTACAAAATCAAAAATCAACAGAGCACTCACGACTTTCGGAAACATTATTTCACGCTCAGAATTGCTGAAGCATAGAATAAACTACCCCCATCAGTCGTTAGCTGTTGAGACACTACATCCTTCAAAACTTCCATGCTTCCTGGAATCCACCAACAGTACACCTGATGGCTTTTTTTTTTATACAGTGGCTGCATTGAGAGTCTTGATTTAAAAGTGGCTGAGTCGAGAGAGTGAAGCCTTTTCTGGCAATACCAAGTGCCAAGGAGATGCAAAATACAATTCTCAATTGTCTCTGCTATGCTGTGCGGGAAGTGTGAAGATATGCTCTTGAATGCAAGTTCCCACTCTACCTCGCTGTATAAAAATTTCCCCACCACTCTACAAAGAGGGTCCAGGCACACTGGGCTATGAATATCTATTTATGTACTCTGTATTTGTCTGTATGTCCCCGCTCTATATGCCTGCCTGCCCCTGCTCTATATGCCCACCTGCCCCTGGTCTATCTGTTCCTGGCCTATATGTCTGGCTGACTAACAATTCCATGTCCGCTTGCCCCTGGTCTATATGTATCGCCCTCCCCTCTCGATCTACATATGTCGTTTGTCCCTGGTATATGTGTACCCCGGTCCTCGTGTCTGTCTGTCCCCGGTCTGGTTCGTGTATCCGTCTGACTACCAATCGCCTGTTTGGTGCCACGTAAAAAGCCACGAGTGTCGAGAATCCGGTGTGCGGGTGGCACGTTAAAAGCACCCAGCACTTACTGTAAAGTGGTTGGCGTTAGGAAGGGCATCCAGCCGTAGAAACCAAGCCAAATCAGACTGGAACCTGGTGCAGCAGCCCCCCCGGCTTACAAGCTCCAGTCAAACTATCCAACCCATGCCAGCATGGAAAACGGACATTAAAGAAAGATGATGATGATGAGATGATGATATATATATATGTATATATATATATATATATATATGCAACCCAAAGCACCAATGTGGATTCTTGAGCTTCTATATGGTAGATCTTAAGTTAAATATAATAAATAAAAATCAATACACAGCTGGTTGTAGTATACCATATAAGAAGCACAGATGAACAATGTTAATACACTCTCTCTTCATGTGCCATGCCTTACAGGCATTAACAGTCAGGGACCTCCACGTCAAAGTTTGAAAATTCATTACTTTTCTTGGGAAGATAGAGCTTCTTGTTACTTTCTGTTGGTTTATTTCCAACCTACTCAGGTAGCTTCCTGCTCTCGCAAGCCTATCCTTGAGGTACAGGGCCTGTTTAACCCTCGTGGTAAGAGGACTGGTTCGTGTGACATCATGGTTTGTTCACACACCAGTTTGACACATGTTTAGAGACCAGCTCTCTTTCGAGTCCAATATGGCTTAGTCACAGAACCATCTGTTATTGACCCATAACTGGAATCCTTGAAGGGTACCACCATCCTGGAACAGAGCAGACTTGAGAATAGTGGGGACTAAGGGTTAAGGTCATACTCACCAAAACTCCTGAATGCCCAAGCTGGAGTCTCATCACTGGATATAGCTTAATTGCTTTCCAAGGGCATGATATTACCACAACTTATATAGAAGAAACGTGTGTAGCATGGGTGAAAAAAAAAAAATAGAGGGAATATGGTGTAAATACAAGAAAAGGGAAAAGCCAACATCAATATTCTACCAGCATGCTAAAGATGAAAAAAGGTTTATTTGATAAAAGAACATTACAGTAAATATCCTTTCAACACATCCACACAACCCAACACAAAGACAAAATTATAGAAGCAATATATATATATATAGCAGAGGCAGAATCAGAATCCATACACTCCTTTAAAAGAAAGTGTGAACACAACACCAACAGCAGCAGTAGCACCACCACCACCACCACCACCACTACCACCATCATTATCCTCATGCTCCAGACATAATTAGCTTTTACTGTCAACACAAATAATATAATAATGTCACACATTTTACAGCACAATGTATGGCTGTACAACATTATCTATAGTAGTCAGTGCCGTATTTACAATTGTGCTTGGGTGTGCTTAAGCACAGGGCCCCGTTGACCAAGGGCTGCATCTTCCTGCCCCAATGACTGTCCAAGTAAGGGGCACAGAGCCTCATTTGTCCTAAATCCGGCAGTGATAGTAGTGCAACACAATAGAAAATGAAATAAAAACTAACCTATTATGGGTAATTGAATAATGTGATCTGTCACATATACACAATAGAAACTAAATATCCAGCTCTGTGATGATGATGATGGGGATGGTGGTGATGATGATTTATACATACATACAATGTATGTGTATGTGTGTGTGTGTGTACATGTATGTGTACATCATCATCATCATCATCATCATTTAACGTTTGTTTTTCCATGCAGGCATGGGTTAGACGGTTTGACTGGAATCTGGCAAGCTGGGGAGCTGCACCAGACTCCAGTCT
>JAOPUL010000001.1:16427432-16437659 GCA_027564515.1 Octopus rubescens | reverse complement strand
TGGCAGAATCGTTAGCACGCCAGGCAAAATGCTTAGCGGCATTTAGTCGGTCTCTACGTTCTGAGTTCAAATTCCGCCGGGGTTGACTTTGACTTTCATCTTTCCAGGGTCAATAAAATAAGTACCAGTTTATTACTGGGGTCGATGTAATCGACTAAGCCCCTCCCCTGAAATGGGTGGCGAGCTGGCAGAGTCGTTACTGTGCTGGGAGAAATGCTTAGCGGCAATTCTTCAAACTTTACGTTCTGAGTTCAAATGCCGCCGGGGTTGACTTTGCCTTTCATCCTTTCGGATTGATAAAATATGTACCAGTTTAACACTGGGGTCGATTTAATTGACTAAACCCCTTCCCCCAAAATGGCCTTGTGCCTAAATCTGAAATCATTATTATTATTATTGTTCAACATTTGGAAGTTTCAGGAAAATTTCTATTGCATCACCTGCTACACCTCCGTTGCTAGCTTCTTGTTCGTTTGAATAGAAAAGTCCCACAAAATCTTACATTTTTCTAACTCCAGCACTCTTTCGACTTGATGATCATACTATGTGTCTCCAGCTTCAAATTTCCAGTTCTGGCAATACAGACTTTCCTCTTTGGTAGAGCTCTCATCGACTTTTTCAAATTTTGCTTGAAAAGGAAAGTGAGGGTGTAAAGGGAGGTGCTGTGCTCAAGTGAATTTATTAAAAGGTGGATGAAAGTTGCAAAAATGGCAAGAGTGGATGGTACCATTCTAAGTGTAGACCTGTGAGTCGGAGGAAATGAATTGTAGAGGCCACTTGTCCTTGGTATTCAGGGAGATCTTGGCCAGTGGGATTCCTTGATTATTCCTAGAGGTCCTCCTGGTACAGGAGGACCACATCACTATCATCCCTTGTTTTGTTTTTATCCTTACCATGTATACTATGTATACTTTCTTTCTCTTATTGTATACCATGTATATAATTTTTTTTTGTTTCATTCAATTGTATGTAAACTCCACACTTTATATCTGTTTTTGTATTGTCCCCTTCATCCTTTGCCCTGGTGGCAAATAAAGAAATCATTATTATTATTATTATTATTATTATTAAGGCAGTGAGCTGGCAGAATTGTTAGCACACCGGGAAAAATACTTAGCGGCAATTTTCCCGACTTTATGTTCTGAGTTCAAATGCTGCCGGGGTCGATAAAGTGAGTACCAGTTACGAACTGGGGTTGATGAAATCGACTACTCCCCTCCCCCAAAATTTCAGGCCTTCGTGCCTAGTATAGAAAGGATTATTATTATTAATTTTTTAAGGTAGTGAGCTGGCAGAATCGTTAGCATGCTGGGCAAAATGCTTAGCAGAATTTCGTTTGTCCTTACATTCTGAGTTCAAATTCCACCGAAGTTGACTTTTACTTTCATCCATTGAGGGTTGATAAAATAAGTACCAGTTGAGTACTGGGGTTGATGTAATTGACTTAACCCCTCATTTGAAACTGTTGGCATTGTGCCAAAATTTGAAACCATTATTAATAGTAATTTTTTTAAGGTGGTGAGCTGGCAGAACCATTAGTGCAATGAACAAAATCCTTAGCAGCATTTCTTCCACTCTTTACATTCAAAACTCAAATTCCACTGAGGTCAACTTTGCATTTCATCCTTTCAGGATTGATAAAAATAAAGTACCATTTAGGTACTAAGATCAATATAATCAACTACCCTCTACTCAAATGCTGGCCTAGTGCCAAAAAAATTAAAACAATTATTATTAGTAATTATTTTTAAGGCAGCAAGCTAGTAGAAATTTTAGTACATTAGACATCATGCTTTGGGGTATTTCTTTCGATGCTTTACATTCTGAGTTCAAATCCTGCTGAGGTTGAACTTTGCCTTCCATCTTTTTGGAGTCAATGAAATAAAGTACCGTTCAAATACCAGGGTCAGTGTAAACAACTAACATCTTCCTCTTGAAATTGTTGGCCTTGTATCTAAATTAAAAATCATTTAGGGCTTGTTAGAGTGTCAGACTAAATGCCTAGCAGTATCCAGTTGCTTAACTCAATGTACTGAGTTCAAATCTTGCCACAATCAACTTTATCTGTTATACTTTTGGGGGTGGTAAAATGAAATACCAATCAACTATTTTGGAGGTGATGGTATCAGCTTGGCCTCTAACTTCATTGACTTGCCCCATGATTCATCAGTGTAATCGACTTTCCCCCTCCCCTCAAACTGCTCTGAACATCTTGCCTAACTAGCCATAGACACATTAAAGCTCCAATATCTGGTAACTGACTTGGTAAACACCTACAAGATTATCCACCATCTTTCCAACAACAACCTTGGGCACCTTTTTGAATTCCATATGTCTAACACTCGTGGACATGCTTACAAAATTAAAAAAACAACACAGCACGACTTTCGGAAACATTTTTTCATGCTCAAAATTGCTGAAGCATGGATTAAACTACCTGCATCAGTTGTTAGCTGTCGAGACACTACATCCTTCAAAACTTCCATGCTTCCTGAAATTCATTAACAGTACACCTGATGACCCCACCCCATTTGTTTTTTTTTAAAGTCTTATTCACGGTTCACTTCCTGTGCATATTCTATATACTGTACATGCATTTTTGGTTACTTTTTCTGATGATTTGTAGTGCACCTGAGTACTGTATACAATAAGTTCATTATTATTAACTCAGAACATAAAAAGCTGAAAGAAAAACTGCAAAGCACTTTGTCCAATGTTTTAATGATTCTGCTAATCGAATAAAACCAAAAAAGCAAACAAGAATATAAAGTATTTTAACCGTACCAAAAATAAAGGTCACTTACCGGAAATAGTGATTCCCTCCTAATATAACTCTGTCTCCCTAGAGTAAGAAATTTCAAAACAGATAAAAAAAGAAAAACAATCAATGATTCTACATATTTTTGCTTTACAGAACAAAAATTAACCTAAATTGTAATTTAACTTCACTTAGTTTCATTGTCCTTCATCAGAATATCTTAAAACCTAGCAATAATTTCACATGGAGTATATATGGTAAGTAAATTTCACAACATACATATAAAACTATCCTAACACATCAATGTGATAATTAGAATACAAATTACAGAGTATTAACATCTATTTTTCAACCTTTCCATCTTTTTGCTTCATTTTATCAGACCAACCAATATGGGTGATTATTCAAAACTTGAAGGGCGGAAAAAATAAAGAATAATTGTTTTACCAACATTAGAGTAATTACAACATTATATCAAACAGTATCTGACCATCTTTCAATACAAATGAGATACATCATGTTTCACTGAATCCCACCAAGAATAAAAAGCAATAGAGTAAACTACTCTAATTTCAAGTCTCCTCATATTTTCATCATGCCTAGTATTATTGTTGTTTAGCTATGATTCAGCCCTAATTGAGCAGACCTATAATCAAAAGTATTCCAGCAGTGACCACACTAACTTTTTTCCAAAGTATAGTCTACCCCCAACTTCATTATTTAAGGTATCCATCCTCTTTTTTTTCTAAATACAACAATGTGTGATTTGAGGGAGATTTGGTTGCAATTTCTAGAAAATTGAGTGACCCTGTAGAGGTTCCTTCATTGACTATTCAGGTTTAGTATACCCATAGCAACACTAAGTGTGCTTACAGAAACATAATAGAGTTCATACCATTTGCTGTATGGGAAAAGGTATTATTAAACATTTTGGAGGTGGAAGGGGAAATGATTTTGAGGAAGGGTTGAGCCCAGAACCCATGCAGACCCTCTGAGACCAGTGAGTGGTCAATATTTGTTAAAGTATCATTACATTCTGTACTATTCACAAACCAATGAAAAGATCCTCTACCTTGTCATCTGACCTGCAGGAAATATCAGCTTTAGCATTCAGATTACTCTGTCAAATACAATGCTTATATAGCCATATTTTTTTGAATTAATCATGCATTATCTCATAGCTTCAAGGTTTTGAAGATGGGATTGTTTATTTTTAAAATGACAATGTAGGCTAGATGTGAGAAGTAGGATCTGGTTGGTTTGAAAAGAAAACAGGTGAAATATTTTGGCCGGATATGGCCGGTTTAAATGCTAAAGTATTAAAACACACCCAACCATCTTAAAATAGTAAAGGATGCACTAGATAATGTAATCCCCAATACCCTTAAAAAGACAGGATAACCAGATGTGGTATACCTTTGATCATTTGTCTGCTTGAGTGGAGTTGACTTGAAACTGAACAAAATCAACATTTTGTGCATTTATATTTTATAAAGCTAATTGCAGTTTTTTTTTGTTACTATTTTCATATAAGTATAGTTTTAATTGTAAAACCTTTCAAAAGAACGCCAAAGGATGGAAATAGATGATTAAGTTGCTTTAATTAATATTACTCTTATCTTGTTTTGTCTTAACATAGTATTTGACTATTTTGCTATGCATTATCTTCCTGGTTATTCAAAAGATATCTACATAAAGAAACATGGTAGTTGGTTTATTAAGGTGCTGACTGATAGAACTGGTGTACCTAACTACTAAAAATGTATTCAAATATCTAAATTTGAATAATCAACTCTTACTACCACAATGCAATGTCATTTAAATGGATAAAATATATAAGATTTTCTTTTTCTTATTTATGTACAGTTTTCCTTACAAATAAAGATAAGACTGATGTGGCACTTGGTCAGACTGCTCTTGCATGTGTCCTTAAATCTCAGCTTTGGCCATCCTCTGGATCTGCTACCCTGAGCCAACTCACCATATAACAGCTGTTTGGGAAGTCTATTGTCATCCATCCACTTCATGTGTCCAAGCCATCTTAGTCTCCTTTTGCACATAATAGCTGTCATGCTCAGAAGTGCTGCCTGTTTCAAGACGTCTGTATTGGTTACTTTGTCTTACCAGGTGCCACATCAATGCAAAGACTTGGGAAAAGTTAGCTGAGGACAGAACAGCATGGAAAACCTCAGTGAGCAAAGGAGCCAAACAGCTCGAGGAAGAAAACATTCTGGCCCTTGAAGCAAAACGCCAAAGAAAAAAAGAACACCCACTGCAGCCCTGCAGCACCTTCCTTGCTTGCAGATTTTGCAGCAGAAAATGCTCATCAAACATAGGAAGGATCAGCTATGAGAGAAGCTGCAGGAAGAAGAATATGAGCACTTAAGACATTCTCTGTAGCTTAGACTGTCTGTCAAGACATAAAGAGCCGAATAATAAAGATAAGATAGTTCTGTAAATTTGGATTTTCTTTACATTTGAGTAATATATTAATTAGATGCTCTGATTCATATCACTTGAGTAGAAGTGTTATCTATTTTTCAACAAGGTAAACTAAAGCATACAAATATGACATGATAGTAGTAGCCAGGTATGAACTCTCTACTTAATAACTTGTTTGAAAATAAAATAATGAAAAGAAATCTAACCAAGTAAAATCAATACTTACATGTTGAAGAATGGTTGGTTCCTTAATCAATACACCATTGATATAGCAAAGACCATTACCAATTGGGGAGAGTGTCACTGCACCATCTTTATTAATAAATACGCTATAAACAAGCAATTCATTAAAAATAATTGATATAATATCAAATTTCGAAGAATGTAAAATTAATTAACCTAGCCTGCAAATATTTTCTGCCATAGATCTATTTCAAGAAATCCCATCACTATCACACAAATACCACAATTTTCACATATATTTCACTCTTTTGTTCTCTGCAGCTTTGACTAGCCAACTGCTAGCCATAAATACAACCATTTTTGAATACCAAGAACATTATATAACACAAACATATACACAAAGATGAGGAGATGGAAAGGATGGGACATATTGATTTTAATGTGTTTTGCAAGTTCAGTTTTGTGGTAGAAGAGGCAGAGAATAGATATTGTTCTATAGAGTATAAGTATTATTCTGGTTTAATTTATTGAATATTCTTTCAGTAAATTATAACTGTAGCAGTTTCAAAATCACAGACTGCTAATATATGTAAAAGAAGTTAATACTTGCATCTTAACAGAAATTATTCTATCTATTTACCAATTCTAATTCACAAGAAGCTGGAAAGTTTATTGTGAATTAGAATTGCAGGATTACGGAATCTATCACAATGCTGTATAAAGGTGAACTTTGAGTTGTTCAGTGAAACTACAGATAGAATGAGCTGAATATGAACTGTTGTGTATGTAGTACATACAACACAGACTGAAAGCAATTAAATTAGCATGACTGTTGCAAGAATTAAATCTGCACAGATGTGGAAAAGCCCTGGTAAAGTAAAAAGAGAAAAAAGGAAAGAAAAAGAAAAAATTCTGCATAAAAAAAAACAAAGACAGATAACTATATTTATACCACAAGACCTTACAAAGAGATGTTTCACAAAGGAAAATATAGCAATAGTGTGTTCATTGAAACTTCAAGCTTACTGAAATTCTATATTAGCATAGAATTAAGAAAGATAGAAGAAAGACAAAAGTAGAAAAAGAATAATAAAGAAAGGAGACGAAGAAAGAAGATGATGATGATGATGAAAAGGCAATTACTTCTTAGGTAACAAATAAGAGTGTCACAAACCAATGATTCTTTGAAATTAGGGCTCCTATCAACTGAATGTCACAAACAGAATCGGAAGAACCGTGTCCAACATAAGTGTTTCCATCTTTGATCAGATACAGCAAGACTTCAGATATTTGAGGATCTTCACTTAAATTTACCAAATGTGGTTGCGTTTTATCCATTTTTATGATTATTCCAGAATTCTGAAAGTAGTTGAAAGTATAGTCAATAATGAGTAAAACAATCAAATAACTAACAACAATCAATTGCTGTTGATAATGAATCATAGGAATATTCAAGGAGTGTTAAATAAGAAAATAAGAAATTGGTGAGATCATCAACTGCTGTAGTCATAGCATCCTCTAAAATGCTCTTTTCATCAGCTCCTCACTAACAACATGTTCTGCTCTATCCTTCACTGATTTATAGAGGAGTCCTGGTAATTGTTGTCATTGCCACTACCATTATCATGATCATCCATGCTGGTACGAGTTGCATGCTTCAACAAGATCCAATAAATCTGTTCATGCAGTTTTGGTTACTTTTTCTGATGAATTGTAGTGCACTTCAGCACTGTATACAATAAGTTCATTATCTTATATAATAGCATCATGCTCCATTGTCTTCTTTAGTAAGGTTCTTCTGGTTCAATACCCTTTCTAACACATGTTGAGTTGCTGACTTGACCTGGTTAATAATTGCGCTTGTTTCACCTTTATGTGGATCACTACAAATTCCAAGCTACTCAACATAATGAGAATAATATTGTCCACATGCAAGAACTGCTGCCCTGTGTCTCAGTTCAAATGAGATCTTTCTTGGTAAAAACCACTTCTGTATTATAATACCAAGAGGTAAAACATACAGAAATGGTTAGAGCAGCACTCCTGACAAGCCAAGTGCATGAAGTTAAGCTTCTGAAGATAGGATCCAACTTCATAAATTAGCTGCATTAGATCCAACTTCTAAAATTTAGTTGTTGCCAAGTACTGACGGTCAACTCCGTTGACCGTCAGTACTCAGTGACAGTAGAGTTCTGAACCTTAAATAATCAACTATTTCTCTCTTACTTACATAACCACTCACTGGTTCACATAACTAACAATGCTCATAGTCATTATCTGTTGCATCCCATATCAACTGAAACAAGATTAAGCAAGCCCAGTATCTTTTAATAGAGTTCTTAGAAGAGAGTACTATCTGGAGAAACAAGTAAAGTTTCAAGCCTCTCAAACTAAACATTTTACATGCTCCAGCTGTAATTAAAGTTGTAGTAGAGTCAGAGAAGCTGTTTGTTATAGCACAGTAACACAGTTGTGCTTCGACAATGCTAGCCAAGGCGCGTAGTAATGCAAAAACGCAGTTATCTGCCTGTAGGACATATCATGCCTAAAAATATCAGTTAACCTGCGGACACTAAACAGTTCACATAAACTCTAGCTCAGCTGATTCAACAACTTACCAACTTTGGCCTTCACTGGGATTTTGTATTAAATCGTAAGTCACAAAAGCTCGCTCTGACTCCAGCACACATTCACAACTTTGCTCGGATTTACATGTCAGCTCATTAATACATTCTGTACAATAAACACTTTAACAAAAAAAAGCCTTCTAATATTATATTTACATACCACATTATGAACACACATACACCTCATTAAATTAATGACTTTCTCTATTATAAAAAGTTGCACAAGACTGGGGTGTAGTCATCAAATAATTTGTAAATAAAGAAAAAGAAGATCAACACTGGATTCAATGAACAATCATAAGCAAAACCATAAATATCTCTTAGCTCCTTTCTAGGCTTCCTCATTGACCATATGAGGAACATAGAAAAAAAAAATCCAAGAAGAAAATTGTACAACATATGAAAACTGCAATGAAAATTTAAGACTACTTTTTCATCTTACTCAACAACACTCTAGACGTGAAAATCTTAATTTAGCTTTTGTAAACACAGTAAATGTAACCACTGGTAAATCTAAAAATAATCATTTATGTTAAAATTATAAATAACAAAAGTAAATACCTGAAGTATATCAAGCTGTTTTTTCTTCATTTTTTCGGATTCAGTTAGCTTTATTTCCCAAGTTCTAAAATGCACAATTTGTTTAATAATAAATAAAAAGCGCAGAGCAACTGTATCTATTTTATTAAAACAATCATTAAAACAAGGATGCTAATAATTTAAACTAAAGAATGAGAATTTTAACAATTAAACAAACCTTTTTAAATTTTGCATTTCCTTTTCTTTACCACTTAATTCTGAACGCAAAGAAGTAATTTCTGCTAAACGTATTTCATGTTCAATATTTCTACCTTTTGAAGTGAGTTTTTTTAGCCTTTCAATCTCAGCTAAAAGCTCTGCAAGAAAATACAAACATCAAAGTATATACGATGATTTGATGAGAAATAATATATGAGGATTTGAAGGAATGTCATCTTCACAAATGCAATTACTTTCATCAGTGATGAGTTGCCTGGAAACATATAAAGCTGAGCTATTTTCAAAGAACATAGAATTTAAGAAACATCTACTGTATATTAATGATGGTATTGCATGTGTACAGAAAACAAAGTAATCTATCAGGTTGTCCGGAAAGTTCTGAACGATTTCAGGATTTGCGTCTTTAAGTCCTTTATGCAATAATCCTAATCTTAGTATGACTCGTATTTCAAAATTGCTTGCAGTATTGAAGCCTATCAGCTAAGTTCCACATTAAAAATCAGCATATATTTTGCTCCTTTCAGTCCTAATTGCCATTTGAAATGGATAACTAAAAGTTGCATATTTGCCACGTAATGCTTTTCTTCTTCAAAAAGGGTGAAAATGCTGCAGAAACATGTAAAATCATCTGTAGAGTTTATGGTGAAGATGCTGTAGATGAATCGACTGTTTGAAGATGGTTTGCAAAATTTAGATGTGGTGAGTTCAGCTTGGAAGATGACAGTTGTTGTGGAAGAGCCTCAACTTTAGATGACAATATTTTGAAGGTAACCATTGAAGAAAACTTGAATATTATGACTAGAGAACTTGCAGAGATGTTGGCAGTTTCCAAAAGTACAGTTCACTAACACTTAATGAAAATTGGGTATGTTTCTCGCTATGATGTTTGGGTGCCTCACAAACTGTCAGAACAAAATTGCATGAACCGGTATTCCATCTATGATATGCTTCTGCAACGTAATGAAACTAAGCCTTTCCTGAAACAACTAGTAACTGGAGATGAAAAATGGATTGTTTATGATAATATAGTGAGAAAAGGATCCTGGAGTTTGTGTGAGGATCTTCCAAAACAGTTTCTAAAGCAGAATGGTCATTCAAAAAAGTCATGCTTTGTGTCTGGTGGGATTTCAAAGACATTATTTACTATGAGCTATTCCCACAAAATCAGACCATCAATTCTGATATGTACTGCCGTCAGCAGTACACATCAGAATCAAAAGATCAAGGAATTGAGGCCAGCGCTCTTCAACAAGAGAGGGGTTGTGTTCCACCAGGACAATGCCCAACCACATGTGTCTTTGGCTACCCGCACAAAGTTGCATGAACTTGGGTGGGATCACTTGCCTCATCCACCATACTTCCCTGACATTACGCCATCTGCCTATCATTTGTTTTTGTCTCTGCAGAACTCTCTAAAAGGAAAATCATTTAATGACTTAGATGGTGTCAAAACCCACT
>JAOPUL010000001.1:16352393-16365606 GCA_027564515.1 Octopus rubescens | reverse complement strand
AATAAAACCCCACCCAGGTTAATCTGGGTGGGCTTCTTTTTTTTTTTACCATACAATTAAATTGCCAGAATAACAAGCTATACATTAGGTATCTCAATCTATTCTTACAAGACACTGCACTATCAATAATAATAAAATGCCTAAGTAAGCAGGGAGGGAGAATATAGAAGTATGTTGCTGTATAAGGCAGTTGCTTATAAACAAATTAACACAAGAAACAATAATGAACCATGGGAACTTGGCTGTATTGAAATTACAGATACTTTAACATGACAATGCATGCATGACAAAGTGCAAATGTGCTGAGAGAAAAGTTGGGCATAAGAGGCATCAGATGCAACATGCAAGAGAGAAGACTACGTTGGTTTGGACATGTGATGCATATGAATGAAGACAGCCGCATAAAGAAGTGCTGACCACTTAAAGTGGATGGCACCCATGGAAGAGGGAGACCCATGAAGACATGGGACGTAGCAAGGACTAATCTCAGGATGTTGGGCCTCACAGAGATGACAATGGACCGAGATGTCTGGTGATATGAGGTTCTTAAGACCCGCCCACTTCAGCGAAACTGAGTTCTGGAAGTGCTGTGTGTTCCACCCACATGTAACAATAACATTTTTCACATACCCCACCCAATAAACCAAACTACATCTCGTCTCTTCCTCACATTTCATGCATTATGCTTATCTCTTGCTCCTCAATCCTGTCCTCACTGCCCTGCTCATTGTATCATTGCTATCCTGTTGTCTCCCACCTCTTTTATATACTCAGATTTCACCAGTAACTGCACCCCCCCCCATATTTGCACCCATGTGAAGTGCTTACACCTTACTCATGCATCCTTGGCAATACTCTACCAACCCATTTATATTCTGATCCCCGTAACTTGAGGGTATGTCCTGGCACTTTGCCACCATCTCTCTTGCTCTCTCTCATTCTTGATCACTCTCTCTTTCTCTTGCTCCCTCCCTCTGACTGGGTAACCATTTATCTTCTCTACAGCAAGACAACCATTTCTATCCCTCTGTCACACTCTAACCTCTCATCACCTGGCACAAGGCCACCTTCTTTAATACCCCCTCCCCCCACTTCTCAGAAGATCTTTGTTTTGCGAGCTACTTGGTAACCCTGCCAGTGCTAGTGCCACGTAAAAAGCATCCAGTCCACACTGTAAAGTGGTTGGCATTTGGAAAGGCATCCAGTTGTAAAAGCCATGCCAAATCACACCTCACCAGTGCTGGTGTCACGTAAAAAGCACTCAGTCCACTCTATAAGGTGATTGGTGTTAGGAAAGACATCCAGCCATAAAAACCATGCCAAAACTGACAGTGAAGCCTGGTGCAGTTTTCTGTCTAGCCAGCTCCTGAAAAATCGTCCAACACATGCCAGCATGGAAAACGGACGTTAAATGATAATGACCATACCATGCAACATTGAGATAAGTAACCATGTCCTTCTATATCTAACTTCCCCACCATTTTTGGAAATGAATCTATCTGAATATCAACATGAAACAATGGTATAGATTTAAGGGTATAGTTTAAAAAATATAAATGCACATGCATACAACTTACTTCAAGAAACAATACACTGAGAATAGGTATCACAATAGAGCTCCGTAGAAGGGGAGACAAGCACAGCTTGACCACACAAAAACCCACTTTTTGCTTCAGCATTTTCATGTCAAAATACTTTTTTTCCATGGACAATTATATATCATTTGAAAGTTCTGGATGTGAACTTTCTTCTCATATACTTTTGATCAAAATCTGACACTTGCATATCATGCCTGGTTCCTTCAATTACCCAGTTATTTCTACCCATTCACAAAGTTCGTCCTATTTTTGATTTTTACTGCTGAATGGTAGCCCTTGTTCTAGTTCAATGTGCAGGACACTATAACTTGATTTGTGTTGAAAATGATACACTCATGAAGAGGACTGTTTTTGCTTTATTTTGATATAAAAGTGAAAATTTTATCATTAATTTACACTTAGAAAAGAACATATTTTCTTCAAGATTACCATAAGAAAGAAAAATTTCTCGAGAATTCAATATGGCCATTGCTGAATCTGGCGACAAGATGGTGAAACAGCGCAAAGTCGATAAAAAGGGTACTAACATGGCTGTTTGTATAGGATTAACGCCTACTGATGCTACTTGTCAAACTGACATATTCCTGTATGGCAAGAGCTGAAACATAACACGAATCCAAGGCTTCAAACATCGAGTGAGCCAGAATTTCAAAGAATGGACGAACTAATTACTAAGTATAAAAATGCACTAAATTGAGCTGCATAAAGTCTTCTAGAGTCCAAAATTAGCATGGAATCGCCATATTGAGAATGTGGTTTATTCCTTCTCTTTCGACATGTGAATATTCTTGTAGATGTAAATTTTATTTCACTTTGAGAAATATTGGTCAAATTTTGCCAATAAAAATTACATTGTGACAATGAATATTAGTCTTATGTGATGTTTTTCTTTTTTCCAATTTTGAATAGTTGGATAATTTGTGGTAGTGTTTACATTTTCACAAGTAGTGCTGATTCGTTTTGGGCTGTTTTTTCTCTCTCCTACTAACAATTTTGTAAGTTATAGATGTTTTTAAAATCCTTTTATTTTGTTTTTACTGCTAAAGCAAGGAACTTTCACATTTTATTTGTTTATTAATCTAGGTTTACATACAATTCTGAGAAAGGTATCAGGTGGTCATGGGATATGCTAGAAACAGCTAAATCTCCCTTAAATCACACCTTTTCACCTGAAATTATTTTAAAAATGTTTTTACTGAAAAGGCTTCTCTCTTCATTTTTAATTGCATAATGTAAAAAAAATTGACCAAAATCGGACCCGGATGGGTGAAAAAAATCATAAATTTTCGAAAAAGGTTTCTCATAAAAAGTTTCCCCCCATCATTTCCAAAGCCACGGTGAAAAATAATTGGGAAAAAAATCAGTCAAAACGGAGAAAATTCAACTTATGTGGGCATCCCGATGCAAAACGCTACCTTTATAGCCATTTTTAATAGTCTATTAAAATGTTATTGAAATGGTATCATGTCTCAGGATTTATGTAGTTCTATACCTACTACAAATGTGCCAGGATTCAGCTGGGTCTGAAGACACTGCAAAATCAACAGTTTGTTACATGCAACAAAATAGGCTTTATATAAATATTTTAAAAATTGCCAACAAAATGTTTCGTTTCCAAGAACCTGAAAAAAAAAAGTCAAATGCTATAGCATGGTCACTATTAATTTGTGTAATTTGAAGATGATTATCACCTCAGTCTCAAAGATATGACATCACAAATATGGCTAATTATTCATTTAGGCCAATTAGGCAAGATTTTGACCAATTGACCAACCATCCGAATGGTCGTATTTACTAAAATATTCATCCAAATTTCACAAATGAGATATCAAAAGGTTTCTTTTTGGATGTTCTCCAAGAAACAAGTACACTAGTAGATTTAAATATTTTCAAAAATCCATTGTGATATCTACTGAGAATACAAATTAGCAACATATCAGTTAAGTGAAGAAACAAAGGTTTTATTGTTTAAGTTTTGTTCTGTGTTTAAGTTATTTTAAGATAAAGAAATAGTAACTTACCAGTTGATGATGTTCAACTCCAGCACCACATTTTCTATTCATATCTTGGTGATGTTTGTGTTCAATTAAGCAGTCCATTACTTCAGAGGGATCAACATCATTATCTAATTGATCCTTAAATTAAAATATAATTCATTCTACTCAAGCCGAAATTATTATATTTATCAATGCATTTGATAGAGAAACACACAAAATATTATTAGAACAATGTGATAAAAATATGAACAGTTTTTGATATCATAATACATATTTTGGATAAAAAAATACTATTAATTTGATGAATTGTGGAAAACAAAATTATTTGGAAGAGATATTTTTCAGTTTCACATGCATTCTTTCATACTCGCAAATTATATATGTGAAGCAACCTTTTTACAGTTGGATACCCTTCTTACTGCTAACAGCTCAACTGTGAAGCACAGAGTGGAAACCAACTAAACATTTTGACTAATCATTTCCTTCCAGAATGACTTTATAGTGTTTTCATATTTAAAATTTTATGTCTTTTTGAAAATTGTGTTTATGACACTTCACCCTCCAATTTTACTTTTAAACCCAACACACACACATGTAAACACTTCTCTATTGTTGCCTTTCAACCAAATTGCTATATACTCTGCCACCACTAAAATAAGCAGTTGCTTTTAAAAAAACATGCACAAGTCTTCTACTCCATGAATTCTCTTTCAACATGTAGTTTTCCTATTCAAGTATTTGTTATAGATGCATGGTCTGACCCTTACAAATTCCATCATTTCAGTACGTCCCCTATGCCTTTACCCTCACTGATTTTACCACCCCAATAACCAATAAACAATTCAGAGCACATTTCTTTCAAACATTTTTGCAACAATTTCTATGTATAGATTTCTGTACAGGAGAAAATTTGAGAAATACATAATTATCTGAATGATTGTATTGCAGATATTAAATTCTTTTACGTCTTCATTCTTAGATGCATAGATGTACATTTATCTATCCTAGTGTTTCCCAACATATGCATTAATATTTCTGTTGAAGTTATGAAATCTCCAGCAAACGTTTTTGATTTTACAGTACTGGGCTATTTACTTGCAAGTAGGTGTACTCAGGTTTTAAAAATTGTCTTCGTCAAACGCACAATACAACAGTAGTTATAGGACATGAACTGCTACTAATCACCTCAGCTGATTGTTCAAATAATCTACAAAATAAGCCATCTGGGGCATTTTTCAAGAAAAAGTGAGGAAAAAAAGTTGTTCATTAAGACAACATTTACATAATTTCAAAAAATGCTTACTTCACAGAATTTTTTTATCATAGGTGTACATGCTCGAATGAGAATAGCATCCAGCTCAATGTTTTCATCTTCCTCTTCAGTAAAGCTACGCACAGCTTCTTGACATTCATCAGATAATTTCTCATAATTATCTTGCAAACATCTTACTTCCTGGATAAAAAAAATGTAAACACAATTTTTAATTATAAATATTATACATTTCAGCAATATTATATCTAGTTTTTTAGCAGTTGCTTGAGTAAATGTTAGAATAAAACAGTATAAAAAACAATTTCTTTCAAGAGGTTGCTGTTCCAATTCATTGTTAACTAATTAGTATTTAAAATAAAGGTCTTACTAATTTTTTAAAAGATAATGAAGAAAAGTTTAAATATAACCGAAAAATAAAATGCAAAAAGTGTTTCTCATTACTCTGATGTTGGTGAAACTAATAGAGTATCATACTAACTGGTTTGTAGTTTTAGTTGGGTTGTGTTCCAAATTCAAATCTTAATGGGTGTCTACCCTTGTTTCCATCCTTCCAAGATCAATAAAATAATATACTGATACTAGTAATATACTGGAATCAATTTTACTATACTTGCGTAACTGAAAAGAGCAGCCAAGACTCACAAATCACACATTTCTTTAATAAAGGCTAAATTGAACAATATAGTTCCTGATATACAAACGAGATTGGTATTACTGAAAAACGATTCGTCATAGTTTTTCGATGGTGACTGATCTGAGACTACATGACAACACCAAACTGAGCCTGGAGCCAATGACAGAAGGTTTCTGCTTGGGTGCACAATGTGATACATATAATAATCAAACTTCCTTCAAATCATATCCTACCGTATTAACTTAGGAAAGGATACATTGGAGAATGTGGTTCCATATATACAGACAAGATTTTAGAAGTGCACATACACTCATACACACACACATTGGAGAGTGACTGTAAATAAATTACTTATAATTAACCTTAGGATAAAATCAGTGATGGATATATTTTACTGGCTTACATTTTGAGTTCAAATCTCATTGGATTTAACCTTTATCCTCTTGGTGTCAATAAAAGAATGCTCCAGTAATATAAAGTCAACGTAAATCATTATAATATTACTCTCTTGCAAAATTAATGACCAGATTTTAAATAATTTGTCTGGATCATATTCCTAAAGAGACCAGTGCTTATCTCTCTCTCTCTCATACTTTAGCCTCTCAACACCTGACGTAAAGCCACCTCCTCTCTCTCAAATAATCTCCCACTTAGTTGAGGGGGGGGGGGCTTTTTTCTTTTTCCTGTCATGCAAGTTACTCGGTGACCTCACTAGTGCTAGTGGCATGAGTAAAGCACCCAGTATAGACTGCAAAGCATTTGGCATTAGGGAGGACATCAAGCTGTAGAAACCATGACACTGGAGCTTGATACAGCCCTGTGTTCAACCCATGCTAACATGGAAAACAGATGTAAAATAACGATGATGATGTCAATGATGATGGTGATAATGAGGAGTTCCTTGAAGACTTTCCTTTTCTTTAGTCTTGCAAGTTACCTGGTGACCTCACTAGTGCTGGAGCCATGAAAAAAGCATCCAGTACACTCTGTAAAGTGGTTGGCATTAGGAAGGGCATCCAGCTGCCATAGCAGACATGGACACTTGATGCAGTCCCCAGACATGTCAGATCCTGTTGAACTGCCCTATCCATGCTAGGAAGACAAACATTAAATAATGATGATATGTAATCTTTTTTTAGATAATAAAGTGAAAATAGTTACTAAGCTAAGTACAAAAGTATTTAAAATTAACCTTTCACTCATAATTACACAAATATTTCCTTTTCTTCATTAGTTTAAAGAAAAACAGTGCCGAATAACCATTATAACCTTAAATAGGGTAATATGCATGTTAGCTGAGTAACTTGAGTAACCAAAGAATCATATATTTGAATCCTACCATTAAATATATTGAACTCTCTTCCTGGAAAAGATTATCAAATTATAATGTCTTACTTTAGCAAGCTGCAAAGTGGTAACAAGGAGAGATACGGTTCACTGTAACAAACACAGTGGTACTGTATAACTGACTGACATTCTATATTTCACAATATTACCATGTGCCGGTGACACGTTGAAAACTCCCGCGTCGGTGACACGTTGAAAACATCCGTGTTGATGACACATTGAAAACACCAGGTTAAAAACACCAGTGTCAGTGACAGGTTAAAGGTATCCGGTACACTCTCTGGAGTGGTTGATGTTAGGAAGAATAGTAAAGAAGAATTGAGCAAAGTGTTTAGTATAGAGTGTGAGTAGGAGGAGATGCAGGTGAACAAGTAAATTCATATAAGAAGGGAATAGATTTGTCCAATTCAAAGAAACAGAGACTGCTTCAGCAACAGTAAGTATGACTGAATTAGACAACTACATTATGAGCTAGTTGTGAAAAAAAGGTTTGTATATATGTCTTTGTGCATTCACATACATATACTACATTCAAGATGTGTGAGCAGAGTTCTAGAGTAGACAGTATTTTCTGACTCTGAAGAAGAAAAGATCCAACTTTTGACGTATTCTTCATGGAGAATATGGAATTTCTATGAAAGAATTTGGAAAAACTGTTAAGCCTACCTTTTTAGTGTTGTGGGTTTGCTTGCTTACGATGTGCTTTATTTGTGATTTGTTATTTTTAAACAGTGACTAAATTGTTAAGTACACATTGTAGAAAGATAAAATATTTCAAGAAAACACAAACCAGAATTCACATTCTCACCTGTCCTTTATCAGTTTCAAATGAACAATACTGCCCCAAATTTTGCAGACAAGCATTTTGTATTGAAGGCATTAAATTTACACTGTGTGCCCTTTGCCTCATTACACGCTTAATTTCATGTTTACATGCACGTGAAACCTGTTAAAAAAAAAGACAAAATGATTATTACAGTATCATTCTTAAGAAAATGTGGAACAGTACTCATTTTCAGTACAAACACATTGCTAACTAGACATATGTTAATATGCTTTTCCTTGGCAAGCTTCATCATCACTTTAATGTTCATATTTCCATGCTTGCATGGGTCAGACAGAATTTGCTGACAGACTTTCCGTGGCTGGATGCACTTCCTGTTGCCGGACCTCACCTGTTTCCAAGATAATTTCTCCTATAACCAGACATGTTTTCATGGAAGATTGGAAACTACCATGTGATGTCAAAACAACGAGATACTGAACACACACGATGATGATGAGCTTCCTTCAGTTTCCATCTACCAAATCTACTCACAAGGTTTTGGTTGGCCCTGAGCTATAATAGAAGATACTTGCCCAAGGTGCCATGCAGTATGACTAAACCCAAATCCATGTGGCTGGGAGCAAGCTTCTAAACTCCACAGCCACGCCTACACCAAAAAAATGGATGTGAAGGGCATACTGCCATGTGCAGTGCTGTAGTGAAGTACCCTGATCTGAAGTTTCCTACAACTTCCCAGTTTGATCTACACTAACGTGATAGACAAACCAAACTGTACCTTTAATAAATCCAATTCTTAGATATGATGGGTGCATTTGACTGTATGTGAAACATCGGAAACAGCAACTTGGACAGAGTGAGTATAGGGACACCTAACTAGAACAGAGCAGTCAAAAGATTCAGCAACTGAAATTCTACCCAGTTTTTGGGGTGGAATAATTTCTCTTTATAGACAGCATTACTGGGAAATATAAGTTAAACGTGGGTCTGTAGCTATTTAATCCTACTTGTTTTACATTTTGTAGATGGTAGTAGGATTTGTAATATACTCCCTAATATCAAAGAGCAAAGTATTAAAATCTGAAGTAATAGTCTAAGAAATCATTTCAAAAGTATTTAGAATAACTCCTCTTATTTTAGTATATAATGAAGAACCATCCTATGGTACACTGCTATGTTGAGGTTCTGTTCTAACTACAAGATATTAGCTGATCAAAATAAAGATGTTAACTGGCCAATGTTTTGTCAAAATTTAATTGTTCTCTGTATTCTTCAATAATTTGAATCTTTCATTGTTTGTATCATTATTGTACAAAAATTTGTTCAAATGGATGAACAAATTTTAAATTCAGTGTCTTCTATTGAATATTATCTTTTATCAGTTTCAGTCATTAGACTGTGGCCATGCTGGGGCACCACCTTGAACTTTTAGTTGAATGAATTGACCCCAGTACTTATTCTATTGATATCTTTTTCCGAACTGTTAGGTTATTGGGACGTAAACTAACCAACACCGGTTGTCAAGTGGGGGACAAACACAAGGACACACACACACAGTATATACCTATATTTATACGACAGGCTTCTTTCAGTTTCCGTCTACCAAATCCACTCACAAGGCTTTGGTCGGCCCGAGGCTATAGTAGAAGACACTTGCCGAAGGTGCCACGCAGTGAGACTGAACCCAGAACCATGTGGTTGGGAAGCAAGCTTCTTACCACACAGGTTTAACTTCTTTCATTATTGTAAGCATGTCATTGAAAATATCAACCTGCAGGCTGATGACACCAAGAAATTTTAATTTAAGTGAACTTCATATGAAGATGAAGCATTTAAAACTTACCTGTTGCGAGGGTTCTGAATCTCTTTTGATGAGATTGTATAGACAAGGCAAGATGAGCGGACTATTGTTAGGGCCTCTTGGATTATACCATTCTTTGTCTGCATGGCACAAATTCACTGCATCTTTATGACAATGATTATAAACCTGTTCATCGAGTCTGTAATAGAATTTATGATCATAATAAATTTTTTAAACTTTACTTTTGCAAATCTGAAAATATTTCTGAAATTAAAACTTTTCAGATATTCAATTTGATCTCTTGTATATTTGTCACAGCCCACTAATCTCTGGTGTTTCTATTTACACAAGGTTTCAACTGGTGTATAGCCCTTATAAGTACACTCTTGTGCAACTTTACATGATAAAAAATTACAAATCAAATGTAACAGATCATCAAAAACCTAAATATTTTTTTTCCAAATCAAAACAAATATTGCAAGTAACTAAAATACAATAGTAATAGCTTCTAATATAGGTACAAGGCCAGAAACTTGGGTGAAGACACCAGCTAATTATATTAATCTCAGTACTTTATCAACTCCAGAAGAGATGACAGGTAAAGTCAACCATGGCAGGATTTGAACTCAGAATATAGAGAGCAAGAGTTAATATCATAAGGTTGTTCAAGGCTCTAATGATTCTGCCATTCCAAATAATAACACAGTAAACTTTGAAGATCAGTTAAAAAGGAACAATAGTTTTGCTGTAGTTGAGTTTTAAGACAAGGATAGAGAATCATTACCACTATTATCACCTTCAGGTGCTAACAGAATTATAAATCATAGTCAAAATGAATTAAGCTTCGTCACAATAACAGCATGGTCTTCTATTTCAATTGTACCATGTTCCAATGGGTGTGAAGACATTGCAAGTTGAAGATTGACTCAATCACAGAGAAAAGTGCAAAAAAGAACTTAATTAGGAATCCAAACAGCACCAAAACCAGAGCTTTCCTGGAGCTCATTAGAACCCTACAGCACAGGTTAAAAGGTTTCAACAAACCTTTAAAAGTAGATGATTGAAATTTATACTTTATAATTTATCAAAATAATTTATAAAATATAAAACAAAATTGTTTCCTTACCTAAAATCTCTTGATATGAAATATTGAATTTCAATCAAACGCTCTTCACATTCATCAGTCATTTTATCTGTTCCAAGTTTTTCCATCAGACAACTCATAATTCTTAATAAAAAATGACAAATTTATTATACTATTAATTAAAAAATTATGAAATCGTTGTACAAACACTTTTCCTTTAATTTGTACTAAAAGTCAACTTTCTGAAATCAATTATTTATTGCTTGTACAGCATTATTCAAAATATTTTAAAAGATTTTTTTTTAATATGAGGGAAACATACCAAATAGTAACACAAAACCATAAATTTATAATCATTAAAAAAATCTTTTCTGACTAATATATATCAATAAAAAGTTTTAGTAAAATAGCTAACTTACCTTGCATCACCTGGTTGGATACTTCTGCATGCAACATCAACAACAGGTTGACATGCTTTTTGTAAAGCACGGTCAATACGAAAATCTTGTCCAACATCAGCCTCATGCAAAAGGTTAGTTAACTAAAATATAACAAAAGAATTCATACTCTATTATACAATACCTGAAATATAATTTAATTAAAAAGTTTTTCACAAATTCTGCACAGTTACTGCCAGTACAAAGGTGATTTTTCATTTCATCAACAATTATACTACAATTACACATAACAATATTTTAATGTCCAACAGTATAATGTTACTTTTCAGCCAGCACTTATTCATTTATACCAGTGGTTCTCAACCACTTTGATTCCTATTTTACTCTCCTGGACCTCCATAGCCATTCAATGCATATAAAAAAATCCTACTGTATTTTTATAATTAAATATTATTAGGAATTGTATAAAAAAGATAAAATATTTTGTGTATAGTAGAAGTATAAGCAATTTATTGCACAAAGTTTAACAACAAAATCTTATATGGACCCCGGTTGAGAACCACTGATTTATACTATGCATGCACAGCATCATTGACATCCCCCTTGCATACATCAGGTGATGACTTATTGGCTAATCACTTTTCAGCTGAGTTGTACTTTATCCTCATACAGATTATCATTACACATCCAACAAATCTAACTTGCCTAATCTCTCTCTAGATTCTACAGATCTTTCACATTCAATAACCATATCAGTATTTTACAGTATCTTGCTTCATACAGTTTGTCTTCCAGACAGTAAGATAAACTCTTTTTACTAACAAAAAAACTACTTGCTAAATTTTTCCACTCCTTTATTTTAGAAACATTGGTTTCACTAAAGCCCTTCTTTTAGTTTTTAATAACTTTGATTTTAACCTCTTGACTTGTACTGAAGTCATGCATTGCTTTCTGTAGATGCTATTTACAAGTTTGCTACAGTTTGCATTTATATAATAAGTTATTTTGGCTGAAATAAATACCAGTCATCATTGCCAATAAAGTGTAGCAAATACCTGGAACCATAGTCACCATAGCAATGTGTTACTACGATCTGCTCAGAACAAACTGACCAACTACTATTTTTCAATAACCACAACTGATTGACTGTAATATATACAGCATCTAACACACTTTACAGGTAACTGACAGAGAATTGTGTATGTTTTGTACATGTGGAAAGTGTGTACATATAAATTCATGAGACTATTTTACAATGAAATATACATTTAGGAATTGATTTGCTTAAGCAGTCAGATTTGTTTTCATGCATAACATTAATGTATTTTGTTTAGAATGCCAATATTTATAAACTGCATAATGACATGAATAAGCTATCCTATATACTTATGTTGATTTTATGTGTTAGTGTGTACTGCTAATTGCCCAACTGACAAAGTAAGGTTTGGAAGATAAATCACATGTTCTTTTTTTTTTTTTGCAGCCTCTTATTGAAATACATTGCCACTTATCTATGTCTAGCAAGCTGGCTAAACAGTTCAAGGACACCATTTCACTGAAGTTTCCAAATACTACTGCATATGTAAAAGACTTGAAATCCTAGTTGACTGTCCAAGAAAACAATACTGTATTATGAACACAGTATATTAGAATTTTGTCATACTGATCTCTAGACCAATATAACAAACAAAATACTAATTATGTACTCTAGACCAGTGGTTTCCAAAGTGGGCATACTGCCTCCTCTTTGGGAGGGTGGGGCAATGGATGTAAACAACAAATTAATGGATTTATTAGGTTAAGTTTTATTTGTGAAATACAGTTGTTTTGAATTGGCTGCAGAAAGTGGTTTATATTTGTGGTGATGAGCAGGGGGCACAAGGAATCTGGCCCGGATGCCAACCCAAAAAAGTTTTGGAACCACTGCTCTAGACCATGGATATTTTCCTGCAGTTCTGATAATCTTGTTATGTTTCATCAAAGTTATGGTTAACTCTTAAAGATAAAGCTTGATGCTTCTAGACTAAAGAAGACAGAGACAGTTTTATGAGAAACAAAACGAATAAGACTGTTATTAAACATTTTTCCAAAAAATATCAGAATGTCAATAGACATAGAAAATACTTGAAGAGATTTATATTGTGCTGTGATTTTTTTTTTAAAAAGATAAAAATGTTCACATGAACATTTGAGCAGTTTATTTGCCTATGTAAAAAATGCATATCATCATACATATATTGGTATAAATAATGAAATAATAATTCCCCAATCTGCTCTTTACCACAAATACTCCACTT
>JAOPUL010000001.1:16335617-16349346 GCA_027564515.1 Octopus rubescens | reverse complement strand
GTAGTAGTAGTAGTAGTAGTAGTAGTAGTAGTAGTAGTAGGAGGAGGAGGAGGAGGAGGAGGAGGAGGAGGAGGAGGCCGTGGTGGTGGTGGTGGTGGTGGTTGGGAGAGGGGAGAGAAAATTAGAAGAATTGTTCTTTAGATCTAAGTCAGCTTTAGTTGGAGAAATCTATGGTGAAGGGTATTCCAGCTATGAGTAGCTCATGTTTTAATCAATCTTAGAGTATCTTATCTGTCTTTCAATTTTCAAAAAATAGTGTAGTATTTGAAGGAGATATGGTTGCTGTTTCTAGTAGGTTGAGTTACCAAGCAGAGGATCTCTCATTGGCTCATTTGAAGATTTGTAGAAAGAGAACAAAAAGAATTCCAGTTACTGTTCTCATCTCGTGTATTCTACTATAAATTATATTGTCAATGATTTTTTATATTAACAGTATTATTTCAAGGCCTTTTTCTATTTCAATATGGAATCTGTGCATATAAAAGAATGGCAGGGCACTTGCATATTTCCATGGATTTTTAATTTGTGGCCTTTTCAACAATTTATTGATGATGGGAATTCTATTATTTCTAAATGAAGGATATCCATTTGATTAGCTTTTATGAATCTCTTTTTCAGTTTCTGAAAATGTTTTATCCCTTACATTATAGCACATAAACTGAAATGTCACAGTTCATCTTTTAAAGTATGCATTGCTACTGTTAATACTATCAGTATTATGATAATAGTATTTATAGAGCAGCGAGCTGGCAGAATCGTTAGCACGCCGGGCAAAATGCTTAGCGGCATTTAGTCCGTCTCTAGGTTCTGACTTCAAATCCGCCGGGTTCGACTTTGTCTTTCATCCTTCCGGGGTCGATAAAATAAGTACCAGTTTAAAATTGGGGTCGATGTAATCGACTAAACCCCTCCCCCGAAATGGCTGGCTTTGTGCCTAAATCAGAAACCATTATTAGGACTTCATTTGCCAATTTAAATAAAAGAATTTCAAGTCTCTGTCCTAGATGGCTGACCAACAGTTCCATGTCCGCTTGCCTCTGGTCTATATGTATCGCGCCCCTCCCCCGTCCATATGTCTCGTCTGACTGACTACCAATCGCCTGTGTGATGCCACGTAAAATGTACGAGCGCTAGAATTACCAATCGCCTGTGTAATGCCATGTAAAAGCACAAGCGCCGAGAATTCCGGTGCCGGTGGCACTTTAGAAGCACCCAACAGACACTGTAATGTAGTTGACATTGACCCAGGTCTACATACGTCGTTCCCTGGTCTATGTGTACCCCAGCCCTATGTCTGCCTGTCCCCGGTCTACATGTCTTCCTTCCCTGGTTCATATGTCTGTGAAAATCCGGTGCCAGTGGCACGTTAACAGCACCCAGCACACACTCTGATATGGTTGGCATTAGGAAGGGTATCCAGCCGTAGAAACCAAGCCAAATCAGACTGGAACCTGGTGCAGTATATTTTCCCATCGATTTACACTACTATAAACAGACAAAAGCCAATGAGAGCTTTTGACTGATCTGCCAACTACAAGAAACAGCAACCAAATCTCCATCAAATCACATTCTACTGCCATACAAAAATAAAAAGGGACATGTAGAATGAGGTCCTGGTTTCCCTGTACATAAGAAAAAAAGATGGGATGGATACAGCTGCAATGCCTTCGATCACAGGTCAATTCAATGAGTTGAACTGGGGATAAACACTCAACTTTAGTTTTTTTTTAATTTTTATTTTATTTTTCAATGTTTATATGGTTTAAACAGGTCTCCTCTAATAAAGCGTCATGCCATTTGTTGGGGGGCTGTAAATAAAAAAAATTTTTTTTTTTTTTTCAATGCGGTTCTGCACTCTACCACCAACAACACTGTTCTCTATTATTCTCTCCATTACTAACCTTTCAAAATAAATCTGTCCCGTCCATCATGGGAGCACTTCTTCACTTTACGAGATGCAAGGCAACCCAACAATGCCAGTACCACAAAAAGTATCCAGTACATTCTGTAAGTCATTGGTAACCAATTCGAGCAACGACAATGCAGAGCTTGAGGAGACACTTTAGTCTTTCTGACAGCAAGGCAACCTCTGTAGTGCTGGTGCCACTTAAAAAAATGTAGCCAGTACACTGTAAAGTGATTGATGTTAAAGAGTTTCCAGCCAGAGAAACCATGCTCAGAATTGCTGAAGCATGGAATAAACTACCTACATCAGTTGTTAGCTGTCAGGACACTATATCCTTCAAAACTTCCATGCTTCCTGAAATTTGCCAACAGTACATCCCCCCCACCCAATTTTTATTTTTTAAGACTTATTCACTGTTCACTTCCTGTCCATATTGTATGTATTGTTCACGCAGATTTGATTACTTTTTCTGTTGTAGTGCACCTGAGTACTATATACAATAAGTTCATTATTATTTAAAATGAAACATTGGAGCACGACATAGTCCTCTGACCCATTGGATCCTTTGAAACCATCCTGCCCATGCCAGCATGGAAAATGGATTAAAAACGATGCTGATGATGATTATACCTTATACTCATTAACAAAAGACAAAAAGAGCCGCAAGGTAGTTGATTAGTTAGGATGCTACTAGTTGGCTTCTGCTTTTTTTTTTCTTCTTTCAGATTGATGCTTGTCCAACCCATGCTAGCATGGAAAACGGACATTAAATGTTGATGAATATGATGATGAAGGTTCAATATCTGATAAAAATTTGTTTTGCGCATATGCGTGTGTGAGTGAGTATGTATTGGACAGGAATTACTGATAAATTAGTGGGTTGAATAAAAATATATAGTAATTATTTCATCTGAGTTACTTTATTTTACACTCAGGTATACTTACCTATTCAATAGATATTGATAAAATAGTACTAGGCAAAGAACTGAGGTGGATATAATTACCTAAAATCTCTGAAAGTTTTAGTTTTGGGACTGTAGCGTTGAAGGTAGTTCTTCACTTCATGGCCACAAACCAAAAACTAAAACCAATTAAAGAACAAGCAGAAAAATAATAGAAAATAAATCACAACTGTAGTGAAGGCCAAAATGGATAAAGTGGAGATTAGAAGAAAAAAATTCCAGGTATAGATAGAAATACGAATGCCTGTTAACTAATTCTTATACCAAGTTCAAACAGTAATTTATAGGCAGAGAGTTTGTCCAAGACATTCTCATGCCAATCATCATCTTCATTTAACATCTATTTTCCATGCTGGCATGGGTTGGACAGTTTGACTAGAGCTGGCTAATTGGAGAGTTGCACTAGATTCCAGTCACCTGTTTTGACTCGGTTTCTATGGCTGAATGCCCTTCCTAACGCCAACCACTTTATAGAGTGTACTGGCTGCTTTTTACATGGCACCAGCACTGACAAGATCACCGGGTAACTCGCAAGACAAAACCCCTTCAGCTGGGAGGGAAGCATTAACCAAGGTGGTTTAGGCCGCTGTGGTAGATGGGGCTTTGTGAGTACAGCAAAGCACCAGATATCTTGGTCCTTTGCCATCTCCTTCAAAATGCTCAGTGTCTTGAGATTGGCCTTCAGTACTTTGTCCCATGTCTTCTTGGGTCTCCTCTTCCACAAGTTCTATCCACTTTAATTGATCAGCACTTTTTTATGCAACTGTTTACATTCATACACATCACATGACCAAACCAGCACAGTCTTATCTCCAGCACACTGCATCTAATTCTTCTTATGCCTAACTTTTCTCTCAATACACTAGCGCTCTGTCGCACATGTACACTGACATTGCATACTAGTGGAGCATATCAGCTTCATTCCACTCTAGCATTCGCATGTCCTCTGCATTCAGGGCCCACATCTCACTACCATGTGGCATTGCTGTTCGTTTACATGCATCATATAATCTTTCTTTCACTCAGAGAGAGAGACGTTTGGTTGCAAATAGAGGTAGAAGCACTCTGAATTTTCTCCATCCTATTCTTTACTAATAGTATTTAGTAAATTTCTGATATAGTTGCCATATTGCATGAAACCATTTCAACAAATATGATGGAAAAAAATAAAACATGTTTAGGCAGATGTCAAAGCTTAAACTTTAGCCAGGAAGATTATTTAAAATAGTTTTTGTTTCAATTACTATAACTGTCACTACAATAGTTTTAAAATGAATGGAAGACTAAATCACTAATCCATTTCAACCTAACCTATATTATCTGTGCAAGGATTATTTCTGCCAGATGTTCTACAGCTGAATGGTCTTTAATACAATGGCTATTGAAGAAGGAAGGATTAGAAAGATGAAGCACATAATACAGTGTGTCTAGCACAATTTTAACGTTTGACAAATAAACTAGAAGCTCATTCTTTAAAATGTAAATAACCTTTTTTCAGAGTATTCTCCAAACACAGCATCACCGAAGCCCTTTGCACCACTGCAGAGCCTTTAGAATCTTTCAAGCAAGAATATTGCTCAATGTCATTATGGCAAGCAGCAAAAAATCCTTTCTCAATTTTAATATCCTCTGCAATAAGTTGTTGACGTAGCACAAGCTTTTGTCGGCACTAAAATGAAAATAATAGTTTTCAATTACAATAGGATTCAAAATTTTGTTAAGACTTCACGCAGAACAATTTTATATTTTATTCAACAAGATTGATTAATATCCCTGATATGGTGTTAGCACTACCTGTTCTATAGATTTACATTGAAAGATTTAGTCTTTGTGTATTGAATTCTTATTTAGACACCTTCCTACAAATATTATCTACCTAAGCTGGAAATTAGTATTCAGTCGTTCTGTCTCTTTTACCATGTTAGCATGAGTTGGACTGATACTTATTTGAGATAACATTTTACACTGGATGCCCTTCCTATATTTCCAACCCTTACTTGTTTTACAAGGGATTTCTATTTTCTACCAGAGATACATGGCGTATTATTATTCAGTGAATGTAAACACGACATCAGTTTTTTTTTACTCAGGTTTTCTTATGTGACATGGAATATTAACATGGCATTCACACACACATACATGACAGGCATCCTTATAGTTTTCATCTAATAATTACACTAACAAAGCATTGGTCAACCTGAGGCAATAGTAGAAGACACTTGCTCAAAGTGATATGCTGTGGGTAAAAACCCAAAACCATGTGGTTATGAAGTGATCTCCATATCCACAAAGTTGTCTCCATGCCTAAAATATCAAAGTTCTGTTGACTGTAAATTGTAAAAAATTGTTTTTTTAATAGATGATAAAGAGTTATTTAGTAACTTTCACTCTTGAAAGTACTTCTGGTTATCAAGTTTTAACACACAACTGGATTTGAATAAAATTTAATAAACTAAAGCTCCATAATTTTAAAGAAAATTCCTATCTTAATCATGTAAGTTGATGAAGACCTCTCAGAATCCAAACCTACTGATTTAAGATTGTTCTATGAGTACTTTAATCTTATGCTGACAACTGTCACTTATCTACATACATCCTATATTACCCTCCCTAAACTCAATAACTTTTAGACATCAAGCATACTCCACATGCAAAACTCAATATTCTTATCAAGATATAGTGCTCAATCAAAGTTGACCTAAGAGTACACAATATAAATAAATCTTGTAAAAGGAATTTAACTTACTCAGCAGAAATAAAACAATATAGATATTATGTATAGCAAGTAAACAAAACCACATTAATGCATCGTTTTTGTTCATGAATAAGGTAATACAATTATCATACTTCCTAGACATAAACCTCTATACGCAAGACATAAAACTCATAGACATAAAACTCTATCATAGACATAAAACTCTATACGCAAATTTTGAATAATGCATTCACTACACATAAATTTTGAACACCACTTAAATAAAGGTGATCTGATTGATAAACAGGCTTAAAAACACCCCATTCCATGTGTAGCTGTGGATATAACACAGTAAAATTGCAAACATCACTTGGCAAGCAGAAAGCTGAGAAATTGCATGAGTTAACTGTTTCAACCTATTGGGTTTTGTCATGTCTTATTCAAAGCTATGTCATAGGTTTAATAGTTCTCCTGTTCATTGATCTGCTAGAAAATTTGCTTCTAACTTGCTGAAAACAGTTGCTGTTGTACACTGGATAATTGGCTTGATGAAAATTCCATGCTGTGCCAAACATGATATCCTAATATATTTCCAATTTTGCCTAATTATTGCTTGCTAAGTGGTATTTATCACCACTATATGTTTTATATAATTGTTTACGTTAGAGACATTGACTTCTAGCAGATCATCGTAACAAGGTGAAAAGTTACTGTGATCTTTGAGTTTACTGATATGTTTTTTAACAGAACCATTCATATCATGATAAAGATGTTTTTATCCCTTCCACCTGTTAGTCAGCATGTGTTTTGAGATCATAAACTCATGGGATAAGGTTGCATGTAGTTCCACAATTGTCATACATAGAGGATTTCAATTGAGCAAAGTCAGCAATGTCTCCAAATATGATATCAATGTAAAATTACAGAAACTGGAATGAAACATTGGCTATATGAACTAATGTAATTTGTGAAAGAAGTAAACAAACACATACATTAGATATTCATGTTAATTTTTAAACCAAAGACTAAATAAAATTTAAATTAATACTTTTAATACAAATATTCAAATAATCTTATTTGTGTGGCATTTTTATTTCCTGAAATGAATCAAAAATCAGAAATGAAAACAATGATAAATAATTTCACTAACTTACCTTATCTGACATATCAGTCTCAAACTTATGCTTCATTAGACAATCAAATATACGACCATTACCAGCAGCTACTTTATCACAAAATCGCTCACGATCTAATCTGCATGCATAGAAGAGAGGGCGATCTAGATGGTAGTCGTCTGCTTGTAACTCAGTAACTCGTTGAATTTGACGATGGCAGCTATCAGATAATGTTCTTATTTTTTCTTTCAAACATTCAATAGTTTTTCCTTGCAAATGAGGTGACTGAAAATAAAAGCCAAATATTTAAAAGAATTTTATATATATATATATATTACTATTTATAAAAAGAAAATTATGAATATTGTCAATAAGTAAAATATCATAATAATTTGAGGTATGTAATTGAAGAGTCCATAATATAAAACTGATAAATCAAATTTTAATCAGTTTAACAAGATAAGTAAAATAACTAGTAAACATAATTTTCTTTAGAAATCAAATAATAATAATTATGCATCGCTCCCAGCTAATGTGAAAACTCAAACTATCTCCCAAAACAAACACTTTGCTGAAGTAAAGAAATAACCTGATTATTCAGCTATTTTTAAAATATGAAATAGAAAGGGTAAGACAGAGGAAGAGAGAAAGAAGGAGAGAGAAAGAAGGAGAGAGAAAGAAGGAGAGAGAATGATTCACTGACAAATTTTATAGGGAACTGACACACACAGTCAGTCAACTTGGTGGAAAAAATAAGCTGCCAAAACACTCACAAACCACACTATCATTTTAAATAAAGGCTATATTGTACAATATAAATAAAGTTCATGATATATATGAACTCCTCTGCCATATTCCATCTTAACGCCTCTCATATCTGCTATCATTCTCAACACACACACACATCAGCCATCACACTCCACCTACTATAGCCACCCTTATGTACCCCTATATCTCCTTCCTTCATTGCTCCTACACCTTGCATATCATCTCCCTACTTTCTGATCTTACTCTCTCTTCATACTGGTATTTCCCATCACCTACACCTCTACCCTTGTTCATCACTCACTATATTCACTTCTAGCCCTATCTCTCGTCATCTTTACTCTACCTTTATACTCTTACGAAACTGCTCCCTCTACCCTTCCTGATCCACTGCCCGTATCCTCTCTTATACTCACATTGTATCTTGAGATGCTCTGGCATTTAGTCACCACCATCTCCGCCTTCATTTTTACTCCTCTATAATGCAGGGTAGCTATGTATACCCTCTATAGCAAGACCTCCTGTGTTTGTCTCTCTATCATAATTTAGCTTCTCAACATCTGGCATAAAACCATTGCCCACACCACCACTTAACCAAGGGAAGTTTTTTCTCCCCCCCCCCCCCATTTTCCTGTTCTTTTCTTGTAAGTTACTTGATGACCTCACTAGTGCTGGTGGGAAGAAAAAAAAAACAACCTAGTACACTGTAAAGTGGTTAGCATTAGAAAGGGCATCAAGCTGTAGAAATCATGCCAAAGCTGACACTGGAGCTTTATGTGGGCTTGGGGTTTGCTGAATTCTATCAAACCAGCATGGAAAACAGACATTAAATGATGGGGATTGTCATGACTAAAATGCCTTTCATTATAGTTTTGTCCAGCTAAGACTGATCTGGGAATACACATTTACTTTGAACCAATGAGGGAAGGCCTCTGTGCAGGTGATCACCCTTCAAGATAGAACAGCCTAATTTTCCTCAGATCACAGCTGCAGTTTTAAATAGGAAAATGAATATGTCCCATGTACATAAACATAATTTTATACATAAATATAAGTTATAAAGTATATTAAAAATATATTTTACCTAGTCCAAACAATATCTGATGGAGAACTCAATACTATCGGATAGAATGCAAACAGCCCAACTCAGCGTGAAATTGAGTAGACAGTCAACTATTGATACAATTAATCATTTAGCATCCGTTTTCCATGCTGGCATGAGTTAGATGGTTTGACTGGAGACTGGCAAGCCGGGGAGCTGCACCAGACTCCAGTCCATTTTGGCATGGTGTCTAAAGCTGGATGCCCTTCCTAACACCAACCCCTCCAGAGAGTGTACCGGCTCCCTTTAATGTGTCACCTGCATGAAATAAATTGTCATTTATTTGTAATATTCTATGAAAACATGTCTGGCCATGGGGAATTACTACTTTGCTTGGAAACAGGTGAGAGTTGGTGACAGAAAGGGCCTCAATAAAACCCATCCAACCAACAATGCAAGCATGGAAAAGTGGACATTAAGCAATGATGATGATGATAATAGACTTAAAACTGCAGCATACAATTTCATTATATATGTTATATATGTATAGCATGTGAGAACTAATATATTACTAAGTTTAAAGAAGTATCTTTCATTGTTGTCTGTGGAAAGTAAATGCCCAATCCAGACATTATTGTTAATACAGACACTTCTTTTATGACATAGGCTTTCAGAGTCTATGACTATTGTGAATATTGTGCAAATATTTCAGCATAACTGATCATGTTGTCAACCCAGTGTAATTAATATACTCATTACTTAAGAATACCATCAGCAATTCCTCTCTGTAGATAGATAGTTTATTAGCATTGATAAAGTAAGGCACAAGGACTTTCTAACTTTCATTGATTCTGTTTTGTTGGACAAGATATATTTCAGAATATCAATTATATCAATCTTTCTATTGTTCAGTTATAGGATATCTATATTTGACCCAGAAATGATAGTAGTGTGGTAGAAATGTCATACATTGTACAGAGTTGGTCTAGACCTGATATTTAATATGGTACCTTGTGTTTTTAAACATAAAATCATACTTAAAGGTTGTGGTGATGGTGCAAATGGTAAGATACATAACTAATACATTGCAGTATCTAAGGTTTGATCATTTACTCTTCCGAGTTCAAGTCACATGCAGGTTGGCTCCTTTTATTTTCCTGGATTTCATAAAACATGTATCACGAAGAATATGTATGTATGTATGGATGCAGCTATGGTTGTGTGGTTAAAAACTTTGTTTCACAATTGTGTTGTCCCAGGTTCAACCACTCTGCATGGCACTTGACAAGAGTCTTTTATCATGGCCTCAAGTCAACTCAATACCTGTGAGTAAAATTTGTTAGACAAAAACTCTGTGGAAACCTTTCAGATTGTATCTGTAAATCAATGGTCTAAACTATAGTGCCATATTTATTTGGCCTTAGAACTACATTAAGTGTATATGTGTCTATCATGAAGGCACATGGCTTAGTGGTTAGTGTGTTTGACTCATGATTGTGAGATTGTGGTTTCAATTCCTGGACCAGACAATGTGTTGTGTTCTTAAGCAAAACATTTCACGTTGCTCCAGTCTACTCAGCTGGTAAAAATAACTATTCCTGCAATGGACCGCTGACCTATCCAGGTGAGGAATATATCTGCCACAAAATCCAGGAAACCGGTTTTATAAATCTATATTACTCAAGAAAGAGTTTTATCCTTTTTATCCTATTTGTATCTATGGAATATTCAACCATTTATGCATTCATTTAATGAGTAGGTCATACAATTGATTAAACAACTTGATGATCAGCAAAACTGACAGAAGACCCATTGTGTGTGTGTGTGTGTGTACATGCATGCATGCTTGTGTGTATGCATGTGTGTATTGTAGTCGATGAGTCGACTTGATTGGGTTACTTTACATAATTGTCTTGTGTCAAGTTGAAATATCTTCACCATCACCACCCCCCTATAATTATTTGAAGGTATTATTTGTGTGAGTTAAACAATTGTTCTTCTGTGAGAAGCAGTTTTATTTTATTCATGATTGTTGTAAAATAACTTTGGGGAAAGAAAAAAACCCCAAGAAAACCACAGTGATAATTTTAAATGGTTGTGTGACTTAACAACCATCAATTTGAAAGCACTTATTGTGTGAGGAAGATAGAAACAGGCATTGCTTAGTGATTACAACATTAAGGTAACAATGCTAAGTAATAATTAAGGCAATTAAATTCATTCTTCAAAGGGAGTAATTAATGACAAGGGAAGAAGTGAAACATTAAAACTCACACTCATAATACAAGAAATGGTAGTAAAACGTTAAGAAATAATCATGTTCTTCACATCGTGTACTAAATTTCCCTGGAGAAGTAATTGTAAATCTAAATATTTTAATGGCTTTGTTATTTAGAAGTTTGCTTCCCAACCAGATGGTTTTGAGTTCAGTCCCATTGAATGGGATCTTGGGTAAGTGTCTTCTACTGTAGCTTTAGAATGACCAAAGCCTTGTGAGTGAATTTATTAGACAGAAACTGAAAGAAACCCAATGTGTGTGTGTGTGTGTGTGTGTGTGTGTGTGTATAAATATGTAGATATATGTATGTGTGTGTATATATATATATGTGTGTGTGTGTGTGTGTGTGTTTGTATGTGTGTATATGTATGTATGTATCATCATCATCTTCCACCTCCTTTAATGTCCATTTTCTATGCTGGTATAGGTTAGACGGTTTGCCCGGAGCTGGAAAGCTGGAGGGCTGTACCAGATTCCAATCTGATTTGGCTTGGTTTTTACAGCTGGATGCTCTTCCTAACATCAACCACTTTACAGTGTGTGCTGGGTGCTTTAACGTGCCACCAGCACTGGACTCTCGGTACTAATACTTTTTAGGTAGCACCATCACAAGTGCTTTTTACGTGGCACCAGCACTGGACTACGGGGGCTTTGACTCTTGACATGGCTGCTTCTTGCAACAGGACTCTCAACATGGCCGCTACTTGCAACAGGATTCTTGATGAGAATTGGTGTCATTTCAGAGTGAGCACCATTGGCTACAACTGTCTGACTCCTGCCCTTCAGAAAGTTGTGCAGTCATTCTCCCAGTTTCCTAGTGATACCAAGGTTATGTAACTTGTGACATATCATGCCATGATCAACCTTGTCGAAGGCCTTGGCAAAGTCGAGGTTTATCACATCTACAGCTGACTGGTTTAGCTGTTTTTTCAGTACCCAGTCAAAGTGCTGCAACAGCTGTGTGAGGCAGCTTCTCCCTGGATGGAAGCCATGTTGCGTGTTTGTGAGAAGGTTGTTTTCTTCTAGGAACATGATCGGCCTTTTTCTGACAATGCGTTCCATTATCTTGCTAACATGTGATGTCAGGGAGATGAGCCTGTAGTTTATAGCATCTGCTCGGCTCCCTCCTTTATGGACAGGGCATATTATACCCTCTTTTAGCATGTTGGGAAGTTTACCACATAGAAGGAAACTCTGAAAACGTATCTGCAGTTGTTTTCAAGAACCTTTTTTACATTCAGTTCCCTTGTCGCTGTCGAGGGAACTGAATGACAGTGTAAAATGACAGCCGAATCGTGGACCAGCGACTGGTATATGTTTGTGAGAGACAGCATAACTGTCATTCGTGTGGCTTTCATTAGATATTCTACTATATCTGTGTTATTAGCAGCATGGTCATTCTAGATGCGGTGGCTGCATTCTATTTTAGTGTTTTATGTAAGGATTTTCAGCAGCTCATAGTTCTTTTTGTTACGCAATGAAGTATTTTCTCAGCATAAAGAGGAAAGCAAATTTTTGCTATATTTTCCTACCGTTTCGTAGCCAATCGAGCGACTATGTATATCAGAGATCAACAACTTCGTTTCGTAAAGGCTCAATTTTCATTTGTTAACGTTCAGCCATAGCCTCTACATATATTATAAACACAAATAAATATATCCCTATGTATTTCCGGGTTACGTCACTGACTCTATCTATATATAAACGAAAAGTAATCTCATTGCAACTTAAAAACTATCAAGTAACAAATCCTGCTCAAAGTTCTACAAATATATATCAAATTCGAAAACGTTTTTACGAGAGATCTTTACCGCCAATAAACACCTCAGTGGTCCACAAACGCAATGCATCCTATCTGTTGTTAACCCTAAAACAGTTGCTCCCATTTTGACTCATTCAACTAAAAGCAAATAAAAGTAGCGGAAATATCTTTTAAGAATGAAGAAGAATATCGCCCTTGTTTTTCTTTAAAACTTCAAAAAATAATTAATAACGAAGCTAATTACTAAAATAACATTATTAACAACAAAGGAAAGAAAATAAATATAAAACTACATCTTAATTCTTTTTTCTTTTAAATTAAATGTAATTACTTAAATAGCATTAGTTTGTGGACATTTTTTTCCTTCAAGGATTTTTAAATCGTTTCTGTATTGAAAGGAAATTTTTGAATGAGAATTAAGAAAAAAATGTCAATTCGAAAAGATAAAAAAATTACTAAAATTATGCATGTACATAAAATAAAAGAATATTAGAAAATTTAATTTAAAATTCGGTCTTGGCGTTCGATCTATTTGAAAATATTCTCGTTGCCATGGTTGTTATTTAAAATTCTGAAAATGTAAGGTCAGGAATGAATTAGAAATTTCTTTTTTAAATATTATGATGATGATGATGATGATGATGATGACGATAGTTATAGTAATGGTAGTGGTTGTAATGCAGATAGTAGCAGTGATGGTGTCTGTAGTAATCGCGGTAGTGGTAGTAATCATAGGAGCAGTGGTAATAGTAGTAGTGTTGTAACAGCAATAGTCATATAAAATGAAAAACAAGTAATAAAAACAACAACAAAAAGCAAAAACAAAAAAATACAACAAATACATGGTGTTTAACATGGAAATTTGCGGTATTTATGGAAATGGAGACGAATGGTGTAGAAGTGAAATTTCGACGTAGGAATAAAAGGAGAAATTATAGAAGAGACAGGGAATTATGGGAAAGATTAAAAAAAAAAACAAATACGAAAAAAATTTTTTCATCAATTACTAGAGAAAAATTTAATCACAGCAACAATGATAATAATAGTAATAATAACAATCACATATTATTATTATTATTATTATTATTATTATTATTATTATTATTATTGCTGACTATCAAATTATAGGCTTTTAAGAAAGGTGGTTTTATAAAATTTCATTTTATAAAATATTGCTCCTTCCCATCTTCAAAATAATTCAATC
>JAOPUL010000001.1:16302558-16312846 GCA_027564515.1 Octopus rubescens | reverse complement strand
CTTCCAAACCCAACATCTGCATCAAGTCCTCAGTCTTCTTCCTATCCATCAACTTCACACCACACATCGCTCTCACTTCACGGTGTAAACAGTAGGTAGTGGGGGGGGGGCTTGTACACAATAAGTGTACATTTGGAAAGGGAATGATGATGACAGAAAGACCAGAAATGGGTATTAGAAAGGTGAAGATGTATGTATAAAAAGAAAACAGAACAAATTGCCTGTAGTAAATATGAATTTATCAACTTCTAGTTGGCAGTTCAGTAGTTTATTTCAGTTATTTTTATTTCAAAGATAAACGGTTTTTTTTTTTTTTTTTACATCCTTGTGGTTTCCTCTATAAAATATCATTTTCAGTTTAGAATAGGTTTCTCTCCTCAGCACATGGCCACATGCATGTAGAAGATGTGGGGATAAATAATCGCACAAGTCTATTGTTTCTGACTATATGAAAGATGAGATAATGATAATCATAGCCAAGACTGATTTAATCCTTTAGCATTTAAATTACTCTGTCAGATGTAATGCTTATTTATTCACATTGTTTTGAATTAATCATGCATTATATCATAGCTTCAAGATTTTAGAAAGACATTGTAGGGTTGGTATGAGAGGTCGGATCTGGCCAGTTTGAACATAAAACAGTTAGAATATTTGGACCGGATATGGCTGATTTAAATAACAAAGGGTTAAGTCATCTTGGGTAGTCTTTGCTTTTTATCAAGGGGCTTCTCTCACCCAAGTCTCCCTAGGTCAGAGGAAAGATAAGGCTAGCACATCTGTGTGAGAGACAATTGGGTACGGGATTGTCACGAGAGTAACTCAAAAGTGTGTGTGTGTGTGTGTGCAAATATATATGGATGACAAGAGTTAGCAATGCTCAACTCAAGAGCCTTAATGGATGCCCATTTCATTTTTAGGCTTGATGGATGTAGGTTTATTGAGGTTGACAGAATTAGGGGGAGGGGTAGACCGTGTAAAACATGGACCCAGTTAGTTAGATATGACCTTAGGAAGTTGAGATTACGACCAGGCCTTGCACAAGACTGAGAGGTCTGGAAAAGAGCCATTAGGTAAAACCCGTCCAACCCATACTAGCATGGAAACGAACGTTAAACGAGGAAGAAGAAGTGTGCATAAATGTCTGACTGCTTTTGGTATCATCATTGTTTAATGTCCACCTTTCCATATTCCTATGGGTTAGACAGAGTTTGTCAAGACAGATTTTCGAGTATTCTCCCTGTTACCACCTTTCACTTGTTTCCTAGAAAAGGTAGTGTTTTCCTCTACTTAGATGATGTTTTCACACAGAGTTTGCAAATAAATATATCATTTGTATGACAGTGACGTTTATTTACAACCAGTGTATGATATCAAGACAAGGAAACACGTGTGTGTGTGTAGATAAATATACAACGGGTTTCTTTTTAGGATTCCACTTACCAAATTCATTCACAAAGTTTTCGTTAGCCCCAGACTAGTAGAAAACTTGCCCAAAGTGCAGTACAGTGGGATTGAGTTCAGAACTATGTAGTTGTGAAGCGAACTTAACAACACATATGTATATTACAATTATACATCTATATTCGTACCGGTGCCACGTTAAAGCACGCAGCACACACTGTAAAGTGGTTGGCATTAGGAAGGGCATCCAGCCATAGAAACCAAGCCAAATCAGACAGGAAACTGGTGCAGCTCTGGTCAAACCATCCAACCCATGCCAGCATGGAAAATGGACGTTAAAGGCTGATGATGATTATATATATATTCCTCTGAAGGTTGTTCCTTGTCATGGTAGAGGGGCTAGATAGTTCAATGACTGCAAGCAATACTGATGGGAGTCTAGTACTTTTGGTAGAGCCACTCATGACAGCACAACTGAAGAGAAAGCAGACTGACCATGAACACCCTCCACAGAAGACTCCAATAGCAGAACAAATAATTGTAGACAATAACAATGGTTGAGTTCAATATTGTTTGAAATGGCAGGGGAGAGCAACACCAAAGGGACTGCACAAAAAAACGTTACTTAAGATGACAATGTCAGTGGCAGTCAGTTGTACTTTCATCACCTGCTACTTCTTGACTTATTCCACATGTGCCTGCAGAGGAATGTCTTAAAAGCATAGTATGTGGGTCTCTCCTTGTCAAGTTGAGATTCAGTGTAAACAAATCCATGCCAATGGCATTTTTGGAGAATTATTGATGCTTGAGCTCATCACCTCTTCTCATTTGGAATTATATCAATTGCCCCCAAGTGGTAGGCCTACCTTATCTGGAAGCATAGATAATTTTAATAAACCAAGAATTTATCTTCTATGTGATTTAACATACCCATATTTGTCTTGTTCAAATATATACCACTGGCCACTGAGTTATTTCTCTTGGTTCTTGCTTCCTAACCATGTGGTTTTGGGTTCAGTCTCACTGCATGGTACCTCTGGCAAGTATTTTATACTATAGCCCTGGGTTGACCAAAGCCTTGTAAATGAATTTGGTAGATGGAAGCTGAAAGAAACCTGTTGTGTGCATATGTATGTATGTGTATACACACACAAGTGATTGCGTGTGCCCTTATTTTGATATCATGTAAGGGATGGTGACAGAAAAGACATCCAGCTGTTGAAAATCTGCCTCAACATATTCTGTCTGACCCATGCAAGCATGAAAAGGTGGACGAAAATGATGATGTGATATACACAAACACACTATTGCTAATAATCTTGTTTGGAATGGGAAAAAAATCACAAAGTACACAATACGCTGGATTGATAAGATATATTTATTAAATAAATTACAGTGAGAGGAGTAGTTCTGTTTACTTCAAAAAGAGTTATTCTGAGAGTTCAGAGGTGGCCGGTCATGTAAAACATGGGTTAGGAGGGATTTTTTTAGTTATTTGTGGTGGAAGTAGCTAAATAATGTATTATAATAAGTATATGTAGATGGATTAGTAAGTAGTCAGACAGCATAGAGTTATTGGGGTGGAAATGGGAGGGAGTAATGGGCAATAGCAGAGATGGACAAAGCAATTTGTAATACAGATAGGGTAAAGTGTATTGATTATAGACAGTTTCAGCTGTTTCTTATAGAGGCCTACAAAAGGAGGGGTGTAGGAGCAGCAGAAAGCTGTGGATAATGGTAGAGGGTAGAAATTCTACATTGTGCCCAGTATATACAATGTACGCAGAAAAAGGTGTAGTGGGATCATAACAAAGATAGATTTTATATATATGCAGCAGGTGCACTGGGGCAGTAAGCACTCAGAGTGCTGGGGAAACAGATTCTCCCAAATGCCTGGACAGTTCCCTAGAAGTAGTAGATATGTTTTGCTGCCAAGGTGATAGAACAGTAGGAGTGAATGTTCTGAAAGTGTGGTAGCTAGAATAAGAACAGGATGGAGAAAGTTTGGGGAGCTATTACCTCTGCTGGAACCAAATGGCTTATACCTGAATGTCAAGGACAGATTAAATGATGTTTATGTGCAAAGTACACTTTAGCAGGCAGCATGACATGGGTCTTAAATGCAAAGAATCAGTGAAGCCTAGAAAGAAATAAGGTGGGCACACTTCACTGGATGTGTCATGCTAGTGTGCATGAATGATGAAGTAAAAATGCACTGAGAGACAAACTGGGTATAAGGGAAACTAGATGTAGTGTGCAAGAGAGGAGACTGCAATGGTAAGAGCATGTGATGTGAATGGAATAAGACAACTGCACAAGCGAGTGCCAAACATTAAATTAATGGTACCAGTGGAAGAAGGAGACTGAAGAAGACTTGGGAAGAGGTGGTGAAAAACCATTTCAAGATATTACATTTGATGAAGGAAATAACAGAGGAGCATATCAATAAGGTGGTGCTGCAGAAGACCTAACTTCCCATCCAAGCTTGGCAAAATACTTGTTGAAATAGTGGGATAGTCCACACACCATCCCCTTAACTATTGTTCTGTGCAAGCAGCCTCCATGCATCCCACTATCTATTGCCCATACTGCACCCTCACATTTCCCCACCATCTATTCACATACTTGCTGTACTAATTTTATACCCTCTCATTTTGCCATCCCACCCATAACTAAGAGGAAAGATGACCCCCACCACCACCACCAATGCTGCTGTCACAGACAATCACTCAGTACACACTGGAAGTGGTTAGTAATTGATTCGAGTAGCAACAACACAAGACTTGAGAGAGCTCCTTTACTGATAACAAGGTAACTTCTATAGTGCTGGTGCCATAAAAAAATGCACCCAGCACATTGTGTAGAAGTGGCTGATGTTAGGAAAGGCATCCACAGAAACCTTGCCAAAAATAAGACATTGGATCAAGACGTGGTCCACTGACTCATTGGATCCTGTTGAACTGTCCAACTCATGCTAGCATGTAAAATGAACTTAAAATGATGATGGTGACATACACACATCATCATCTAACATCCACTTTTCCATACATACACAGAATTTGTTGAGGTGAATTTTCTATGGCTGGATGCCCTTCCTGCAGCCAACCTTCACCTGTTTCTAAGCAAGGTAACATTTCCCTATAGCTAGCATGTTTTTTTTTTGGGGGGGGGGGGTATATAAAACTGGAAATGTGTCACTTTCATGGTTACATTGAGGCAATTCTAGGTGGTTTTAATGAATGGCCTGTTATTTTGATGTCTCTAGTTGAACATGGATACCGTTTTTCTGGGAGCTTTTTCTCTTTAGTGTATTTGTTTTGTTTCATTCAGAAATCTTGTCTGTATGTATACACACACACACATTTTATGGCTATGTCTGAGGAGAAAGGACAGTGTTCATGAACTTTTTCGAAACCAAGATTAGTGGACAGGCATTATACTCAAACTCGGTTCAACTGCTTTCAACAGCATGGACTCTGCTAAAAGCACTCGAGAACCAGGCTTGTAACCACATGGTTCTAGAACTGGTGCCTATTTATATAGGGTGCACTGCAGGAACAATGAAGCTACGAAAAAATACCTTACGGTATTTGGTCAAGTCCTTTTATGTTCTGAGTCAAATCTCATTTCCACATTCGATAACTCATATATTTTTTTATTAAAAATAAAAAGTCAGAATGTGAGGTTGAGAAAAAGTGGACCATGACATTGTCAAGGCGAGTTGGCATTAATTCGACCAAATCCTCGGAATGTAGAGTTTTTGCAATGCCACAGTAGAAACGAGCCAACGAAGAAGCTTGTACCCGGTTGCTCAAACAACAGTCAAATCTCCCTTAAATCACACTGAAACTTTTTTTAAAGGGTCATATTGAATAACGTAGTGCTGCATGTACTATTCTGTCTTGAAAAAAGTGACGAGTGGTCACAGCTGGAAGCCTCTGGTCATACGTCTGCTCAATCAGGGCTGAGCTGGTGTTGAGACAACTATAAGAATGGACCTTCGAAACGTTCGTTCTTTAATCTTAAAAGATGTACGTAAACTCCTTAAACTTTGTTAATCATGCTTTCAAATTTCATATTGAAAATGAATGTCAATCATGATTTTTTGAAAATTATTGAATTTCTTTAAGAACGTAATATTTCAAGACCCAACTATGAATTGCATATATAGTAAGGTGATGCAGAAATAATGCATTTGATGTTGTTATGGATACTGGACACATCAGTGACAGGACATGTAGGAGTCAACTGTGTTTATTATTGCTTAACAGTGGTAATTTCTAACTTGGTTGACGAGTCTTTAATATCCAAACAAACAGTATTGAAGAATGAAGGTATTATGTTATTTTGTTCAATTCGAAGTATTTCCCTTAAATCCTCCACAACTTCAGAACACTAACTTACAAATCTGAGGAAACTATTTCACGATGGACCATGAAACCAGTTTCCAGTCACTCTGCCTGACAATTTCATTATCAAATATTTAAGAATCTACACTATAAGCGGTTAGAAAAGGAGAAAACCTCCCAAAACCTCCACCAAAATGAAGATCAAATGGGATTTATTTAATGGATCTTTTTGTGAAAAGAATCTGACAAGCAGATGCAGACATCTTCAATGACGTGACAGTGCTATTAAAAATGAAGTGTAGATCTTGTCAACAGATTTACCTTGGGACAATATGCGTCTAAGTTTATAAACGTAACTAGAAATTCTACAAACATGAACTATTAGACCACTTTAAAACAAATGCTCGAAATGGCGATCAATAGTTTTTAGATTTGGATTTTTGTTTTTATAATGACAAATGAATTAAAAGCTGTGAGAAAGGTTAGGTTAAAACAGCGAGCAAATACAGAATGTTTGAACCCCCAAATAGATTAAGAATAATATTAAAGATAATATGCCTTAATAAAGTAACCTTTGAAATAAATTCATAGAATAGGGATTTACTGGAGAAAAATGTAAAGTAAATGAATTAAAACAGTAAATAATCATCGACTGGTATAATTTCCAATATATTTGGATCAAAGCCGTGTTTCGAGACGAAGCCAAAACACATACATCCTTTAATATTATTTATTAACGACATAAAACGTTTACTACAAACGAAATGGACTTCTCTCTCTCTCTCTCTCTATATATATATATATAACACATGCGACCCGGTGGTTTATTAAAAAACCAAGAGATTATCATTTAAAAAATCTGTTTGTATTTTCTATCCCTCCACAAAAATTATTCATTCATTTCGATATTTTCATTTGTCGGTTCCGAAAAAAGAAATCGCCAAAGAGTATCTATAAACAAGACTTCGTTTTCGTTGATTATCTAAGAAGAAAATATATGGATTATAATTGTCTAGTTTCTAAATGCCTTGTATGTGAGAGTGCGTCAAGAAAATATAAACAAACTAAAATTCAACGAATTAATTTTTTTTAAAGTTCGATGAAATGGTTTTGATTGAAGATGTTTTGATTGAAGAAAGTGTACAAAAAAAACCTAAAATGTAATTTATGAGCATTCATTCAATACTATGAGCGAGAGAGGAAAAAAAACATGTTTTTTTTTTAAAGTTTCCAGTCTCTATAATTCGGAGTGTTATATATCGAGATGCAACACGAAAACTGATAGAAATAAACAAAAGCATCTGGCTCGAAATTTTTATTAGCGAAAACAGAGTGTTTGCTTTAAATTATCCTTATAGCAGATTAGAATTATAAATGGGGAGATATAAAAATGTTTTCTTCAAATATTGGGCTATAAAGCTTTTGGAGGAAGATTCCGACTCAAATCTTGGAATAAATGAACAAAAATATAAATACAAATCACCGACAGAGCTATGAAAATATGCTTTACAGTTGATTTTCAACTATTATTTCTTTTTTTTTTTAATCTATAATGTTAATATACCTTTACTATTTAATTGTTTTGAATGAAACATTAAGAAACTTAATGCGTACATATACAAAATAAATTTTGACAAATGTACACTACCAACTGCATGTAATACATTCAAATTGTATGAAAGTAAGCTTAATGTCCCTTACCTTTAGGTCATTTTGCAAGCATTCTAATATTTCAATATTATTGTCATATGTGTTTTTGCTACAATATAGACTGACTTCAGTTTTACATTCACGAGATTCAAAAATCTTTAAAGGTGGACGTTTCCTGGCACTACGTGCTTCATGCGGATTCAGACCTGGCTTGCTTCTTTCCTTATGTGCTCTTAGAATTGTAGAATTTTTTTTAAATTTCTTTAGAGACTCGTCAAAATGATTTCGTTTTATTACTCTAGCCTGCTCTCCTTCATATTCTATGCGTCCAAGTCCATAATTAGATTGTATTTTAACCATGAATAATAATAATAGAATAACGTGTGAGTGAACACGTACGGAGACCGCCATGTTGTTTCCGTACTACATGCTGTTGTAGATATTAATCCACATGTAATCAAGTCTGAACTACATCACTTTATGTGACAAAATTTTTGAGTTGCAAGAATATAGTTCTCTAAATTTGCATGGATATCTTCAAGAATATCTTTGAATACAAACCAGTTATCAATATATTTGTAAATTATCTTAGAAATATTTTAGAAAAAATATTTAAATACATTTACAACGAGAACTAAACTAAAAGTCTATCTTAACGAGAATTCTTTTTTTAGCTCGCATTGAGCTTGTCAAAGAAAGTTTAATTTATGTTGTTCTGTAACTCAGGCAGCTTCAGGCAACGAATTTGCCGACTGATCGGTTGGAAGCGATTCAATAGTCTGGAAAGGTCAAGTTTCAATTTCATCTTAGACCGGAATCAACATACCGATTCTGTTATACCATGTTTTGTATGAGATTTGATTATTGTTGCCAATAACATGTAATCTACGCGTACTGTTTTCAATTTGTATTTATGCCGGGATACAGGTATGGTCAACTGAGGATCGTTACAAATACTTGAAATATATTTAGAGAGGCCGTCAGTTTAGCACAGCATGGGTTCCAAGAGGCAAATTATATTATAGTTATTTAAGTATGCATGCATGTTTAGGAAAATGTAATTGCTATTTACATCCCTAAACAAGTCAATGTTATACCAGTAGATCCCAATTGCCGTTTCCACTTTGTCTCAGTTACTGGCTCTGCTCTTCTGGACTCACAGGTTGCACCCAGCTCATGCAATCAAGGCCGGATTTATAGGGGGGGGGGGGGTAATGGGGCGATTGCCCCGGATCCCCCTTAATATCGGGGTGCCCCTGCTACGAAGGGTATGAAGCACTCAATACAGGAAGGGTCCAGCCCTCAGCAATCGTACATGAAGGGGCTTTCTTTCAATATACAAATGTATCTTGACGTCTTTAAAAATGTAATGTATTCTCTTTTATGATAAATAACCATATATTTCTCCACGTTACTGACACCAATAATTTTCCAGGATTTTAATTCTTGTGTATGAGGGGCCCCCGAACTTGAAGTGCCTCGGGCCCACCATAGTTTAAATCCTGTCCTGCATACAATCCACCCATCTCTCCCATTCTTGTTATTTTTCCCATGAAACACTCCCCAAACTTTGCATCAAATGCCTTACTCAATCCTGACTTATCAGATCTGCTGCTCCCTACAGGAATTAACAGGCATAAATTCAAGCTAAACATCAACTGCTTATACTGTTTCCTCGTCCATTGCGAACTAAAAACAAATGTATATTCAGTTGGGGGTTAAATATCAGTTCGTAAACACATTTTACATAGTGGTTAAATAAACTAGATTCAAATGATTTTGATTTACAAACTGCATCAACATAATGAAACACATCTTATATTATTATAAGACAAGGAGGGAATCTTTAAGTTGTTCGAAATAGCTGTCAATTCTCCTTCAAACCACGCCCTGCTGTCTTGAACAAGACAAGAACTCTGTCAATCTTACATTGTCCTAAAATGACAGGATGATCACAACATGCTTCTGATCATAGGTCTACTCAAGCATGAGGGTAAGCACAAACAACAATATCTGAAATATTTTGCAAGGGTATTTTAGTATTGTGGTGCATTTGGTAATCAATATCATCAAAAATTCTGCTTATTGAGATAAGAATGGGTATGTTGTTGTGTAGTCCCAAGTTCGGTTTAATTGAGCAGTCCTGTAATATAAAGTATTCAGACTGTGACCATCTTTCTTTTTTTAGGCAAGTGGGTATAATTTGAGGGAGATTTTGTTGATATTAATTGCAAGTTGAGGTAGCATGTGTGAGGGAACTCTCATTAAATCAAAGAACTGAGAAAGGTACTAAGCAAAGGCTGGCTTTCTTGAAAAGTTGTAGGGTAGGAAATAAAGAGAAAGAAATATGTAAGAGTAGAATCAAATATTTTAAAAATACAATTTTGATCAAGGCAGGAAGGATAGTGCTCAAAACATTTTGCACAATCTCTGAAACTGGTGAGACTAATGTTCAATTTGAATATCTGAAGGCTGTTAACTGAAGTGGGGAAGAATTACAGTTCTAAGGAGGAATGATTAGGCAAGTCATTTAATGGTGGTGGGTAGAATTTGTGGATGAACTGATTAAATAAACAGAGGTAACAACAGGAAGGGAGTCCGGTGGGTCAAATGAATCTGGGTGGAGAGTATATGCAGTTACCCAGTTTAAAAGAACATAGGCTGTTGTAGAAGCAATGGCACAGCAAAGATTCTCAGTGCCTGGGAGCAAAGACTCTTTTGGCATCTCCACCTTAATTAACAGGCATGATAGGCGCAGGCATGGCTGTGTGGTAAGAAGCTTGCTTCCCAACCCCATGGTTCCGGGTTGTCCCACTGCATGGCACCTTGGGCAAGTGTCTTCTACTATAGCCTCGGGCCGACCAAAGCCTTGTGAGTGGATTTGG
>JAOPUL010000001.1:16250749-16263677 GCA_027564515.1 Octopus rubescens | reverse complement strand
GTCGACCCCGGCGGCATTTGAACTCAGAACGTAAAGTCGGAAAAATTGCCGCTAAGCATTTCTCCCGACGCAGTAACAACTCTGCCAGCTCGCCGCCTTAAATAATTAAGTAATATTAAAAACATCTTCTACACACAGGTGTCATCAACCTGCAATGTAGATACTTTACACTAGATTTGAACTGTATCCTTGAATGGAAATATCAAAGTTATCCTTGAATGGCAATATGACAACTTAAAATTCCTTCTACAAAGACAGTCACTGTACATATCAAGAAAACAATCTTGTACCTCACTTTCTGTAGCCATGAACAACACAATTAGAAGCCCAATTTCACTACAAATGCTAGGGTTCACAGTCTCTGATTTTCTTTGCTACATACTTTGGGGTAATATAAGTGAGTTAGAAATGCTTGAGTAGAAGTGACATGAAACTGACCACCTCTGAAGAGCAGAAGCCACTGTAGAAGTGGTAGAAAGGCAGAGAGAGGAGACAGTATATCTGTGGGCCTGAAGTTGTGGAGTGTCGATGATACTTTATACCAATTAGTTATGTGACACAGGTTGGACGGTTTGATAGGAACTGGTGAGCCAAGTTCCAATGTCTGCTTTGGTATGGTTTCTACAGCTGGATACCCTTCCTAATGTCAGCCACTTTATGAAAAGCACCTACACTCTTTAAAGGGGTTTGTGTTAGGAAGGGCATGCAGCCATAGAAACTATGCCAAAGCAGACACTGGAGTTTGGCATATTCCTCTGACTTGCCAGCTCTGGCCTAGTCATCCAACCCATGCCAGCATGAAGAACAGATGTTAAATGATGAGGATAACCAAGGTTTTTTGTGTGGGTAGCAGCAGCACTATATCAGATATGGGAGCAGTATGACTGCAAGGTTTGCTTGATCAACTGATCTAGAGCTATACAACAGCAATAACAACAACAGAATAATTTATCTGTTGGAACAGAGAGAAATAATTGTCTAAAAATGAAACAACTAGTTTTGTGTGTTGGGATAGTGTTCCACATTGCTTTAGTTATATTTTATAATCAGGAGGAAAGACAATGCTCATGACATTAGGCCTCCAAGATGAGGGAGGAATGCATCCTTGACCTGGAGACCTGGTCTGAATGCTTACAATAGAATGGACTCCACTAAAGGCATTTAAGGTATCAGGTGGTAATGTTAAACCAAGCGATAGATTAAGTCTACCACCCAAGTAGGTCATGGTGGGATTTGAACTCTGTAAAAAGCCAGAACAAATACCAAAAGGCATCTGGTTTGATGTTATAACAGTTCCATCAATCCAATGGCTTGGATAGGTACTTTTCTAATGTTCTGAAGAAGTGAAAGGCAAAGTTGGCCTCAGCAGGATTTGAACCCAGAGACAGAGAGTCAGAACAAATACCACAAAGCAGTCTGTTTGATGTTGTAACAACTCTTTGTATACAGTGCTGTTAATTTATTTGCCTACTTCACATATTGTTTTTGTTTTGTTAACAAATCTTTAACCCTTTAGTATTTAAACCAACCATACCTGGCTAAAATATTCTGCATGTTTTATGTTTAAACTGACCAGATTCAGCCTCTCACACCTACTCTACAATGTCATCCTAAAAATAAACAATCACATCATTGAAATTTTGAAACTACAAGATAATGCATGATCAATTCAAAACAATGTGAATAAATTAGCATTAATTACATTTTACAGAGTATCTTAATGCTATCGGGTTAAAAGATTTATTGGTGTTTATATCCAAGCTTATGTACAAAATTATTGATTCTGCTACTGAATTCACTGTTTTTAATTCAATTAAAGGGCTAATTTATAAAGGCATTCTAGTCTTTGTTTTGAGGTGAGTATTTCTGACGTTTGAATTTACAATCCTTTTTATTTTATGTGATTTTGTTATCATCTTGTTTATCATCTTTACAGAAATAGAACCAATGAGGGAGCCAGTAAGTTGTTACCCAACCTGTTAGAAATAGCAGCCAAATCTCCTTCAAATCACACTCTACCATTCCAAACAAGGAAGAACACATTGAATAATGTAATCCTAGATAGCCCTAAAAAGACTGGACTGTCATGGCTGGAAAGCTTTTTCAGTTGAACTAGGACTAAACAGCATTTATAGAAAAAAAACCTATTGCATACATATTCTTTCTTTCCCTTTTCTCAACAAGTGTTTTTAAGTTCAGTTGAACATTTTTCAAGTTGTAGAGTTCTATTCTTTTCGTAGTTTGTAAGTGCATACACTGGTAATGTTAGAATCTATAAGTGCATTTCACAGCAGTCTTGTAGTGAAAAGGAGTGGTTATGCAGTAACTGCTGAAAATACCAGGCTGTAATCAGAATCCAAAGGCCTAATTTGTTTTAGTGTGAATTTTTTTACCCCCATCTCTTAACTTTTTTATTATGCTGTTTTTTTTTCTTTTAGAAACTTTTCAGATGTTTATGATTGAGCATCAACAATTTTAAATCTAATTTTTTTTTACTTACGAATGAAAAAATTTATATTTTTCTTTTGTATTTAAAACTGATAGTGCTAAGGGATTTACATCTGCTGTAGTTTTTGTTTTGTATGTAAATATGTTTTATTTGCATTTGAAATGTATAAATATATTTGTTTGCATAAGTTGTTTTGTTTTCTGAAAATCTAAAATGAAATCTAAAATGCTTTTGTTTTAGTTTCAGATATAAAGGGTGAAAATATAAATACAAATACAAATACAAATATATTTGTACACTTCAAATGCCAGCAAAATATATTTATACACAAAAAGTACTGCAGCTGTAAATCCTTTAACCTTGATCAGTTTTTGCTTTAAAAATAATTATAAAGTAAAAAATAAAAAAAACTTTTTTTTAAAGTAAAAACTTTTTGCAGATTCTTAATTCTTTATTCTAAAAAATAAAAAAAATAAAAAAATCCAGACTGTTTTTCTTTTGAATGTCAGAGGTAGGATTTTAAAAATCCAATCTCAAGCAAGTGCTCAATCCTACCCACTGATGTTCAAAGTTATAAAGTTGTCTTTTGTAGACTGAAGCAGGAAACAGAATCTGGCATCCACCTAAAACATTAATTTCAAATTTTGGCACAAGGCCAGCAATTTCGGGGCAGGGATACACTGGTATCGACCTCAGTGCTCAACTGTACCCATTTAATCAACTCCGAAAGGATGAAAGGCAAAGTCGACTTTGGCAGAATTTGAACTCAGAACATAAAGACGGATGAAATGCTACTAAGCATTTTGCCAGCTTGCTGCCTTCATCCACCTATGACCTTGAGCAGTCCTCTTTAAATATGATCTACTTACCTGCAAGTATGAGGAAAAGATTAGAAAAGAGGCTCTATGCTTAGTCTGTTCTTCCTTATCCTGGACAGGGAACTGCTGCCAGTAAGATTCCATTATAGCAGTTGAAAAAGCAAAATATCTGTATCTTATATACTTGAAGTGTGAAACATATACAGTCTTTTAGAGAAACATTACTAATACTTGAAAGAAAGCAGTCTTAGTTCAAGAGAGTGTTTAAGGCGCACAACTGAGTGAATCTCATTTTTTAGGAAAAAGCAAACTTTCTGAAATAGGAAGCAGGATGGCTGTGTGATTAAGAAGTTTGCTTCCCAACCACATGGTTTCAGGTTCAGTCCCACTATATGGTACCTTGGGCAAGTGTCATCTACTATAGCTCCAGGATGACCAAAGCCTTGTGAGTGGATTTGATAAACTGAAAGAAACCCAGTGTGTGTGTGTGTGTGTGTGTGTGTTCTTGTCTTGATGTTGCACTCTAATTGTAAACATACATCATTGTTATCAAGCAATGTTGCTCATTTGCAATCTTCCATAAAAACATGTCTGCTCACTGTGCTGTTCATGTTCAAAGAACTAGTGGAACATTTTTTTACTTGGAAAAAGGTGAGGGTTGGTCACAGGAAGAACATCTGGCTGTAGAAAATCTACTTCAACAAATTTTGTTTAACCCATGCAAACACGGAAAAGTGGATGATGATGATGATGATGATGATGATGATGATGATGATGATAGCAGCTGTGGCGGCAAAGGTGGCGATAGTGGTGGTGGTGACAGCAGTGTCAGTGGTGGTGGTGACAGCAGTGTCAGTGGTGGTGGTGGTGATGGTGATGATGATGATGATGATGGTGGTGGTGGTGGTGGTGGTGGTGGTGGTGGTGATGATGGTAATGAGGATTATACTCTTAGGTACAGTGATGATGTCTGCAGAAATGTTAGGATAGGGTTTTTTTAAATCCCTAGATAACACTGGAGAAGCTAACAGAACAATCAAAAATAGTGAGAGAAGATATTCTTTGATGAAAGTAAGTCTAAGTAGAAATGTTTAAAATGCAACAATTATCAGTAATTATACACCTAAGATGACAAAATCAGAGGATACTAAAGACAAATTTTGCAATGAATAATATCATGGACTGCATAAATTCATAATTTCAAAAAGATGTCTAAAAGGAAACAAGTATGTTGAAAGCCTCTTTGAAACAGCTTGTCAAATCAGTTGCAAAAATCAAACTAGTTATTCATTTTGGGAGATATTAGTGTGAGAGTTAGTATAAATAACAACTGGGAGACAAGGCAATAAAGGAGCCTCTACATGACCACTCAACCTATTAGTAATAGCAATCAAATCTCCCTCGTATCATACCATAACCTCTTAAAAAAGGGAAGGACACATTGAGTAATATAGTCTTAGATACCCTACATCATCATCATCATCACCATCATCATCACTATCATCAGTTTTAATGTCAACTTTTCCTGTTTGCATGGGTCAGACAAAATTTATTGAGGCAAATTTTGTATGACTGAATGCCCTTCCTGTCAGCAGCTTTCACCTGTTTCCAAGTAAGGTAATATTTACCCTAACCTTTGAGCATGAACAGCATGATGGCTTAATGTGATTTCATGAAATATTCAAATGAACAACACCACTTGTATGATGGTGACATTCATTTACAACCAGTACACAATCTCAAGACAAGGAGACACAGACACACACATACATATATGTGTGTCTGTGTGTATGACAAGTATCCTTCAGCTCTGGTCCACTAGATCCACTTACAAAACAAAAGGAAAAAAAAAGAAAGATGGCATGTTCATTGCTGGAATGCCTTTGATATTTTTGATTAGGGTTTATGTAAAGATTAAGCAACAGCCAGTAGGGTTTCGATTTGTGGTCTTTAGCCTAAATAATCCATGATATATCAGAGTCTCTCTTTACTCCTCTCATGAACAATTCTGTTCAAAATATTAGACTTCCTTATATCAAATCAAATCAAATCAAATCAAATGTATTGGCAGAGAGCAGCAAAAATACTGGGGCCATGTAAAAAGTTAGTAGAAAGTTTGGGAAGGGGCAGAATGCACAAGGGGCTGCCTTGAACTGGTTGACTGTCGGGGCAAGATAATTTATTCCACTTTGCAAACTCTTTGCACTATTATTTGCAGACCAGCACTAATTCTCTCAAATGCTATTATTTCACTTTGGTAGCTATGCTCATCTGTCAAGTGGAGTGAAGAGTGGAATAAGTGGACATAAAGAATTGATACTGAAAATGTAAGTGTACAATACTCTCATTAAGGGAATACTTTTAAATATTTCAATTCTCTTCCTTTAACAGCAGGTAATAATATATGGAGTCCACAGGTTAGAAAATTCAACAAAAAATGAGGTCAAATTTTTCTGATTTTAAACAAGTATGAGAGGGTCATACAAAGGTCAATATCAAGTTACTCATCATTATTTTGTTCACAATGAACAATAAACACTTTGAAGTTGTACTTGTCTGGCAAGTGAGATTTGGGGCTGAAACTGAAACAAGTTTATTTCTTGACTGTTTGAAGTATATAACAAAGCTATTTTTAACAGGTCCAATAAGAAAGAAATACACCCACAGCTTTTGTTTGATAACAAAGATCAGATTTTCTCATTAAGCATAGAAATTAATTCTGTGAAATTATTTATCCCTTATTTTTTTTTTGTAGTTAACAATTTTCTACTAAATTTTGTGTTCTCTGATGAATGGGGGAAATTTTTCAATTCAGCAAAATTTTGTTTTTGCGTCTATCATTTAATGTTATTGACCCCTGTCAGTTATTTTTCTTTTTTAATTATGCAAATTACTGGCTAAAAATCTTCATAATTCTGTATATGTAAAAACCTTTGTAAACTGATCAAATAAGTTCAAGTTTAACTATGCTTAACTCATCAGGTCCTATAAGATACATATATGTCTGACTAACAATGATCAGACTTCCTTCTAAGCAAGTAAATTAATTTTGTGAGTATCAGTTTATGTAAAACGATGATGACAATGATGATGAAGATGATGGTAATGATATGATGAGAATGAAGATGATGAGAATGGTAATAATGATAAGATGAATTATTGATTTTTTGAAATATGAAATAAATGAACTTATTGTATACAGTGCTCAGGTGCACTACAACTCATCAGAAAAAATAACCAAAACTATATGAACAGAGCATAGAATATGTACAGGAAGTGAACAGTGAATAAGTCTACATAAAAAAGTGTGTGTGTGGTGGTGGAGGTGGTGGTGGGGCATCAGACTGTTGGTGAATTTCGGGAAGTATGGAAGTTTTGAAGGATGTAGTGTCTCAACAGCTAACAACTGATGCAGGCAGTTTATTCCATGCTTCAGCAATTCTGAGCCTGAAAAAATGTTTCCAAAAGTCATGGGTGCTGTGTTGTTTTTTGATTTTGTAAGCATGTCCACAAGTGTCAGACATATGGAATTCAAGAAGGTGGCCAAGGTTGTTGTTGGAAAGATGGTGGATAATCTTGTGGGTGTCTACCAAGTCAGTTGCCAGACGCCAGAGCTTTAATGTGTCCATGCCCAGGGAAGCAAGATGTTCAGAGTATGGGTAGATGCCTGACAGCAGGTATTCATCTGGTTGCACATTTCTGAACAGTTTCCAGGCGATTGATATGCCGAGCAAGATAGGGGTTCCAGACTGGTGATGCAAACTCTAAGTGTGGACATACCATAATCATATACAGCTTTGAATAGATAGCTGGAGAGTGGCTGACAAAGGTCTTACTGAGTGATGCTAAGACACCCTCAGCCTTCTTGACAATCTTAGAAATGTGGTTTGTCCAACGCAGATTGCTGTTGACAATAATACCCACGTCATGTTCACTAACAGACCTCTTAAGATTGGTGTTGTTGAAGGAATATGTAAAAGATGGGTTTTTCTCCCAAAATGCATGGTGACACACTTGTCCACGGCCAGCTTGTGTTGCAAGTCAGTAATCCAGGTCTGATTGTAGGAAAGATCTATAGTGTATAGGATCTATTCTTTTTATCTCAAGATACAACTTGATGTCATCCACATATTTCAACACTGTAACATTTTTCAAGTAGGCATCTATGTCATTAATAAAATAAGTACCTACTAAGGTATTCAATCAATCTTGACTCTCCTCTACAATTTGTAGCTTTGTGCCAATGGGAAAATTTTTTGTTACTCATTTTATTACTTGATGATGAAGAATTTATTCAGGCTAAAAAATGATCATATGCATTATTTGTTTTTTTAATTAAATTATTTGACTTAAATTCATTGAAAAATAAATTGCTTGTTAAGAAATTGATAAAAAATTTTATTTTTCTTACATACCTAATAATAAAACTCCTTGTTTTTCATGGCATTGTAAAGGAAAAAAGGACAGCATCTATGAATTTTTTACAGGACCTCCAAGATTAATAGTGGGGTCATAATTTGCAGCAATAGGAAATAACACGCCAAAGTGTTGAGTTACCCTCTGACTAAACATCTGATCCAAATGCCCACAAAAGAAAGAAAATGTCCTTATTAAAGGTACCTAAGGGCCAGATGGTCATTAAATTGGGCAACAGATTAAGTCTAGCTCCTGTTGGAAATGTTACACAGAATCATAGAAAAAGTCAATTCTAGTCTAGTACATGTTGGAAATATTACACAGAATCATAGAAAAGGTCAATTCTAGTCAATTTTTATGTATACATTATATATATTTTATTGTAAAATTTGTGTTGACTAGGAAGTTACATTTCACCAGTAATATTTTGGGTGAAAATTCTCCTTTTCAAATAGAAGAAAATAATTAATGAGAATAATTAATGGAAATGAATTGTTATCTGCAGGCCTTATATACATATATTTATTGATATAAAGCCTGCTAAGGTAAACTTTGCCTTTCATCCTTCCAATTAATAAAATAATACTAAAACTACTGGGTACAATTAACTTAACTACAACTCTCCAAATTTTGTGGTTTGCTGGCAATATTAGAAATCAATATTGGATTGGCAGCATTTATAGATAGATAAGTGAACAGAAACTCAATAAAATAATCACAATTACATATTGAGGTCAATTAAATTAGCTAAAATCCTTCTAAATTTGTGACATTATGCTAATGATAAAAAGGTCAGTCAATTAGCAGAACTAGCAGCAAATAAAATGTCTTATAGTATTTAGTTATGTCTCTTTACATTGTGTGTTTAACCCTTTAGCATTTAAACTGGCCATATCCAACCCAAATAGTTTTCCTGTTTTATGTTCAAACCAACCAGATCTGGCCTCTCACCCCATCCCTACAATGTCATTCTAAAAATAAACAATCACATCATCAAAATCTCAAAGTTACAAGATAATGCATGATTAAATCAAAACAATGTGAAGAAGTAAGCATTACAGTTGACAGAGCAATCTCAATGCTAAAGGGTTAAATCCTGCCTTTCATCTTTCTAAGGTTGTTAAAATGAATATATGGCAAGTGCTGGCAGGGTCAATATACCTCTCCCAAAATGGCAGGGTCAATATTCCTCTCCCAAAATGTGTGTCCTATGTTAGAAATTATAAGTCAACCCCACTCTGGTTCAACTATCTAGGTCATACTTTCAAAATTGGCACAATGCCATTCATATATACACTAGGATAAATCCAATCAGCTGTAACTTGCTCCTATAAATTTGTTGCTTCATACCCATATAATAAAACAGTTTGAAACTCCTTATTATTCCCTCTATATGTCTTTGGAAAAATGTAAACATTTATTTCCCATGTCCCCTTTTCTTCAAATATGTAGTATTGCACTTATGTTAAAAATCATAATTATTTTATTATTATCGTCATCGCATTATTATTAGCAGAATAGCAGAATCAATAAAGTATTGGACAAAATTGGCTATATCCTTTTGTGTTCTGGGTTCAAATCTCAGTATGGTTGTTTTTTGTTTTTGTTTTTTTAGTGTATTTTTTTTTAGGGGAGAGATTGATAAAATAAGTACCAGTCAATTTAAGGTCATTTAAACAGAATACTCACCTCTTAAAAATGTGTACTATAGTCCAATGGTATAAATTATTATTCTTGTTGTTATCATTATTATTTTTATTATTGTTATAATTATTACTATTATTTGTTATTGTTTTGTATAATTTTCAATCTTTTCCAATAAATAGTAAACAAAATGTTTATTTCCCTTCTCTGTCATGCAGTTTGTGACCATAATGCAGATATCAGAAAACCTGTAAACAACTGTCTTGTTCCATTTGGCCTATTATCTACCTAAATTATTGCAGTGCTCTGGTGATCAATGTTTCTATATACCTATCTAACAACCCAGTACATTTAGGGAGACTAAATCACCTGACATTGAGCTCCTTGTCATGTAACTCTTCATTGACATCATCATCATCGTTATCATTGTCATGATATTTACTGATCAGTTAGTTTATCTATGATATGTTGGTGACATTAATTAAGCTACTACAATATGCTCCCACTCACTGTTCTCTCTCTCTCTCTCTCTCTCTGTTTGTGTGTCATCATTAACACATCTTTACATCATAAACTCATACACACACACACCTCAATGCAAATTATTGTGTGTGGGGGGGGAGCAGGTATGTGTGTGTATATGTGGGAGCAGGTATGTGGTTAAGAATTTTGCTTTACAACCACATGATTTTGATCTCACAGTGTGGCACTTTTGGGTTGATGAATGGGTTACAGAATGGCATCAGGAAGGGCACCCAACTGTAGAATAATGCTACAAGAATCTTATCCAACCCATGCTAGTATGGAAAAAGCTGATGTAAAAATTGTGATTTTTATATATATATATATATACACACACACATATTCGAGAGTCCGGTGTCAGTGGCACGTTAAAAGCACCCAGCACACTGTAAATGTGGTTGGCGGTAGGAAGGGCATCCAGCTGTAGAAACCAAGCCAAACCAGATGGGAGCATTGTGTTAGCCCCCGGCTTGCCAGCTCCAGTCAAACCGTCCAACCCATGCTTGCGTGGATAAACGGACGTTAAAGGATGATGATGATAATGATAATGATCTATATGTGGCGCTAGCTTATAGAGGCAACTTGATCAAGTGGATATGATATTGAGGTACTAACTCATAGATGGACTACCAACATAGATCTTGTTCAAATCTACTCCATGGGTCTCCGTGTATTTGTGTTGTTCACTTATTCACGTTACCTTGATTTACATAGTTGTCAGAAATAGATACCAAATCAGTTACAAGTGTTATCCAAGAGAGACTAGCGCTCTGTCCAGGAGTGTATTTATCTTTTATCTGCTTAGTGTCATAAAACCAGAGCTAAGTGTCAGTCCTTAAAAGCCAATTGGTGGGTTTACACTTGCATCACATGGATGGTGTAGCGTCTATTAGGTTGACATATTTTACATATACTATATAGAGTCCTTCAAGTGTTGTCCCACTTATCAACTGTTTTTTTCATTTTGTTATGAATTGTTGATAAGTAGGAAAGTTCCTGTAGATTTTTGATGGCACTTCTAGTGTGGCATGAATTGTTAAATTTTAATCTGGCTGTTAGAATAAGAGGAAAAGCTTGAGTGACAAATATCTAAAAGGATGGTGCCAAGCTGGAGCAAGATGGATTGGTAAAGAGAGATGGGGGTGAAGATGTGGATTCATTTAGATTTTGTTGCTTTACCTCCAGGTTGGCCCTGATCAAATATACTTATGATCAAAGACATTCTAACCATGACCATCTTGCCTTTCTTTTCATAAACATTAATTGTATCTAGGATTCTACATTATTCAATGTGTCTTTTTTTATTAAAGTGATATGATGGAGATTTCACTATTATTTCTAGCAGTTTGAGTGATCACACAGAGAAGGCATGGGCAACCTTCTTTCAAGAAGCAGGCTGCATGAGACATGGCTCAACATAAGGTGGGCTATATTACTGAAACAATTCATGGTAATTTTTCATTAGACATGCCATTCAGAAAGTCTTTCACTGGTAACATTACCAGGCTCTCTGATATTTATTCCTGACTGCTAAGTGTACTGAATCATTGCATGGGTGTGTGTGTTCATGCACAAATATACATATTTACTTAAAGAATTAGTCCTACCGTCTAACCCATGCCAGCATGGAAAAACAGACGTTAAATGATGATGATGATGATGAATTAGTCCATTTTGTACATTAAAAAAAAAAAAAAAAAAAATCAATTTTATATTTTTAAGTGACACGTTAAAATCACTTGTGCCGGTGACACATTGAAAGCACTCATGCCAGTGCCACATTAAAAACACTCGTGCCAGTGACACGTTGAAAGCACTCGCGCCAGTGACACGTTGAAAGCACTCGCGCCGGTGACACGTTGAAAGCACTTGTGCTGGTGATGCATTAAAAGCATTCGTGCCGGTGACACATTGAAAGCATTCGTGCCAGTGACACGTTAAGGACACTCGTGCCAGTGACACGTTAAAGGCACCTTGTACACTCTCTGGAGTGGTTGGTGTTAGGAAGGGCATCCAGCCATAGAAATCATGCCAAAATGGACTGTTGTCTGGTGCAGTTCCCCCGCTTGCCAGTATCCGGTCAAACCGTCTAACCCATGCCAGCACAGAAAATGGACATTAAATGATGATGATGATCATGATGACATCATAAAATATTAACTAAAATATTTGTTCCTAATTATCACAGGGAATTTGTAGAATGACTCCTTTCTCAAACTGTTATACTGGAATGATTATAAACATCAGCTGACTCTACACTACTTCCTCTGTTGAAAATATAATAAACATGTGATTACATGAATATTGAAAGTGAAACCGTCTCAATTAAGAAGTTTCTGATACATTTCCTGATACTGCAATTTATTCATCATCTTTAAAAAATGGCCCACCCTAGCTAGTTGAAAATAAGGACAATTAGCTGATTTAATTATAATTAGCAGCATGAACTTTGACACATACATGGCTTGTTAATTTTTTTTTTTTTTTGTATCTTGCTTTGCTCAGTTTAGCTCTGACCTATTGTTGCAAGAAGTCTCTCTGATACCCAACTTTGGTTTGGAATCTCATAATCACTTTAATCTGCTTTGCAATTTGATATGGAATCAGATTCAGAATACAGGCTACATGTGATAAATTATCTGTGCCAAGCAATTCCATGTTAAATTCCTTATGTACTTGTACATGGTATCTGTTATCATATGTATGTCTTCACCTTCCTCAGCTATGAGGGATTATCATCATCATTTAATGTCCATGAGTTGGATGGTTTGATAGGAACCTATGGATCCAAAGACTGCATTGTGTTCCAGTGTCTACTTTTGTATGGTTTCTATGTCTGGGTTTCTATGCCCTTCCTAATGTCAACCACTTTACAGCATGTACTGGGTGCTTTTTTGTTCATGCCACCAGCACTATTGTATCTCAGAGGATTACTAACCCTAGGGCATGGTGGTGGTGGTGGGGGGGCAGCTTTATGCTAAGTGACAAGAGTTTAAAGTATGAGAGATGCAGTGGAATACTAGGCAGATTATCAAAGAAAGTAGGGTTCGTATGTAGAAGGTGCACAGGAGCCATAAAA
>JAOPUL010000001.1:16223034-16237674 GCA_027564515.1 Octopus rubescens | reverse complement strand
ACGTTGATTACATTGACCCTGGTGCTCAACTGGTACTTAGTTTATTTGGCGAAGCTTTTGAATACATCAGTCAAGCTAAATAGTTGGAAATAAGAAAGGTAGGACAATAAACTTTGAGTAGCACAAAGAGAATAAAAATACTGAATATATGGAGAACGTTATAAATTGCAGATAATATATTAAATGCTATGTAGATTTAAATATATCCTTTAGCTAATTAATATTTGAGTCATTTTTGATACATCTTAAAATATATAGGAATCAGTATTCTGCAAACATTGCAATCTAATGATACCAAACACAGAGGTTATTGGAATTTGAAAAGAATTTCACTCTTTTGTGAATTAAAGCAATTTTTTTTTACCAGATTTAGTTTAAGTACAATTCTTTAAACGTTCATACTTAGTAATTAATTTAATTGGAAGGTAGAAGATAAAAATTGCTCATAGCTATGTAATGTAGACAAGAATTATTTTAGAATTTTAAAGAATTTGGATTTTACTTGTTATACTTCTGATTTTAATTGCCATTATAAATCACAACATCAGTTTCAAAGTAGTTTTTTAAATATGATATATAGACCAATTAATGATAGTGTAATGAATAATAAATGTAAAAAAATAAAAAATAATCTAAAACAAGTAGAAAAATAAAGGGTGAAATGAGATGAAGTGAAATAGTATAAATAAGAAATGGTAAAGCAAATATAATTTAAATTTAACATATAAACATAATTAAGTGAGGCATGAAATAAAAGAATACAAAATGTAGCAGATGACCTGGAGAATTTATAGCAAGAAAGAGGCTGTTGCATTTGTAGCTTATAAGTCATATGTTACTAATATATCATTGGTATCCTCATCATCTATCAACAAATTTGTTGGCTATGGCAATTGATGCATCACATATCCTAACTTATCAATATATAAAGTTTATCAGGGTCTTGACTGGTTTTGGAAGGACACCCATAGTTCATTTTCCTACAGATGTTCTTTGATGATGATTTGGTGGTGGATAATTCTAGATGTCTCAGATAGTTTCTAGTAAGTAGCAGCCAACAGCCCTGTTGGTCAACCAGGGGATGGTCATCCTGACTATCATTAGGAAGTGACCAGTGAACAATCAGAGCCATTCAGAGCAACTGAGTGGAGCATCATCAGTTGGGGAATATGAACAGGGACCTAGTGTGGCACCGAATTTAACACTGATAAAGGACGATTGTCATTGGCTGAGGGAAACAAATTTGTATAAGTTAATATATGCTGTGGTGAGACAATAATACTGATGTGTTGAGTAAAACCCTTTGCTAGAGAGAACTCCCTGCCTCCAAAGACACAAATGTTTATGATAGCACTAAGCATATAATTATAAAAAATATGTAGAAGAAAAAGATGAGAGAAGAATAAGAGAAGGATGAATATCCAAGTGAAAAGAGTATAAAAAGGAAGTCAGTGACAAAGTGTGGAGACAAGGATAGTAATGAGTAATTATACACAGCCTAAAAATAATCTCAGAAGAGTAGGCACTAAAAGGTTGTGATGAGTGTGCTAAGTATATAAACATATGCACATAAACATACAAAGATTTAAATTAATTCTCCTAAAGTCAGATGTGAGGGGTAATTTGTTATGCATTCTTGATTCCTTCACTAAAAGATTACATCAACTGGAAAGGTCAAATTAAATTTATAACAAGTGACTTTTTAGACAGACACTACTTTCTGAAAGAACAAAACTTGTCTCAGTAACCCCCGATAGCTAAAGGTTATTTTCTGCTTAGAAGTAATTTCTTTCAGTATATATCAGATTGGAACATGGTGTAGCCCCCGGCTTGCCAGCTTCGGTCAAACTGTCCAACCCATGCTTGCATGGAAAACGGACGTTAAAGGAGGATGATGATGATGATATAAAAATCTCAAAATACTTTTCAGAGTATCTTGAGATTTATAGAATCTGGATACATACTTTGATGACAAAAGTTGCCAAACTATTTCTGGAAAACTGTTTGTAAACATAAATCTTACCAAGCTTTTTTTGTACCTCTTGATGTATGCTACTGGAAGTATATAGTTAACCAAAATTATCTATGCAGTATATACAACCAAATATGCCTAATCTAACCTAAGGTGGAAGCATTGATTAATTCTCCAGAACTCACAACTATGGATTTACAAACCTTGAAATGGATGAGTTGTTTCCTCTTACATCTATACTAAAGGACTTAAAATTTAAATGAATGAAGCATATAATCCTATATTTGACAAATTTAAAACTCTGAGTTTATCTGTATTAGCTATAGCAGATTCCAGTATGTAAGCTAGTTATAGATGTCTGCCAAATTATTGATTATTTTTCTTCTCAACATATCTTGATTTGAGATGGAGTATTTTGTTTAACACACTTATAATTTTTAGCAAGCATCCTTAATTTTTAATATATCATTTTCCAGGATATTGCTATTATAGGATTACATTCCACCTTTCTGTTTAAATGGAATCAAAATTATGTTTCTCCAGATATAATTTTTCCACTAAGAAGGAAATTACAAGATGTAAGTTCAGTCAATTCTAGCCTTTATATGTGATAAATTACTTGATTGACTAGCACAATGTAACCAGATCATATTTTCTTTCATTTCAAAATGGTGGTTAGTTATGGGGTTTAGAAATATCACTATCTTTTTCAGAAACAAGCATCCACTGTACTTTGTTAATTAAGTGTGAAGTTGAGTGGTCCATTTAATCTTGTCAATGACATGACAACTTCTCTGATGCTGAAGCTGTGAAAATGCACCCAGCACACTCTGTAAAGTGATTGGTGATAAGATGGACATCCAAACATAGGAACAAAGCCAAAACTGAAACTTAGGAGTGAGATCTAGTCCTCTGACTCATCTAAGAGATCAGCAATGACTTGTCTAACCCATGCCAGCATAGAAAGTGGATGTATGACAATGATGATGACATTTCATTGCAAACTGATTTAGACAATTAGGGTGTTGATTGAAAATACATTTTTTGATAGAGGATTTCCCTCTGAAGATGAACTAATCATGGGCAATACAATATTTTCTTCTGAACCAGGTAATAACTTATTTTGATAATTTTCAATAATAAATGCATTTTTCATTGGGAAAGTTGTTTTTGCATCAATATTAATACTAAATTATTTCTTGTTCTTTAACTACACACACACACACACACATACTAACACCTAATATTGAATTCATAGCCATCTAAATGAAGTTCTAAAACTACAAGAGAAAGTTGCAATATAAAGTAGAATGGTGCAGTACTACAGTTCTTTTTTAGTTTATCTTGAGTAATATGAATAAGATGATATGATTAAATTAAGTAATACAGTGAGAACCTAAGAAATACAATGAATTCAGTTAAGAGGCAGAAACAAATAAATTGGAATTTAAGAGGAAAGAAATGGTTGAAGAATTCCATTAAGCCAGTGACAGGATACAAGTCGACAGGATTTGAACAGAGATTATTTATTATAGCATCAGTAGCACTGTGTTGTATTGCCATGCACCACATTCATTCCTGATAGCAGAAGTTATTAAATTCTTTTCAATTTTTTAACTTGGAAGATAGAACCACGATAGGAAGAAGATTCTATAGGTGAAATGTGTCAAGTATCTCAACTATCATTAGTAACAGGAATGTAAAAAAAAAAAGCCTTATGTTAAAATAGTAATTGACACGAAATCTATGGTTATTCTTTGATCGATATAATGAATATATATATATATATACAGTTGAATTTAATCGCTAACATTACAACTATTAATAATATAATAATATACAGTGGTAATGATAACAATAATGAGGAGAACATGTTCATTTATTAAACATGTTCATTTATTTTACAGTCACTTTAAATCTGTCCATTAGATTGACATATGTTTTAATTGGAAAATTATGCATTTTGTTGCATGTTATTGCATGTACAACAGAACTAGTTCATTTTTCAATCTCATCAGGATCGTTTTGATTCCATTCCGATTTCAAACTGCTATGGTCAATTTGTGTGGTGGTAATGGGATGAATTGTGTGGTGGAAGAAGACAGAAAGGAAGGAGGAGAGGAGGACTGCTTGTATGGTAATTTTCAAAGCTGGTAATGTGATGGGTTGTATGGTGGAAGAAAGAAGAAAAGAAAAAGAAGGAAAGAGGAAGAATATTTCTAGTGTTTTCTATTTTTAGATTTTATTTTTTGGTGGATGTTAGTTTTGACCTATTGTTGATCACCTTTGTATAAAAATATTAGCATAGGTAACTCGTAAGTACAGTTGAGGTTAGCCAACATCCAACACCAAATTGTGTCAACAAGGAAACCGCCAGGATAAAAAGTTTTTTATCCCTCCTAATCTATATTTATATATATATAAAATTTATATATATATAAACTGAAACTACTTGAAAGAGATAATTTAAATCAAACATAAATTTTCCTTACACCAAATAAATATTTTACAGAAGAAAAAAAAATGATATTCTGTCATGCAAATTATGCACACTTTACCAGAGTTTTAAACTGAAAAATTGGGTGTGTACATTATATACAAGAACTGAATATCATCTATTTTCCCCAATCACAATAGCATTGCTATACATACAAATTATATAAAAATAATTTATTTTATTTTATCAAATGATTTTAACATTATACTAAATGATATATTCTACATATATATTAAACAGTAAACACACTGAATGGTCATGTCTGGAACACACCAAAATACAAGTAAAATTGTAGCATGTATATGTTCTTGTAGCAGAATGTATGCATTAATTATGTACATGACAGTGTATAAACAGAAATTAAGTTAATTTTGTTGTTTTGCCATTTCAGTTTCAGTTTTACATTCTACTTCCAAATCACTTAGTGAAACAAGAAACAACCTGAGTCAATATTCAACTAAATACAGCTGCTAAATTTTGCTTATAATTGTTGATATGAAGTGATCAAAAAATAAAACTGACACTGGTAGCAATGAAACACTGTTTTTATTTCCATCTAAATAGAAATTCTATATATATATATAAATAGATACTAACAATACATGTATGTAGAGTGTCAATACAATTTATGTACTTTAAAATTACACACAAGATACATGATGGATTGGTTTAAATCTTTTTTTTTTTTTTACTTTCTGGAAATTTAAAATGCTGTGTTTGAATTTAAGATTCTGATTAAAAAAAAATTTTTTTTAATTAAAATAAAAATTTATTTTCCCAAACCTAAGTGCCTATTGTTCAAAATATAAACTGAAAACTATTTGAAAAAAAAAAAAAAAATCCAGATTTAAATAATAAATTCTTTGTTCTCCATCATCACAACTATGTGTGCAACTATAGAAACTGAATAGAAAAATTAAGTGTAAACTTAATTTAAGTATACTGTCACATCAAAATCAAACTGATTTTCTAGACAATATATGCTGTAACATTGGCTTTACAGTAGGTGTACCTCTATGGCCTACACTGGTAAAGTTTAAAGATTACATTTGAATTTACTCTTTTGTTTTGTTTTGGATGTGTGAAAACTTTTTCAATTCATTTTATACAGCAAGTATAATAAATCTGACTAAAAACTCCTTTTTCAATACATTGAAATACTAAAGAAAAGTCAGTGAGTATTATATGTGCAGCTATAATATAGAACAGCAACCAACAATGTTCATATAGTGGGACTGAAGCCCTAATCATGTGGTTCTGAAATGAACTTCTTAACTACACAGCCGTGCCGGCATCTAAAAATATATACAAATAAATTAAGCGCAGACTTGGCAGTGTGGCACCTTGGGCAGGTGTCTTCTACTATAGCTTGAGGCCGAGCAAAGCTTTGCAAGTGGATTTGATAGATGGAAACTGAAAGAATAACCCATGCTTGCATGGAAAGCGGACGTTAAAGGATGATGATGATGATGATATATATATAATCATCATTTAACATCCACTTTTCTGTGCTTGCATTGGCCAGGCATGATTTGTTGAGACAGATTTTCTACAGCGGGATGTACAACTTATTGTCAACCCTCACCTGTTTCTGGGGAAGATAATATTTCCCCATGGTCAGGCATGTTTTTCATGGAAGGTCGGAAATAACAAATTGCTTGTATGATAATTTAAGATGAAAAAAATCAAAGTGAATTTTAAAAAAAAAAACTTACTGCATAGAATTTCCAATCTCGATCATTCACTAAAGGTGAGGGTCTTGTAATACCTTCTTGTTCTTCAACAAGATAATTTCCAAGAAATAAATCAATAGAATCCTGAAATTTAAAAATAAATATTAAAATTATTAAGAATTTTAATGCATAAAAAATGATAGAAAATCACAGGAGTAATGATCTCAAAACAATTATAAAAACTTGGTTATACTGGCAAAGTTTTAGCTGCTAGGCAATCAGCATGCGCTGGAAGCAATTTGCTTGATTTTGTTGTCTGCAGTCTGTATTTGGTACTTACTAAAACATTTGAATTTTGCATGTCAGTGTAATCACTCATAATGGTTATAAGCTGCAGCCAATATACTTGAACTGCTATTGTTTGTTCATGAGGTCATATTTGGTAGTTACCTTTCTTTTTTGGTGTCTAACCATGATCATATAGGAAGCTGAGCAGAGACAGGTTATCTAAATGTTTGCCAGGATGATTGGTATAGGCTGTTTGAAATTACGGAGATGAATATTATTAATTAGTGTTTAGAAGAGTCACATAGTTTGAATATCATTTGTCTATGCAAATGGGAGAATAGTTTGGTACGGTGCATTTTGTGGTTGGAGAACAGTTTGATTCCTGGAGTATGATAATGTTGATGCTTGTGCATCCATGAGAAGTATAAATTGTTATAGTTTATTGTGCATGCTATTTATGTGAGTAGTATATTTAGGCATTTGTTAGTGTATGTGTTGTCTTGAGTGTGTAGTGTTGCAATAACACTGTTTTGTATATTGTTTCATGTACATGTTTGTGCATTTCATGTACTCTGCAAGTGGTAGTGATTGCAGTGTGTCTTCACATATAGTTTACCTTTCACAAACAGAGAGAAATCTTGTTTTCAACAGAAGTAGTAGTTTTCCTGTTTACTGCAAACATTAATCAATATGCTATGCCATCAAAAGCCACTATCTCTAATTAATACACCTAGATATTAGCAGAATTTCTAATTCTATCAAGACATATGAATCTTTCAAGTGCTCAGAGTTCTGAGCAATTCTATTGTATCTGAAACATCTAAAGTGTTAATTTTGTCAATGTAAGAGTGATTCTATTGACTTTCTTATACACCCACTGCTGGTAATGACCACAAGCAATCATATTCCTGCCTATTCTTTTCCTGGGCCAGCAGCTTATTTCTGACTCAAGTCCATTATTCTAAGTTTCAAACTTTTGCCAAAAAGAGAAGCCAAGATGGGAAGCATGATGATGTTTATACTCATTTGAATAAATCTTGTTTATTTTAGTTATATAATTATTATATATTTTTTTATCAATATCTCCAGTGCTTTCTTCTTTTTCTTTATACATAGTAGCTTGACAGAAACTATAAAATGCCTAACTAAATTGCTGTATTTAGTTACATTCCTTTATTTTCAAATTCAAAGGCCAGTGTTGCTCTTCGTCCAATGCTATGCCAGACACTTAAATCAACTATACCTTTGACTTGAAATTTGTGACCTTGTGACATTTTAGATATCATTCATTATAATTTATGACAATAATGAATTCTGAAGTTAGCACAAGTCTACATAGGGATAGTCCCAATGAAAACCCCCACACCAGTATATGATGGGTACTTATTTTATCAACTCCTGAAAGATCAAACTCGAAATATAAGGGGATGTAATTAAACATTTAATTTCATACTAAAAACATTTATTCATGATCACTCAAGATTTCTTACATTGGCCCAAGAAAAAAAAAAAAAAAGATTAGGGATTACAGATGTAGCTGATTTAATCAACAATTTTGCAGACAGGTAAAAGTGGGATAAACCACAACAAATGGCTGGTAACCTGCTCTGGATACACCGAACTCCACTAAAAGCACCAAAGAGCCAAGTGGTTGTGTTAAATTGGGAAACAGATTCAATCTAGCATCTAAGAATAGGTACAGTTGAAACAATGGACTTTCATATGGTTTCTGCTGACTCAGTTTCATTCATAAACTTGGTTAACCTGAGGCTATAATATTAGATACCTGCCCTGCAGTTTGTCATGCAGTGGAATTGAACCCAGAACCATATGATTGTTGAGCTAACTTGTAACCACACAGCCATTTCTGCTCCTATATAAATGTATAACTATTCACATCACTTCTCAATAGATTCCCACCTCCACACTCCTCCTTTATTTCATTCATTTTCTTACCTGCAATTCTGAAATCTAAGTTATAATTCCTCTATATTCTTCTTCTGTGAAGAAGGAAGAGTCGAAAGTGTTAGATTTTTTTTTACTTGACTGGTACTTTATTTAATGCCCTCACTCTGAATAATGAAAAGCAAAGTTGACCTTGGGCGATCTGAACTCTAAGAATCCACCATCCATTAATAATAACTTTTTCTACTATACACACAAGGCCTGAGAGGGCTAGTTGATTATACCAACCCCAGTGCTCAACTGGTACTTATTTTATCAATCCCAGAAAATGAAAGGCAAAGTTGACCTTAGCAGCATTTGAACTCAGAACATAAAAAGCCAGAAGAAATGCTGCTAAGCATTTTGTCTCACATGCTAATGATTGTCAGCTCACTGCCTGTAATGGTTTCAAATTTTGGTACAAGGCCAGCAATTTTAAAGGGAGGCTGTTAGTCATTACATTGATGTTAGTCATTACATTGACACCAGTACTTGACTGGTACTTTATTTTAGTGACCACGAAAGGATGAAAGGTAAAGTTGACCTCAGTGGGATTTGAACCCAGAACTTAAAAACTAGAAGAAATGCTACCAAGCATTTTGTCAAATGCACTAATTATTTTACCAGCTTGCCACCTTAATGATAATGATAATAATAACAGAACAGTAAACAAGCACAATAGTTTCTAACTAATTAACTTTCTTTTGCATTTGTTATTCTCATACTCATTTGAAAACCTACAAAATTATTATTCTAATTTTGCTTTCATTTGTGTATACTATATTGCCAGCTTTATTTATTCCCGGGTGTTACGAAATCACATAACCATAAAATATAACTTAATGCTTCATTAGAAACCCAGCCTTCATTACACAGAAGGTGTACATAAACAATTTTAGTTCACCCAAATGCTATCTCTTTAACTCTGTCAAAATTGAGATAGGCATAGTAAAACAAACTTAGGTGAAGTAAACTTTTAGCATGAAGCAGTCTGCATTTGAAACACCATAGCAGTTACCAAATGGTTGAATTGCATTGAAACAGAGGATAAATGCAAATTTACATAATTCAATCTCATTGACTATTATCCTTCTCTAAGTACATGGTCCAACCCATGCTTGCATGGAAAACGGATGTTAAAGGATGATGATGATGATGAAGTAAGATTTTATAAAAGCCATCCAATACACCAAAACCTATACAAACACCACAAAGAAAAACCTGCATATTATCATGCATGCCAGGAGATCTATGCTTGAGGGTTGAGAACAATGGAATAAGCAATTTCTATGTCACTATGAATAACTTTGATAGAACTGAAAAATAAAATGGTGAACTAGTAGGCCTATTTTTGTTCAATGAAATATAAAAAAAAAATCTCTTTACATAACATTAAGATGAGTGTATAAAGAGGAAGGGCATATGATTTTGAATGGCACAAGTGAGAGCCACCTTCTGGAAATAAATAACTGAGTTTAATAAACTTGATCTGAATGGTGAAAGACAAATCAAACTTAATGGTAAACTATGTTGATATTATGTAATGGTTCAAGAGGAACATTAAAGATACCAATATAACTGGTCTAGGAGGGTGTGCAAAGGCCCTTCTAAACTCAGCAAATAATAACAAAAAACAAAACAAAAAAACTTATTACTTGAAATTTTATCAGCCTGTCAAAAACCAAATATCCATCTATCCTGAAGAACATTTACCTATCCACCCAACATTGTCCAATATATACCAAAAAAGCATTAGTAAGAAGATAAGTACATTGTCCTCTGATGAACAGAACTTTAACAAAGTCAAAGAGTATGCTAGTGAGACACTAACATGCAGCCAATATCAGAAAAAGTTAAGTATTCACCAACAACAACTAACAATTCTCCTGAAAATGTTAAGAAGAGAAATGTTACATGGTATGTTTTTATGACTGGGCTGTGTTCATGACCGTTGAAAACTCTCAGAGATTTATAAAACTGATACAGTTTATATTTACATCAGTTGACATCTGTAGGAGAAAACATGGGTAGGAATTGAATTTCAGAGGGTTGGCATTCAGTGGGAAAAAGTTTTAGGTGAAATGAGGCTTGAGCAGTGAGACAAAGTAGGGGTAAATAGATGAGTAAAGATGGGGCTTGGGTTGTGTGCTATGTAATTAGCTAGTTCAGAATAGTAGAGACTGTTGTAGTGTGTTGAGAAGGGAGTCTATCAATTAGTCAATAGGTTTTCTTTTGGATGCAGTCAAGTATGGATGAGTGCAACAGGGAGGAGTATTCCAATGTGAGATTTACTTGAGATTTATAGACAGTTAGGAATTGAAAAGGGATTGGAACCTTTTCTGGCCCTGATGAAGGCTAATCTTTAGGATGCAGTCTTAGCTTTGTTATGGTTATAGGTTGGTTGGTAAAAATCATAAGAGATTTGTAGCTGATCTGAGGGTTTTAATTTATGTTGTCTAAGATGAGAGAGGGTGAGACTACAAAAATGAGCATTGCAAAACATTTTTTTCACTCTGATCAGCATTTTCTGAAAGAACACAAATTCCACCAGTTTTCAATAAGCAGAACATAAAGGAGAGCTAAAGCTACATGCAGAACACATAAAATTTCTTTTCTTTTTTAATTAGATTAATCTGGAGGAAGGGGCTTGCACCCAATGCCTTTGTAGACTCTTCAAGACTGGTGAGATCAATGTGGTTAGCATTTCTCCTGAGCAGTTGCAACTCAATAACAGTAGGAAAAACATGTGTAGAGTGGAAATTCCAGAGGCTTGATGTTATAGAAAAGAAAAGTTAAGTGTAGCGATTAGTCTGGAGCCTATTAGGGAGCCACACAATATGAGTGACGATATGAAGAGGGACAAGTGTGATGGTAATGGCTGAGTATAGGTAGCATGAAAGCTAGCTGCACTAGGCAGAGGACATAATAGCAGTAGAAAGGTACAGAGAAAAGACAACAATGCAAAAACATTATAATCCAAGACTAAAAGTAGCAGACATGCAAAGGTAAATGCCTAAGATAAAAGCATTATATACCGTGCTGATGTCTCCACTAATAAACATATCAACCAGCTACATAGGCTTCACAGAGTGCTTATTCAAAAGTTGCCTACACCAGCACAACAGCTCAAACCGCCATTGACACCTGGAAAACATTACAGCACTTTCAAAATATATTTGGAGTTCAGAGGAGCATTACATGGACAACTTTAGATAAGGCATAAGTGTTTTGGATTAGATTAGATTGAATTATTCTGATCTTTTCATATCTTTTGTCATCCCACTTCAATCTTAAACAAAAGAAAAGTATGTATTTCAACTAGCTGACAAATGAACAAACACTCTCTCATGAACTTTGAAACAGACTGCCAGATTTCACATGACTATCTGAAAAAAATTTAAACAATTCATCTATTCTTAATCATTTCTTCTAGTTCACTATTGTGAACAGCCAACAAAAACTTGGTTTGTGTGTGTGTGTGCATGCGTGTGTATAAACATAAAAGACTCTACACACATCTAACATTAGGGTGTATTGAGCACTTTATAATGATACAAAAGCAACAGATATTTGGTTTAAGTCCCATTAACTGATGTAACAGCCCTCCCCACCTCCATCCATATTCACCACTCACTGCACTCCCTCTCCCTTCTATCTCCCACTCTCCTTTCAAACTCTCTTGAGCTTACCTGCACAAAATTTGTTCCTGGCGAGTCTCACTCCCCTGCAACTCATCTTCCTACCCCACTCCCTCCATCCGTGTTCACTCACTGCACTCCCAACTCTCCATCTCCCACTCTTGCAAACTTACCCTATCTAATCCTCTTTACCACTTCACTTATATACTCCTCCCTGTAACTTGAGTATGCATCCCAACACATCATCTTCACTCTCTCTCTCTATCTCTTGTTTTCTTTTCCAACTGGGGTAGCCACATCTCTCCTCTACTGCAAGACACCCGTTTCTATTCCTCTATCATACTCAAATTTCTCATGACCTGACACAAAGCCTTCTCTCTCAATACTACTCCCCACTCAATTGAGGGGTAGGTGGAGGGTCTTCTCTTGCAAGTTACTTGGTGTCACGTAAAAAACACCCAATACACTCTGTAAAGTGGTTGGCATTATGAAGGGCAGACGTCCAGCTGTAGAAACCATGCCTAAGCAGATAGTAGAGCTTCATGCAGTCCTCTGGCTCACCAGCTCCTGCCAAACAGTCCAACCATGACATGGAAAGCAGATATTAAATGATGATGATGAATATCATTTTACTTTTTACAAAATCTTAATTTGATTTTGAGAGTGATTTTTCATTGAATCAAGGTCGGACATCTTGCTTTGTTGAACTGACCAGTTATCTTGTAGAGATAACAAGAGTACAATTATTAAGCAGAATTAAGTATCTAATTTAAAAAAGAAGCTGTAGATAGCACTCCAGTATAATTGGTAACACAGTTGCCAGGCAAGTGATAGATATGTAGTTAGAGTGCCATCAATGACTTCGTTCCTCTTTTCTGTCTTACACTGGTATATATTTTGGCTCTTTACATTCTGAGTTCAGATTCCTGCCATCACTGACCCCCTTGAATTTTTTGGACAATAAAAAGCATCAGCATTGCAATGAAGGTCTGACTTTTATAGTGCAATAGTTCTGCCAACAGTGTATGGCTGTGATACATGAAACAAAAAAGTGAAAGTGGTCAATCCTTTAGCTAGGTTTTCTGTATGCTACATTAGACATTTATCAAAAGCGGATAGTATTGTATTTGGCATCTTAATTATATAAAGACCAACCATGGGTAGCAAGCTACGAAATTCTTACATTCTCTCAATTTCTTCTAATTCAGGCTGCCTCATGGTCTCTGGAGACAAAATAAAAAAGGTGCTGCCCCAAGGGGGATGCGCTGAAACAGCCACTCTAACTTACAGGGCTTGCACTTGCAGATAGCCATCTCCACCCTGATAGCGGTGAGCAGGGATATGGTCTGGGGGCCGAGAATGCTGGAGGTCTCCAATACCACAGGCTCAACCATAAACCTATCAGAGAGTGACCGATACTTTGAAAGTTTGCTCTTCTCAGCCTGACGAGCAATGGAGCCTGGACTGGTAGCTGAACACACCAAGTCGCTGCTGGAAAAGGTGTCACAGCATGTGGTATCCCAGATAAGAGGCCTACAGCCAGAGGACGAGAAAAGTGTCATATCATCAGGCCTTTTACCGTCCCCTTGGTCTAGCCCTGTTGGCTTGAGCTGGATAGGGAAGCCTGCAGTGTCTAGGCCACACCTTATGATTTCATTAAGGGCAGCATGGCATGGAAGACGACCAGCACTATAAGGACATGACAATGGGTGGAAGCCAGAAAAATCCACAGCGGATCCACAGCTGCATTTGTGAGGCAAAGTTTTTCATGGAAAAGTCTGTTCATTTTCCATTGTTATATTTGAAGTGTAAGAGGGTTTTTAATTATGAGTGATTAAATATAAATTTAAAGTAATCATAAAGAAAAAGATTCTCAATGTCTGTTTATTAATAGCTGAATATGACATACTCATATTACAACTACATATAGCCATCATATAGCTCACCAAATAACATGGGAAAGTTTTTTGTGATTCCAACTATATGTGTTAAGACATTACAATTTATTGTTAAAATTATTATAAATTCCATAGTTACATTTCAAAGTTGTAAACACAGATTCTCATTTATTGATATGACAGAAGGCTGTATGTGGTTGTAGAATCTATGTTTAAACATGTTTAAATAGTTTTATGATGATCAATGTGTAAACTTATTAAAAATTATGACATACTTCTATCGAGAAGGACAGTTGAGGGAAATAAAACAATATTCTTATTCAAAATAATCTAGGATTGAAGTGGAGGTCATATTGTAATTTCAAAGTCATTTTATTTTATTTTAAAAATTGATGAATCATTTCAGGTTCCTTTGATAAGCAGAGTTTTCCAATAAGCCTTCTTTTAGTTTACCACTGATATCCAAGACACTTGAGCCCCAAGGGTCTGACCTGCCTTCATGCACAGCCCTCATCCCGCTCCCTCACTTAGCATGCACAGCCCTCATCCCCCTCCCCCACTTAGCCAACCCATCTGTATTCTGACTTAGAATACCCAGCATTTGCCTGGGACACCTTCTTGCCTTTTGGATATCTCTCTCGCCAGGTAACCAATGCTCCATCTACAGCAAGACACCTGTATCTATCACTATAACCTTCCCCAAAGTTCTCTCACCTTCTATAGGGCCTTT
>JAOPUL010000001.1:16203114-16222934 GCA_027564515.1 Octopus rubescens | reverse complement strand
ATATATATATGCTAGCTGCATCGGGATTCACAGTTAAATATTAAATAAATAATAATATTATACTGAGTTCCCCTAATATTCATATATATATATATATATATATATATACACACACACACACACACACTTTTGAAAAGAAAATTTTGACAGTGACTTTGAAGTTTTGGCTTGTTTGCTTTCACCAATCTGATGAAGGTAAACAAGCCAAAACTTCAAAGTCACTATCAACCCTTTTCTTGTAAAGTTATAAATATGTACTCTACTAAAAAGTAGTGAGTAATTCTTCAGGATAATGTTAAATTGTTTTTATATATATCTTGAAATAAAAACAAGCATTAATACACACACATATGCAAACCATAGGACCAAAGCAATCTTTTGAATTTCTCTATCCATTTATTCTTACATCTCCTGTCATGTCTACAGGAGATGTGAGTTTGAGTACAACTAATTCTAGACTTAAACAGCAGTGCTTCAAATAAACTACAATACTATATTTAGCATTTTAATAAAAAAAAATTATCAATTACCTGTCGGAATCCATCTTTAAAATTGTTCTTGAAATAACGGATTAATGAATTTAAACCATCCATCATCAAGCCATATTTAGTTCGTTTACCAGTCCTAGTAATAAAAAAAATATAGAATAAATCACAATAAGATCAGTGTAAGTAAAAGTAAGAGAATGTGTTGATCAGGAGTTTGGATTAGTATATGGTAAAAGAAAACTTAGAAAAATAGTTGGTCATGTCATCATAATTAGTCTATAGAAATCAAGTGTGAGTAGTGATAGTGGTAAGTGTATTAAAGATATTTATAATGAAGATATTAATAAGGAATAATTAGTTTGAATAATAGATGAACTGAATTTTACATACCGAGTAAAGTCTGTTTTTAATGCACCTGTGCTTGCATACTGCTTTGATAAAATATCTGCATTGTCAGCCCACACTAAAATAAGAAATTATATCAAATTTTAATTAATATACACTTCTCATTCAAGAGGTGACAGTAATAATGAAAATAATATATAAGTAAAATAGATACAGAAAATATTTAATAATCTGTTTTTCTGTATAACATTCTATTAGCCTATAACAATACTAAAATGTGTTATTTGAAAGAACAAGAATTGACTAATATACCAAAGTCTCAGGAGTTCCTGACATACTAAAGTTAAGACTCACCAATACAATGCAATGCACCTTCAAAAGTCAAATAAAATATGGAGTAAGAAACACTTCAACTCTGAGCAGTTCTAAATTCTTGAGAATGATCAAATATATTTTACAATGGGGTACATATCTCATGATTAGAATGACATCTCAATCAGCAGATTATGATGAGATTATCTCTGTCTTAGTCAACAGAGAAGGGGGTGGAGTGTCAGATATCACCTGGTTAGCTTCACTGGCACTGAAGTATAGGAAATGATTAATCTGTTCAGTTTTTGAACCAGTAGCATCCATATGAGAGGGTGTAATAACCAAGAAAAATTGTGGACACTGTAGTCACTAAAGATGATGACTTCAGAGAAGGCTGAAGTGGGAGATATCTTTAAAATTCCTGTTCATAAACTTATGCCTGACTGACATAAGGTCATTAGATTCCACATGGATGACATGTATATTCATAACAGTTAAAATAGAGTGAAAGGTGGTAAAAACATAGTAAAGTTACTAACAATGAACCACCACTTGCTTTGTGGACTTCAAAGCAGATTTCATTCTATTGATTGAAGCATGCTCTGGGGTATCAATGATTTCAACAACTCCAGCTGCTTAGAACTTCAGTCAAGTATAGTCATTTGTATTTTATAAAATTTTCTTGAACTGAATTTGAAGTTTTTATTTTAAATTGAAGTACCTTTATGTAATCTACATTCACTATTCCACACACATTTTAAAATATTCATTATTACTTTCACTAATGATCTCTCTTGTAGTCTTTGACCTTTTTATAAAACGGCTGTGCCCCATCATGGCCAGAGCCTCTAGTTGGAACAGGTAAAAGTAAAATATCTCTAGGTAATTTTATCATGTCCTTTGTAATGCATTTACCCTTGTTGAAACTGTTAGAGCTGGATTCTGTATCTATGGATTTGTACTTGTATTATTCAGGAGAGGTTTGATTATTAATCTAAGTAAAATCAATTAAGGGTCTTAAGATTATTTTCTGATTCATTTTTATTGTCTTAGTGTCATAACCAATATAAATATATATTTTATAGTCATACTCATAATGTATTCCATTTGGGCATGATTAAAAGATTGCCATAAAAAACAGACATACAGAACCCACACCAATAGCTTTACTTATCAATGATTATGGAAAAGTAGATGAGTAAAACAGATGATTAATCCTAAATAAAGGTATATCATAATTCCCAAGGAAGAGATTAAAGAAGACAATTCAACAAAGATATAGATAACAGGAAGAAAATATGATTCAATTAATGCAAAAAGAGGAAAACTGATGTGCAAGTCATGATGATGTGCATTTAAGTGAATGCAATGTCAAACCGAAGAAGGATGCTCACTGTATTAAAAATATTTACCCCCACTTAAACGTGGGTGTTCTGCTAGAACAAACAATACTGTGGTAGTTACCATGAGAGAAACTCTCATATTGGCTTTTGTTGCAAAATGCACTCTTGTTTATATTGCTAGTGGGGAGATAAATCCCGCACTGGAGGTGGCAAGGATTTATCTCCCCACTAGCAATATAAACAAGAATACGTTTTGCACCAAAAACCAATATGAGAGTTTCTCTTATAGTAACTACCACAGTATTGTTGGTTCTAACAGAACATCCACGTTTAAGGTCGGATAAATATTACCTGTCGCTAATAAATATTTTTTTTAAATATTTGAAGTATTATAAATGTATTCAATAACATTTTTTGAATTATATTAAGAAAATGTTAATCCAAAATACAAGATATTTAATTATAAAATCTACTTACCATTTTTAAAGACATATGAAAAGTTTTGAGAATCCATTACATCTTTTCCTGGGGGTAAAACCTGAAGATACTACAAATATGAAGCGTATAAAATGTAAATGAAAATAGCAGAGGAAAAAAATATATAACAAACTAAAAGAAGATAAATTTTACAAATTAAATTTACTCACATGTGTGTGTGTGTGTGCGCGCGCGTATGTGCATGAAAGTAAACATGTATAAAGAAGTAACATGTACGAGTGTGTGTATGTGTGTGCACAAAAAGTGTGTATGATATGTTTAATAAACATACATATTCATTCATTTTAATGTTCATTTCTCCATGCTTGGATGGGTTGGATGAGAACTAATTTGAGGCAACTTTTTTATTTTTTTTTTATTATTCCATTAGTCTTAGAAAGTTCAGAGCAGCCCAGTAGTAACGTGAACTAAGTAGTACTAAGAATGTAAACATCATATCACTGTTTCACTCGTACAATAACAGCAAAACTTGAATGTCTACGTTCACATACACAACAGGCTTCCATACAGTTTCCGTCTACTAATCCACCCACAGGGCAAGGTTGATCTGGGTTGAGAGTAGAAGACATTTACCCAAAGTGTCATCATATATGATTATATATACAAATTGATTCATAAGTACTGTACTTGTGTCATCTTTCTCTCTCTTTCTCTCTCTCTTTTTCACTCTGCGTGTGTGGAAGGTTTGCATGATTATTATCTTTATTATGAATATGCTATAACAAAGGAAGAAATGCTTTTGATATATAATATTTTTTTAAAATGCAACACAATATAAAATAATTTGAGAAATTGCAATGAAAGACTGCTTGACTTCCATTAAAGAGTGAAAAACTATCCCAACATCCAAAGTCAAACCAGAGAGGAAGCTCACTATACTAAAGACATTTTGTGAATTAGATTCTCATTTTTGTATCATAGATTTATATACATTAGGAACTAATCAGGTTTCTCATATATAGAATTACAAAACAATGTGTTTCTTGCATAGCCAAAATCCTACAAGAAAGGGATGTGCTCTCACAGAGAGGCAGTGAAGTATTATGTTCAACTCTTGTAAAAACAAATATACGAAGTGGTATCAAAAAGTTCCCAAACTAGTTATGTTTAATAAAAAAATAACTTATTTACCAAAGTTTTAACATCATCATCTTCGAAATAGTCACCTTGCGCAGCAATACACCGGTACCAGCATTCCTGCCACTTTTGGAATTGGGCCTGGAAGTTGTTTTCCATAAGTGAGTCGAGGACCTTCTTTGATTCACTCTGGATCTCGACAACAGTGTTAAAACAATGACCTTTGAGCTGCATTTCCATCTTGGGGAAGAGATGGATGTCCGCAGGTGCTAAATCTGGCGAGAAACACACGAGTGAGGAGAGCTCAGTGACAGGGTGCATTGTCGTCATGAAAAATCCAATTCTTTGTGCTCCACAGATCTGGTCACTTTCACCGAATGTCCTCTCCCAAACGCCTCAAAACATCGCAGCAGAACTCTTGATTGACAGTCTAGTTCTGGGGACGAATTCTCAATGCACAATACTGCGGATGTTGAAAACAAAACGATGAGCATACTCTTGATTGAGCAGTCATGGAGATGAAAGCCTCTTCCACTGTGACAACTGCTGCTTCGTTTCAGGCTCGCACCTGTAAACCCAACGCTCGTCACCAGTGATGATCCTCGACATGAAGGATGGATCATCAGTGGCACGCTGACGAAGATCTTGACAGACTTCAACACAATGTTCTTTCCTGTCCATGACAAAATTGCAGACTACACGTGATCACAAAAACGCAAATTTCACAACTTGCGAAGTAAACACAGCAATGTCACTCGGCACACTGCCTCATGAAGGTCACTGCTAGCTCTCACTGGGCACACAACCATGTGCTGCCATTCGTTGGCATGCTACAGAACTAGTCCGGGAACTCTTTGATACCACCTCCTAATTTTCTGTATTCTAGGATAGCTGAAACCATTGATGAAGATAGCTACAAGACATTGACAAAGATATGAACATTATGCTTTGCTAGCCTCTTTTCCCTCCTTTTATTCAAGCAACAACCAACATATTTTTTTGTCCTGTAGTCAAAGTAGTCCATTAATGGCATTGGTCACTTTGAAAAAAAAAACTACTCATGTAAACTGATGCTGCTGCACAGGAGAAAAGTGGATCTACAAGCCACTCTAAATTACAAGTGATCGGTGACACGTTAAAAACACTCATGCCGGTGACACGTTAAAAACACTCATGCCAGTGACACGTTAAAGGCACCTGGTACACTCTCTGGAGTGGTTGGTATTAGGAAGGGCATCCAGCCATAGAAGCCATGCCAAAACAGACTGGAGTCTGGGGCAGCTCACCGGCTTGCTAGTTTCCAGCAAAACCGTCTAACCCATGCCAGCATGGAAAATGGATACTAAATGATGATGATGATGATATAGTAGACAAAGTGCTTAGCTTTAAAAGACAGACTAGCTACTGATGGTAGCACAATAAATACAGCCCCTCTGGTGTCTGTGGCTTACCATGATTATAATGTCTCTAATGATGGTGGCACAATACACCCAGTCCACTCAAAAAGTTGTTGATTATAGGAAGGTATGAAATAATAAAATCCATGTCAATTAAATGTACAAAATAACACATTGGGTTGTAACTCCAGCTGTGTTAACTGTGTAGACTGATATCTACTGATGTTTGAGGATGATTATACCCAACACCACCCCTGCCATGTGCAGCAGCATCACATTTCCTAAAGAGAGATAGAATCTTTGTAATCAATAGTAGTAATAGATCTATAATCCCTTACTCTATCAACTTTTCTTTTTATTTCATGTTGCAAAGGGAGTAGGTAAATATTATGTATGAGTTAAGGGAATAATTTAATAAAGAATTTCCTATCTAGTGTTCTTGGTACATGAAGGATTAGTTTCAACATCATGTCAATTGGGCTTGTATATTTAATTTCATTATTCACCATGGATGCTGATGAAATATTTTAAAGAAAATGAAAGAGATTTGTATACTTATTTAAAGATAAAATTAATGAGATTTGCATACTTACACATAACTGATCGTGTAATGACTCTTTGGCAATCATGCTTTGTACGACATTGGTACGATCTAGGCAATCAATACAGTTTGTCCGGAAGACACCATTCTGCTGTGTTAAGGTAACACCATCTCGCGATGAAGAGAAAAAGCTATAAATATATAAGAGTTTCTCAATTATACATTAAAAAAATAAAATAAATTTTAACTGATAAATATTTTATCATAAATTGTCAAATGAAACCTATATTTATTAACTTCGTTTATATGGATAACAGAGACAATATGGATTTAAAGTATTAAACTTAATTCTCTCAATCCACTTTCATATCTGTATTTATTAGTTTAGTTAGCTTTAGTTTATCATCATCATTATAACATTCACATTTTCATACTGGTATACGTTATACAGGTCTGAAATACATCATATCTAGCATTGTGTCTAATGCAAGGCTTGATGTCTTGAGACTAGACTGCACAGGCTCCCGTGTCTTCAATCATAGACATCTTCCCTGTCAGCATATGGCACTTTTTGACACACTCATCAGCCATTTGACTCATGTCCATGCCAGTGCAGTTAATTTAATGACATTGATACCCAGTTGTTGATTTCAGTTCACTTACACTTTTACCTTTTATACAATTGACATCCAATGGTTCACATTCATATATTTTCAAGCTACATAGATTTTCTGCATTCAATAGTCATGTCTTACTTCAATTTAACATCACATTTGTACAGTCTAACTTACATAAAGATACATTCTTTATAATCCAATAATGGCAACAGAGTCTTAAATTTCTATGTTTCTTACTCCAGTTACTATATTAGCATTAAAATTATATCTAATGCTAATTAGATCGCTTAGATTTAAAGAAATTATCTACTTCTGGAGATCCATTTGAGCAGTTTGTGAACTGTATTTCATGGATGTTCCTTCTACTTACTACTACTACTACTACTGAGTATCTACCAAGCCTGTAGTCCTAGTTTTCTATCTGTCTGTCAGAGATCCCACTTCATTTTATGTAGCTATTTTTTACATGGGATACGTATTGAACGAAACCTTTTCCTATATGATAGTAATATTGTTATCACTATTTCATGTTTTTCATATTGATCTTTTATCTTTTTCTAACCAAATTATCTGTTGGTTTGCACCTTCAAAGATGTCTGGAATAAAAAATTCCTTACATAAAAGCAAGCAAGAGTTAGTGACAGGAAGGGCATCCAGTTGTACAACAACACCTCAATAATATATTCGTGTAACTCATACTGGCAAGGAAAAAATGGACATTGAAATGAAATGATAATTTAAAATATACAAACACTAAACACCATATCATAGCTGCTTGGTCCACGAAGTAAACATTCATATATAGTTAGACAAGAAATATATATAGAGAAGAAATGTCGCACAAAAATAATTTTAAATGTACAATCATAATAACACAATAAAAACTGAAATGATATTACACTGATGAGAGACAAAAGTAATACTCACCCTAATTCTTTTCTTCCTTCACGTACCAAATCTATTATAATTGAAAGCCTCTCCCATCGCATGTTTCGACATTCATGATGAAAATCAAATGCTTCGTACCTGCAAAAGTTAATAAAGTCTTTACTTTAAAATGCGTATATAAATCCTCATCTGCAAAATTGATTTAGTATATTTCGTTGTTGTTATACATGAAATTATAAGTGAGTATGTGTAGAAGTGCGTATGAATGGTGGAAGAGGGTTACTATTTAGCACAAAAGAAAAGGTAGATCCCATAACACTTGTAGCTTTTCCCCACATTGGTGAAGTTGATGACTGATGTTCAGCTTGGACTCATGCAATTTGCTGTCAGTAGGAATAATTTAAGCTGAGAGAGAAAATTCCAGAGGGTTATAATTCTGAGAAGGAAAAATTAGGGAAAGCATGTAGCATAGGGTTTGGTAGTAAAGCTGATGAAATGAGGAAAGTCTTATCACCTACAGATTGTTAACTCAGAAGAGCAGAAATTGTTATAGCTTGAAAAAAGAGTTGGTGAACTGATGAGAGTAGCATGTTGTTGAATGAAGGCTTGCCTATCAGCAGTTAACTCATGTGAACAGTATTTGAAGATGACAGCAGGAACACTAAGAAGCAGTTATTTGGTTGAGCTGAAGTGAATGTGAAAGTTTTCTTCTTAAGCTACTATATACATGGGGGGGGGGGAGTTTGTGTATATATGTGGTAGCGTTGTTCACACAGATAAATGAGGTTGGCTAATGTGTCGGGGCTTGGTGATTTATGTATTTTTGGGGGAACATATAGAAGGGGAGAGTTACTATAGAGTGGGAGTCTTCAGAGCGACCTGTTTATACACAAGATGGTATATCCCATCTCTATGATGAATAACATCCACAGGTGATAATCAAGATATTTCATACCGGAATGCATTACTTCTGTGAACAGAAATCTTGTATGTGTGTATATATATATATATATAGAGAGAGAGAGAGAGTGTGTGTGTGTGTGTATGTAGATTTAGCAGGGGCTGCTTCTAGTTGTTTTTTTAAAAATTTGTTGTTCCAATATCTATTTGCATAGATGGCATCCTAGTATAGTTGAGTATAGCATATGATATAAAATATTGTTTATATGTGTCTAAGATTGAAACTGGTATGGCTGACCCTTTTTCTACATTCATGAAGATACTGTATACAGTAAACAAGGAGTTTACATCTGTCAATTACAGATAGTATTAACTAAAATCTATGGATATTTTCTGTAATACAGTGACTCTTTGAAATAAGTGGATCAGGCTTTAAGTAACTTGTACTGATAATTTCTAAGAAAAGACAGAAATTCCAGACAGTATAAGAATTGATTATTTCCATAAAACTTAGAAATATTGGATTTGTGGTTTGAAAAGTTAAAGCTGCCTTTCTTTGTTTTTCCATTTTTGCCCCACCACCAGCATTCAACAAACTAATCTGTTCTCTGTTTAAACCTCTGCACTCATATATAGATCAACCAATCTCTTTTTAACTGTTTAAATTTGTTCCTCATCCAGACCTAATTTTGAAGTCATGGAAGCTCTGCAAAGAATCATGGCTCTGGCATTCCTCCATCAAACCATTAAAGAAGCAAAAAAAGAGAATACCATCATCTTTTCTATCATTGCTTCAAAGACCTTTGCTTCTCAGAGTTAGCTAGCTACATGCTTCCTTCAACCAAGACCACTCAACACACTTATACCGTGTCTCCTCAGACACACACTAACCCTTATACCCAATCCTTCATTCCCCAGAAAGTCAACTATCTGAAATTCTTTTTCTGCCATGTTTTCTCAGTCGTTGACTTACAGCTGTTCAAGCTGAACACAGACTGCAACTATCTCACCAGTGTTGGAGGGCCTTTGAATGTTACATGCATGTACAAACTACTTCCATCTGGCTAAAAATAAAAAAATATATATGCAATTTTTAAATCTTAATCTAATGCTTCACTTGCAACTGAAAAGAGCTTTGGGTTAACCCTCATTAGTTCTCAGTAACACAGAATTAGCTGATGAATACTTAGTGGTTACCACAGACTCAACATATTTGAACAAAATAAGTGTTACATATTATTTCAAAATGGCTTTATTTATCAAAGCCTAGAAAGACAGATAATCGATATTAAGAACCAGCTTTTTAGTTTATTTACTCTTAAAATCTTACACTAGAAACTAAAATAAAATTTATTTACAAATATGAAATTGGAAAAACTAGTGTGTTCATGTATATTAAGGAGGAGATAGCACAGGCAGTAGAGAGTCATATATATGTTCAGTGCACTCTCTCTAGAGTTGATGAAATAGATACCTATAAGATACTGAAGTTAATTCTATTGCCGCACACTCTCCTTACAAAAAGACTCTCGTGTCACATGAAAAGAAATAAGTCATTTACCTTTTATATTAATTGTTCTGAGGAAAAGGGGTAGCGCCCATAGCCTTTTTATGCGATTCTAGGCTGAGGTGTAAGCATAACTGAATGAGATTAGTGTGAGGAGTTTTCAATTTAAAAGATGAAATTCTGAGAAGGACAAAACACAGTGGAGGTGGTGGAGACAGGAGCAGCACAAATGGGTGTAGCATATATGTTTCAGTCACTAGGTGGAGAGGAGTAGAAATGGTTTTAAGGAGATTAGAAAAAAAAGGAGGAAGGGCACATCTTAATAGTGGATTATGAAATATGAGGAGTTAAAGTTTGATTATCTCTAAATTTTTGAGGGGTTGTAATCTATAAAGTGTGTTTGGGGGATATGTTATCCCAAATGTACAGCAATATTCTAATCTAGCATGTATTATGCTTTGAATAAGATTATCTGTTGTTCAAGGTTGAAGTATTTTCTGTCTCTGGAAGACAAAAATCCAGCCAAGTGAAGAATTTGTAGTTACCTTGAAAGGATATTTGATGTTGTAAAGTTGAACATTGATAGGGAATGCAACAGTAGTAACCGTGGAGTGTTCATGAATACAAAAGCTACATGATGATCTAGGCAGCAACAAGAAAACAACACAAGCCTACCATTTGTCTTATAGCATCAATAAACTTCATTCAATTATATGATAAGCATTATCTACTTTATAGTCTTCAATATCAAAGTGTAAAAGAAAACGACAAAATGTCTTAAATATTTAGTTATTTTAGTTTGAAAGAGATGTAATTTTACAACCTGATATCTTTGTTTGCAGCATTTACTATCATCTGAGCAAAGGCCTTTTCCAAGTAACCCTCAGCTTTTTTATGATCAATCTAAATTGAAAAGATTACATTAAATAAACATCACATTTTACTCTAATCATACATGCTGGTTATGTTTCTCTACAGGAATAAACTAAGATAAAAAGTTATAGTAACTTATTTCTGCAGTACTTATTACTAATATGCACAACAATGAGAATCTAGTCAATTAATATTTGGATAAATATTAATCGTGAGATTTTAAAATACATATGGTTACATTTTTATAATATATTTTACCATTTCGTGAAGTTTTCTTACTTAATAAGTTATAATAGGGAAATGTAATATTTAGAATAATTTTTCTAGAGTTGAAGAGAGAAAATATTAGCATTGCAGGATATCTGAATTAACAATCCACCTGAACAGAAGAACTAATTTGATAATTTCCCATTGCAGTTTAAACAACAGCAGATATTGCACTGTCACCACATACATCTGTCTTATCCACAATTGCATAGGTTTGACAGATCTTCTTCAGAAAAGCATCTTGCTTCTTGTGGCCCATCATCATCTCTTTTGTGAGTTTCAGCAGTCTGAAATCAGACTTCATTACTTTTCCCTCGTTTTCCTTTTCTAACGATTTCCTCCACTAGGATCACTTGGCACTACTGCATCACTTTTTAATTTTATCAAGAGACTTTTATATGGACCTTACCCAGCTCTATTAACAAAACTAAAATAACCTATATACACATAATTATTTTAATTTTAATCTACTTTTCCATGCTAGTATGCAGTAGATTACCTTTCCAGGTGTCTCAGGTCTGTAATATCCATGTGAGATACAAAATATTCAAGATTGATGTAACCATTTTGCTCTTGAGACTTTACTGGCCTTTAATGCAAATATCTCTTACAATTAACTCACATTTTTCATAATATATACATTAAACATTTGTATCACTTATCTGTTGATTATATATCCTACAAATGTCAATCACAGTTTTTAAGCTAATTGCATTTAATTGACTAGAGATTAAACTTTATTTAAAGTTAGTTTGTACATCCAACATATTTTCTCTCATCTACCACAAAAAATTACTTGGCATAGATTTCTCTATTCCAATCTAATCAAGAAATGTAAAAAAATCTCACAAAATACCAAAATAATTTGTAAAAATAAAACCCTGTATACTTTTTAACTTCTTAATTTATCCAATTACCAAACTCTAATAGAAAAATCATTATTTTCTTGCCTGTTCTATAACTTTATAGCTGTTCTCCTCTTTGTGGTCACAGCATGGCTTATCAAAGCATGCAGTTTCTCATTCATTTACTTGTATCAAAATGAATGCTTTCTTTATCATTGATCCTCTCAAATTTCCACATAGTATCTTATAAATTGAAACATTTCATGTCCCTCATCCTCATCTTAAAATATTGGCTAAACCCTACTCTACTTTTGATTTACTCTCTTCTTCCAATTCTTCTATGTTTCCCTGTAATTTTAAAAATTAACTATTCCACTAATGTATTCTTCACTGTTGGCTAGCTATATCAGCTTCATCCATAATAGGTTATTCTACAGAAGCATCCACCTGTCCTTTAGAAGTTCTCTTTCTCAAAAAATAGATTAAACCACTTGCTCATAATGCATGAAAGTTGATCATTACAAAGTCATTTTTCAACTTCTATAACAAAATTTGTTATAAAGCTTAGTTCTTCACACAGAGAGCAATGAAAGTAATAATTTTATTTTGTTTTCTATCTAGGACAATACTAATTTATTTAGCAGGCTTCTTTGAGTCATTTTGAAACCAATTAGCTTGTAACCTCCCTGAAATTAATGTTACAGAAGAATATATTCACATGAGGGATCTTGTATCTTCTGCATTACAGATACAATGGTTTTACACTTCATAGTGTATCTGGCTTGACATTTCTTAACATAATCATTGTAATTTCCTGATTTCTTTCAGAAACCCCATTGCTGTGAAAACAGCGGATGTCATATTCTGTATAAATAACCCAAGCATTAGTCATATTACAAATCCACTTCTCTATTATAAAACTGATGAGGAAGTTCCTATACAGTTGCCTGACCTGCCATACATAGCAAATAAATCTTCCTCACATCACATCCTAGTATCTTTATAAAATGACAAAGTGGATTAAATGGTCCTGAGGTCACTGATCCAGAGAAAAATTTAGCAGAACAAAACAGGAATACTTTTGATCATAGGTGTACTTGATCATGGCTGATATGGATTTTTCTCTCCGGAGTATAATTAATCTATTTCCCTAATTAATACCAAACCTGAATCTCTTAAATGTTATATTTTTCCTTGATCAATCAACCTGGCTGACATGTCTTAGAAGTTCTCTATCATATCATATTTATATTGCAATCAGTCTCTTCAAATTAGAAGAAAATCCCTGTTCAATTTGGTTCAGTTTTAAACTGTTTAATTAAATTATAAACAACATGAATTTATCTAATAACAAAATCATACTATTAACAACAATACCTTATCACTTAGTATATATTATTCATTTAGTTAGGTGTGATTAATATCAAGATTAAATTGATTCCATAGTGTCATACCAAATTGATAAGCACTTGTTTCCCATAGGAATAAATCTGAGCATCAAAATGTCGATTAAAGGCATCCATCTGCAAGAAAAGAAAATTCAGTCACAAAATTGGAATACAAATTTTTGTGAAACCTAACACACATTATGCAACACTATGTGCGACTGTCCATCATATTTCTTTTAAGTGTGGGATTCAGGAGTATAGACACTAATTTTACAATCATAATACAATATTTTATAGAGTTCATAAACCCTTTCTATTGCATTTATAATATGGGATGAAATAGTTGAGCCTCACAGAGGAGATGATAGAGAGTCGAGATGATAGGTGATTTGCTGTGCTTGAGAAAACCCATCTGTTATAGTGAAAGTGATGTCCTAAAACAATTATGTTTATGCATTTATATGCTGGGCCCCACACCCAATCTTCCCACATCTCATTTTCCTAACACCCATTCCTGCATCACACTTCTAACTATGGTACTACTCAGCTGCTGTAATCATTTGAGAGCAGAATTGGCACATTTTTCATAACCCTGTTATGCTATCAGTTATCTCCTTCACCCCCTGAAACCACTTTCTATTAACATCCATCCCTAATTCTCATTATAATCATCCTTTCCCACACTATTTTCCATTGACAACCCCCTTTATATGCCATCAATTATTTCTCTCTCCCCTCTGAGCTACATCTTAGGTCTGCCATACCTCATCTTTAACACCTTATATCTGCTGTCATTTTCAACACCCTCTCACATCTAACATTTGATACCCCCATCACCATTTCCCCCCACTCACTGTAGCCACCTTTATGTACTCTAAACACCCCTCTCTGTCATTGTACATCTCCACATCCTGCTTCTTACACGCTGTACAACAATTCCCTACTTTCTGACCTATCAACAGGTTTATGATACAGCTGCTCTACTCCCTCCCAGTGCTGCCATGTCATCTCCTCTTTCCTGAGCCACTTCTATCTATTTCACCTCAAGCCTATCCATACTAATATTTACCATCAACCATACCTCCCCCCTTGTTCATCACTCACTACATTCACCTCTAACCATCTGTCACTCTCCTTTCACTCTTATGAAATTACCCACCCTCTATTTCTCTGATCCACTGTCTGCATTCGCTCATACTTTTATACCATCTTGTGCCTTGAAGGTTCAGTCTGGCGTCTTGTCACCACCATATTTATCGTTTTTCCAGCTACTCTCACCCACTTTTATATAATGCAGAGTAGTCATGCATCTCCATTATAGCAAGACAACTGTGCTTGTCCCCCTATCATATTTTAAGCCCCTCAACACCTAACATAACACCACTTTCCCCTCTCTCAAATACATTCCAACTCAGTTGAAGGAGTGTTTTATCTTCTTGTCTTGTAAGTTATTTGGTGACCTCACTAGTACCAGTGTCATGATAAAAGCACCCTGTACACACTGTAAAGTGGTTAACATTAGGAAGGGCATCCAAAAATAACATTGGAGCTCAACGCAGTCTTGCTGATTGTCAGATCCTGTCAAACTCATGCCAGCATGGAAAATGGATATTAAATAATGATGATGATGATGATACTAAGTCTGAAAAACAGACGGTATGGTCATAACAGAAACATTGTGGATAATTTGACTAATTGATCACGAAGGTTAATGGAAGAGTGTGACAAGTTGAATTCATTTACAAACCCTCCTATGAATTAATTTTTGCAGACAGAGATCACTATCAGCTTCTCAGACCCCCGGCTTTTACTTTATTTGAACAGGGTTGACTTGGGGGTTAAACAACAACAATTGGATCTTCAATAATGATATGAAGCATTAGTATATATTGCAGCTGGCAGATTTCATATACTAACATCCTACTGGCTAAAGGGTCACCAGCTTGTATCCTGTTATTAGTACTGCACTGTAACATACTAAGATACAGAACTATTTTACCTCAATCCACTAAGATGGAAATGGATAAAATGTTCTGGCAGGAATACTAAAATCAGCAAATATAACTGATGAAGGTTTTATGATTTTAAAAAAAAAAAGAAAGAAATGAACCAATATTAATCAGATCCTGGATATGTACATAGTACCAGGCTGGATTTGAACTAGAAAATAAAATTTCCAAGTTCAAACTCAGTCTTGTACTATGTATATATTCAGGAATATGACACCTGATAAAGCTGATCAAAACAAAGGATAGATATAAATATTAAATCATTCCCCACTAAATATTAGGTTAATAGTCAACAAAATTTCAATCTTATTCCATGCACTTATTTCACAAAAAAGGCCCTCACTGTATGAAGCCCAAATTGAATAATAGAAAAATTATTAAGATAAGAAAAATGAGGAGAAAACTGTACAATGGATTGATTCTGAAAAAAAAACCAAAAAAATACACACACACACATTGATAGAAGTCATATGTTGAAAATATTGATTTCTGTATACTAAGACCTTTGTTGAAAAAGAGAAAGCATGTTTCGCCAAGGGATTTGAAAGTTGTTGAGTACAAAAAAAATTTTTTTTTTTTTAAATTGAAGCAAAAGGGAAGGCAGACACAGCTGTGCCTTTTGTTTACAATGATATCTTCAGGAACACCAACAAAAGGTTTTACTCATTTTTGCTGCTAGATCTATCTGCAATATTTAACACAGTGAAACAGAGGACTCTTTTGAAAGACTTACACAACTTGGTTATTACAATGGTTACATAAGTTTTATAAATATAACTTATGAGCATCATGTGTGTTTTTATAGAAAAAGTAACAGTTTCTCTATCAAACATTGAAAATAAAACTTTGAAAAATAAAATTATATCTTGAATTCATTTTTTTAATGAAATCATTGGTGAATAATGTTTAATAATGGTTTCAAAATATTGTTTTCACTGTAGTTATATGCATTAAGGTCAAAATACCATCAACCTCAACAGAAAATAATTCTAATAGTCACATAACTTTCTTTTTATTAATACAGATTGAAACCAATTTAAAAATTACAAAATTAATGACAAGGATGAATGAATGAAAAATGTTTTTCTAATGAAATGATAATTATATTTCAGACAATAAAAATCATAAAGACTTACGTGATTAGCTGTACTGCTGATAACAGGTGTTGGTTTATATTTAAGGTTGGGTCGCTGTGACCAATACAATGGTATTGAACCACGACTCTGAAAATAAGAAAAAAAAAAAAAAAAATTAAAATACTTTCACCATTTAGATTATTACTCCAGTCATGCAAAGATTATTTTAATTAGAAATATATTTCTTAAACTTCTTATTAACTGTTATAGATATCCTAAAATATAGAGCTCAAGATCATATCTTTTTTTACTCAGCAAGTTAAGAACTTTAATTTAAATGATATCTAAACGTTAAATTGTTAAACTAAGGAAATCAGACTGGTTTAAAACCTTTTTAGCTCCTCTAATCAGCCTAACCTATGCTCCAGCATAGGCTTGGTTGAAAGTGAACTTGGGTAAGACATATAAGATGATGATGACAAACAAGTTTATAATTTTCAAAACCAGTTTAATATTACAGAGATAACCCATTCCTTTTGTATTAGTAGATCCATTGGTGCCACTGCCAACACTTTTACTGCTCACTGGTTTTCACTCAAAATTTTCTACAAACAAATTGTCTTCAATGATCATTTCCTTTATTTTAACCTTAGGCTCTAATTTTTTTCTAATCATTTGTTCTTGAGATATTTCAGCTGTTACCTCCAATTAATGTAATATAAAAATACCAAGACTTTGAAATCTTGAGCTCCACTCTATATGCAATGAAGTAGATAAATATATTCTTCAATTTTTAAAGAATAGACTACCTATACAGTATTTTACAGGAGCACATTTTATTGACACTAAAACAGTGAAAAATAAAGATTCAAGATAAGAACTATAAAACACTGCCATAGATATCAGAGACACTAGAAAACGTTTTATCCAGATGTTGCTGCAGTTGTTGGTTAGTTTCAGGTCAACTATGACCAAAGCATTCCCACCATAAACATTGTCTCATTTTCCTATTTTAAGCAATGCAGGGCCACATGAGCTAACATGCCATTTTCTTAAGACAGCAGTGTGTGATTTGAAGATTTAGTTGCTATTTCTAACAGCTCAAGTGACCATATAGAGCAGTGGTTCTCAACCATTTTTTATCTATGGACCCCTTTGATTACTATTCTGTTCTGGTTGACCCCCACATGTTTAAAAACTAACTTTATAGATACTTCTTTCAAAATTCCTATTTTGTTTTTCACACATTAATTTGTGTAGGTTGAACTATGTTAAAACATTAGAGAAAGAAATGTAGCTGTTTCTTGCTAAGTGTTAATGGAATACAAATCAACAACAGTGTACAGTAAGATCCATGATGGTAGAGTCCAAGACATGTAAAGCTCCAATGGTAATCTGGGTGGAGTGATGGTAAAGTGAATAAGGAGAGGTACCAAAGGCTCTAGAAGAAGACCATATAGAGCAGTGGTTCTCAACCATTTTTTTTATCTATGGACCCCTTTGATTACTATTCTGTTCTGGTTGACCCCCATAGCCATTTGATGTTTAAAAACTAACTTTATAGATACTTCTTTCAAAATTCCTATTTTGTTTTTCACACATTAACTTGTGTAGGTTGAACTATGTTAAAACATTAGAGAAAGAAACATAGCTGTTTCTTGCAATAAATACATCTGAAGCAAAATCTTTTCATAGATCTTTAAAATACTACTGTGGGTCCCCAATTTGCTATTTTCCTTGCTTGGACTCCCAGGGGTCATATGGAGCCCAGTTGAGAACCGCTGGATTAAAGTAAGAAAGCTTGAACAGAATCACAAAAAGGGTAAAATTACATTTTTTAAAAATAGATAAAAATGTAATAAGTTACAGAATAAAAGTCTCAGTTGATAAAAAGATTATGATAAAAGAAAAATATGTGAATATGGATAAAAGTATATATATATGCACAGGAATAAAGATCACTGAGGTGAAATAAATCTTGAGATGTATTTATGATCCCAGGAATTCCTTTTCCTTATTTATCTATGATAAAATAAAGAAAAAAAAAGAATAATGAGAGTCTGAGAATGGTGGTGTGAGTGGGGGGTTAGAATGACATGGATAAATAGAGAGACACTTAGGAATTTGGAGAGAAGAGGCAGTGATAAGCAGAAAAGTAGATAGTCACCTCTATATTTGGGAGAAAAAACAGAAAATTTGAGTTTCCAGAAAGCTTCAAATTTCCTTTTGTTTCTTTTCCCTTAAACCTTACAAAACAGAGCAACTTCACCAATGAAATTAAAGAAAATGATATTCTTTCCATTGAAAATAGCAAGGCATCAATTTTTTCAAGTTATAAAAATAGAATAAAGTTATTTTTATGCAAAAAAAAGTTTAAAACTTTTTAAAATTGGTAATTTGGAATATAAAAAAGATTTACCTGCACCAAAGAACATTTATGGCCATCATAGAGAAGTATTTGTTCAGTTTCCACAAAATTAGCTGCCTGTCCCTCTGAATCTAAGCCTCGCATATAAAATCTAGTACCAGCTCTGTAAACCGATCTTCTGGAAATTAAAATATAGTCTACGGCCTTATTGTTGACTGTACAAGAGCGTATAGATACAACTGATGAAAATGTAAAGGAAAAAGTTATAAACGATGCTGGAAAATGTAATTATTATTAAAATGATTCTTTTATGAACATAAAGTCATGTTAGTATGAGCTGGATAGTTTCAAATTCAAAATAACCAAGTGTTAATGGAATACAAATCAACAACAGTAAGATCCATGATGGTAGAGTCCAAGACTTGTAAAGTTCCAATGGTAATCTGGGTGGAGTGATGGTAAAGTGAATAAGGAGAGGTACCAAAGGCTCGAGAAGAAGGTAGGAGAGATGAGAGTTCAAGAGGGGAGCAAGTTCAGTCAGGCAGGATCAAACTGGTAGAAATAGCAAAGAGTTGGAAATGATCATTTATCTTAGTAGGTTCACAATCATTTTTTGCCTTTGGACCCCTTTGATTCCTATTTTACTCAGGGGTATGACCCTCATAGCCATTTGATGTCTAAAAGCTCCTATTATATTTTCAGGATTACATATTAATAGAAACTGTATAAAAAATATTTAAATATTTTGTGCATTGTAGAAATATAGGCAGTTTATTGTGCATAAATTTTAACAACAAAATCTTATATGGACCTCCAAAGCCATATGGAACCCAGTTGAGAACCACTGATTTATAGCAACTAGTTTGCTTCAAAGTTATGACTTCAATTCCTGCTAGAGTGACTTTGTATTCCTCTAGATAAAATAAATACCAGCAATAATTTCTATTGGTTAAATCAACTGTATGCTTTCCCCTATAACAATTGACCAAGACAAATTGTTAGTTAGGTGCAGGCGTGGCTGTGTGGTAAGAAGCTTGCTTCCCAACCACATGGTTCCGGGTTCAGTCCCACTGCGTGGCAC
>JAOPUL010000001.1:16160319-16174162 GCA_027564515.1 Octopus rubescens | reverse complement strand
GGTGAATCCGGCCACCCCCGTTCACGGGGACAAAACCGGATTTTAAACTTTGGAAGAAGAAGAAGAAGAAGAAGGGAAGAGATTTCCAAGTGGACAGAATATATGATGACTTTCTTTACAAGTGTACAACTTACAGAACTATCTGGAGTTAAAAAAAATAGTGGGTAGAATGAAGTGATAATTTTCAATGCATGAAATTGGTAAAATTGAAATTTGACAAATCTCTCCTCCCTTTTAATTTGGAAACAGATTTCGAAAATCATTTATGGTTTCATTTAGCACTACTTGAACTAGATCTTAATTTCTATATCTTCCACAAATAGTACTTTATCTATAATGAAAACATTAACCCATACCAGAATATGATTCTCATCTTCACACTATATCACATGTTCTGCAATTTCTGATTTGTGTTGTTTTGCATCTATTTAGAACTTTTCAATGTTCTGTTATACTAATTCTTCTGTCTCTAGTGAGGCATCTTTGGACTATAGTGCTATTTCTGAGCACTGTTCTGACATTATATTAATTACAGTTTTATTGTGTCTTCTCAGATAGACACAATAAGGAAGAGTTACTGTGAGGTCTAGTTGAAACTTTATTCTGTTACGCAGTGAGGTGCATATACATTTCTTAGGAACTTATATTTTAAAGTGGAATACTTTTATGTTTATAAACTTTGTTACTGGAACATTATTTAGTCTGATATAGTTGGCACCTGAAAATACCTTTTCTAGATGGCCTGAATGGTGGGATTTGTAATTTAGCTAGAGTCTGTGTATCAATATCAAAAAGCAAAATTCAATGGATCAAGTTAACAATTAAAATCATTCTAACAGTATTAATAATAACTCAGAAATTCAAATTGGTAATTTCTCTGTTGATTATATGTTGATTAAGTAAAACAATAGGTAACACATCTGCTTGGTGAAAGTGTCAAGTTGACAGGTTGTGTAAACAAATTAATAAAGAAATTGAAAATCACAGATGAGATGATGTAGACCCAAGATAGCAACGTGAAGTATTTCAAAGCTTTTAAACCCTACTAAATAGAAAAATGAATGTCAAAATGCTGATGATGTAATAATCAATGAAATTAGGATTCGATATGAAATCAAATTGGAAGATAAATTTTAGGAATTGCCAAGTGTTTTGATATTGAAAGAAAATATGATCATCAGTCAAGAGTTAAGATCCCTTGCAGTATCTCCAACATATTTGAACAAACCTACAAGAGTGTTCCTAAGAGATCATTCAAATTACTACAAATAGCAGTTAAATCTCTCATGAATGACTCCCTATCATTTTAAATATAGGATACATTGGACGACAAAGTAGTCTATAATATACAAAAAGGCAGCATTATACTAGCTATAACATCTTTAGTCAGAGGTTTTTTCAATCAGGTCTGATTGGGATTAAACATTAATATGACAGTACAACTTTCCTCAACAGAAACAACAATTAAAATATTAATTTGAGACTTATACTAGATGTGTTTGAACCAGACATTGAAAAACTGAAATTACATCAAGCTCATTCTTCTTCAGTTGATCAAGTTTACCAAACTTTATTAAATTAACAAAATTAAACATTATTCTTGTGCAATTTAAAATTCTACCAATCGCAATCTTCCATAGTTTTTTTTTTTTTTTTTTGTGACCCACACTTGCGAATAGCTCTGACGGATAGAGACAAAAACATGGAAACAAAAAAGTTTGGGAATTATAGTTTCTAAAGGATAAATATTCAAGAATTTTATTTTTAAATTGTCGTTAGCAGAGTTTCAAAGTCACTCAAAAGTACAAATTCATTCTTTTTAATGCAGGAATAACTTCCGTGTAAACTGATTAAAACATGTGTCGACTGTCATACGATATACGGTAGACGTGGATGCCGAGATAAACTCCCAGAAGGTCGATTCTGCAACATAGTTTCGATTTCTTATTGAAAACCAATTCACTTACGCAACTGATGCCTCCCAGTAAAGATATCCACGTCACAATACCTTATTCATCTTGTCTAAAATATAGGGCCTTGTATTTAGTAACAACAACTAAATGCCAAAATAGATCAATAAAGGAATAACGCCCACTCAAAAACAAAAAAGAAAAACATCTATCATTTTATACATCTTCAAATTTAAAAAAAAGTTGTCTATTCAACAAAATTATTGTAAAATATGTTGAAAATATAGCATTAAAATATGCCGAATTATTAATTCAATGATGTAGAAAATAAACTATATTAACTTGAATTTATATAAAATTAACTTTAACCATCTGAGTATATAAAATATAAAGGTTCCTTCACAGTATTAGAATATTTAATTTTACGGAGGTTAAGGATTGGCAAGTCAATGAACAGCGACGTAATATGCAAAATATAATGAAGATGCAATAAAATCAGAGAGGAGATTTTACACAAACAAACAGTGTCAGCATTTTTAACATGAAAAGAAATACGTTTTAGTCTATAAGAAATTAACTAGTAAACGAAAAAAAATTCTGATTAACAAATATTTAATTAATTTATTTTTCTACTAATCGCATGATGTTGATAATGAGAGATTAGATTATTTGACTATCAAAGAAAATTATTTGTCCAATATGAAAATTAAGATACAATTTTTAAAAAATAAGTACAAAACTATAACACTTGTAAATAAATGAACAACTTACAATCGGAGAGATTCATGAACAGCCATGATTTCATCACAGATGAGATAAAAGAAGATGCTTTTAGGTAGCAAACGCTACACCGTTAGAACAGGTTCTCTAAGGGAGTTAATTAAGATCAATTTTGGGCGGTGAGAGAGAGAAAAGAAAGGTAACTCTTGTATATTAATTAAAACTGCATTTCTAGTCATTCATAGGAAAATAAATCATTGAGGATTAACCTTGTTTACGAATTAAAATAACAAATAAAGGGCGTTTAGTTTGTTTTTCTTTTTTCTTTTTAGAATTACTCAGCTTTTGATGAGCTTTCTGAGTGGTAAATTTGAAGTGTACAACTAAACTAATGCAGTATAAAACCTTGTCAGTGACCAAATCGCAGTTCACACGAGAAAAATGTTAACACCATATAACAACTAATAAATGTTTAAGTGAAGTTAATAGTCTTTGTGTGTTTTTGAATGCCTAATATGTGTCTCCCACGCGGCAATTGTTTTAGTTTCGACACAGTCTCAGATCAAATCACTTGCCTGGCAAGTACACATCTCAAATACTAAAATAAATGTCTACATCATCCTTTGACTACCACCTCATTATTATAAATAATCTTACATTGAAATATAACTCAAAATATACATTGTACAGGTTCTGATCAGACAAGTTATTTAATTGGTCATCATCAGCAGCAGCATTTAATGTCCGTTTTCCATGCTGACATGGGTTGGATGGCTTGACAAGAACTGGCCAGGGCCGCACCAGGTTCCATAGTCTGTTTTGGCTTGGTTTCTACAGCTGGTTGCCCTTCCTAATGACAACTACTTTATAGAGTGTACCGGGTGCTATTTATGTGGCATCATCACCAGTGCACCAGCACCCACACCAATGCTTTTTATGTGGACCTTGGTTTTAGGATCTCAATTCTGTTATGGTGGGCAGGTCTTCTTGAGTACAACAATGCGTCACATATCTCGGTCCTCTGTCATCTCCTTCATAAGGCTCAGCATTTTGAGAATGGCCTTCAATACATCGTACCATGTCTTCATAAATTCAGCTCTTCATAAATTCTTTACTGACTGTTTATGGCTGCAAATGCTCTTCACTTACTTAAAACCTACTAACCTGACATTTTCATCAGGACATCTTTTCATAACCAGTTGCTTTCACTTCTAATACCACTCACCTTATTATAGAGGGTAATACACTTTACTCCTCTTTATCTTTAACACACATGCATCATCATCATGCACATAACATCAGGTATTCACTGAACTCTTAAGTCAATTACATTGACCCCAGTGTTCAATTGGTACTTATTTTATCGACTCTGAAAGGGATGAAAGACAAAGTCAACCACGGTGGAATTTGAACTCAGAACATAAAGATGGATGAAATGCTGCTAAGCATTTTGCCTGGCATGCTAATGTTTCTGTTAGCTTGTCGCCTTAACTACTACACATATTAAGGAAACAATTTTGTACCTCACATTCCAATCATGAATAGTTTGCAATTAAAACTCTCAAAGGGACTGCAAATGCTAAGTCTCACAATCTCTGCTGATCCCTCATTGCAACCCTACATGTATTATTTTGACATCACCATAGGAAGTACTGATAGCGTGATAAGCACCCTACCAAAGCACAAATAAGAACCACACTAGATTACTTTACACAACAGCCTTACTGCTTCATACACGAAACATATCAGATTGCATCAAGAAGACAATCATTTGAATGATTAGCAAAAATTTAATTTACCAACAAATTCATAGATGTGCTGTTTTTTTCACATCACCTGTTGTATTGCTATTACAATGACATATACTCCTCTAAAATTAACTTATTATATACCCTGCCCATCATTTCATCAAAACACTCTTGATGTGTTTTACACCACCCAGATTTACACTAACTCTTCATTCTCAGAATTGTTCAAGATCAACATCATTTACATCAATATCCCTGCATATGTCATTGGGACTGCCCATTTTCTACTGAATATATTATATAAGCTTTAATCTCTCACTTTTTATTCCTATGATACTTACTCCGAAATAAATATAAAAAAAAACTCTTGTTAACTCTCTACCTACTGCCTTCTTCAACACTCACTCAACTATCATTCACTGTATCATGCTGTGTAATGATGGATAGCATTAGATCTGTTTGTACTCAATCTACCTCACCATCAATCTTTATTACTCTACCTCTCTACCATCATGATACCTGTGTGCATCACTGCATCATCTCCATTGACACCTGCCACTCCAATATCTCTTATGATGACTCAGCTCTATTGCTATCGTTAATTCACTGTCTTATTATCACCCATATTTATTGCTATTTTTTAACCTTTCACCCTCTGTCATTACTTGTTGATATAGAATACTATACTCATTGTTGATTAAACCCTCTACTTTCTCACATAATTTCCTCTCTTATCACTCTTTGCTAACAGATCACCATTCTCATCGTTAACATACATCACTCTCCCTTACAGGCATTACTTCTTTCATTTCTTTCTCTATTCAAAACAGGAAACTGCCTATTACTACCTCTCTTCCATTACTCCTTCTATTCTACCCTATTTTCTCTGTCTAACCCATCACATTCATATCTCTTCCTTCTATTCATATGCTTAGTGATCATGATTGTCACAACAACTTGGGGTAGAAAGACTCTTATTTGTGTTAGGAGGGATTTGGGAAATGGTCCTGAATCTTTCCTAAGGTGGTGGGTGATAACCTATTTGGGATAAGCTCAAATGATATGGAAGCACCAGCAACTGAACTTATCTGAGAAACATGCAGGATAATGAAACCATCCTGCATGCACTTGTTCAGTGTCTGTATATTGCCAACTTGTAGGTTTGTGTCAAATAGCTGCTATCGTGTGTTAGACAGATCTAGCTATTAGCCAATTGTGTTGAGTAGACTAACTCGATACCTTTCTTTGATAAGGAGGTTGTGTGGTGGGTGCAGTTAAAAGATATTGAATAAAAGGATTGTCCAATGTGATCTCAACTTCAAGTACCACTTGAAAGTGGAAGTGAGAGGAGTGGCTTTGCCATGTGTTCTATATAAGGTGAATGTGATGAGATTAACAAGGCTAAATGGGTCTATTCAGTTTCTGAGCTACTAAAGGGGAGAAACTGAGAGAGCATTTTTGAGGCTTTGATGCAGCAGAGTAATCAAGGACTTTGAGTGAAGTTTTCTGAATTACCCTACATGGTTTTTCTCCCTACTGGGGATGTTTTCTTGTTAGCATTTCATTATTTTTTATTGATTTTACTCACTGTTGTTTTTTCAGCTTTGTACTGTCTCCAGTATCTTGGACTCTTGTGGCCAATAAAAGAAATTATCATCATTATTATTGTTATTAATAATAAAGGCAGTGAGCTGCTGGCAGAATTGTTAGCACACCGGGCAAAGTGCTTAGTGGCATTTTGTTTGTCTATACATTCTGAGTTCAAATTCTGCTGGGGTTGACTGTGCCTTTCATCCTTTCGGGGTTGATAAAATAAGTACCAATTGAACACTGGGGTTGATGTAATCGGCTTATCCCCTCCCCCCAAATTGCTGGCCTTGTGCCAAAATTTGAAATCATTATTATTAATCTTTCTTTTTCTGGGTTTTCTCAGCTCCTTCCCGCAGCTTAAGAGACACAACACTTTCTTCAACGCATATGCTGTTCCGAGTATTGCTACCAACTATGTACTTCCTATGAAGTTTTTGGTATTTTCAGTTTTACCTGCCAGAACATTACTTTCTTTGAGATGGTCCGAAGTATGCCGATCACAATAGGTATCACACTCAGCTTTTGAGGCACTATGGATGCATTTTACTTCCAATGCTAGGTCTTGGTACTTTTTGACTTTCTTATTCTGTCTTCACAATATTCAGATCTGCAGATATAGCTACATCAATGAAGGTCCATTCTTTAGACTCCTTTCATAGAAGAGTGATATCTGGTCAGTTATATTGCAGCTTATGTGTAGTTTGGCAGATCCCACGTGAGTCTCATTTGATCATTCTCTGCTACTGGCAAAGGTTGGTGCTCATACCACTTGTTGGGACATTCTAGCCCATACTTCCTGCACAACTCCCAGTGTATTCACAATTCCACTTTGTCATGGCATTTATTTTTTGGTACTCCTTTTGGGCCAATTTTGAAAAACACTAACCATATATGGAAGCACATTTAATATATGTGAAGTTCTTCCTAAACTAGAAGAGCTGGAACTGTGGAGGCATATATTTGAATTAAGTAATTAGCCATGAAGCAAACGTCATCATCATCGTTTAATGTTTGTTTTCCATGCTGGCATGGGTTGGACAGTTTTACAGGAGCTGTCCAGGCTCCAATTGTCTGTTTTGGCATGGTTTCTACGGCTGGATGACCTTCCTAATGCCAACCACTTTACAGTGTGCTAGGTGCTTTTTACATGCCCTAATGTTGCAACAGCACAAGTGCATTTTACATGGCATAAGTGTATCTTACTTGGCACTGGCATCTGCAAGACAAAGACCTCTTGGCTGGGAGAGGGAGTGGGGGCATGGCCATAAAGGACATGCCTGTATGTATTGATGGCTGCGATTTTACTTAGCTATCTAATGTGTATCTTAATATTCCATGTCTCCACACCACTGTATTACTTCACAATTTGTAAATGGTGCTAAAGCTGGCTGAAAATTTTGTATAAAGGACACGTTTATGTTGGTAACAGAAAATTAAAAACCAGTATATTCAGTGAGAAATGATTACTTTGCAAAGCTAACATTGTGATATTATTCAAAAGATTTCTCATAACTATTCACATCTGCCAATCCAAGGTGTGCCGTAAAGAATTCCTGATTATTTAAGTAAGTTAATTTTATTAAATTTAGTTTGAAATTGCACAAAAACAATTAAAATGTGTTCCGCGACATTCAATTCTTCATGTACACTCCATTGTTTGTTTATAGTCGGTGAGTAAAATGTTTCAATATGGCAGCTAAAAAGTGAAGTGAGATTGTAGCTCTGAAAAATGCAGGACATAGCACCAAAGACGTGGCTGCAAGGGTTGATGTTGATCCCAAAACCGTGAGCCAATTCCTGGTCGAAAATGATCCGTAAAGATGAAACATTTGGTGGATGTCGTCCGAAAGAGAGTGTCACAAAATCCACAGTGGGGCATGAGGCAAATGGCTAAAAGTCTCGATATTTCCCAGACAACCATGCGATGGATTGTGCATGAAGACTTAAATTGTAAGTCATTAAAATTGCAACGTCAACACTTAATTTCTGCTGGATAGGTGCAAGAAAATGGCGGAGGAGATTCAGAGCACCAGTGACAATGTCTTCATCTGGTTAGACGAAAAGATATTCACCATGGAGGCTGTAACGAACACCCAGAATGACAGGATTTTGGCCACGAGGTTGGATGCTGTTTCCGAAGGTGCCCATAAGGTGTTTCGCTGTCAGAGTGATGGTTTGGGCAGCAGTGTTATCCAATGGTGGAAAATCTCCCCTGGTGTACATTAAAGAGGGAACAAAGGTCAATTCGGCAATTTACACGAAAATGTTGGAGGATAATGTTTTGCTATGGGTGACCGAAGCATTTAGAGATAATTACGTTTTCACACAAGACGGCGCTCCTTCTGATACATCCAATGTGATACAACAGTAGTGCAGGAGCCATTTCAGCGGGTTCTGGGACAAGAATGTGTGGCCTCGCTCCAACCCAAACATCAACCCTATGGACTTCACTATTTGGTCCATTCTAGAAAGTGACGTTTCAAGAGTTTCCTATAAAAATATTATCACTCTGAAGAAAACCTTAGTCGCATCATAGAATCATTTAAGTGAAGAAGATGTCTGGTGTTCGTGTGACTCTGTTCTTGGCCGTCTTCAGGCAATTGTGAAGGCTAAGGGTGGACATATTGAACGAAGCGTATCTTAATACGTTACATGACTGTATTTAACTAAATCCTAAAGAACTCGTGTATTTTTAAGCCCTTTACTAAAAATCAACTGGGAATTCTTTACAGCACACCCTGTATATACTTTAAAAGCAGTTGAAAACAAAACAATGCATAGTGCAATCAGATGAAACAACAACTTTATTATTATGCTCATTTTTCCATGCAAGCATGGGTTAGACAAATATAGTATGGAGGCATTATTTTACAGCTGGATGCCCTGCCTGTTGTGAACCTCAAAAGGTTTTTTAAACAAAGGATCTCTTATTCTACATGTCTTTCTTTAAAAGTGCAAAGTCAGTAGATGATTTGTTAACAAAGGAAATACGAGGGTCGGCTAGAAAGTTCATAGGCTACGATACTCCCATGGAATGTGACCAAATGAGGTTTATTTTTCAACATAGTTCCCATTGTGGGCCACACACTTCTTCCATCGGTGTTGCAGTGCTTGGATCCCATTTCATCCTGTTAGCCAAAAAAGTCAGCAACAGCAGATAAGATGTCATCATCATCACTGCAAAACTGGTTCCAAGCCAAGTGTTTTTTCATCTTGGGGAATAGATAATAGTCAGATGGGATGACATCAGAATAGGGAGGGTGATCAACCAGTTCAAAGCCACAGACATGCACAGCAGCCATTGAAAGCAAGGACTTGTGTACTGGAGCATTGCCCAGATGAAACAAGACCCTTTTCCTTTGTGCTTGGTCTTGATAGCCTATTGTAATTGCCTTAGCAAGTTGGCATAGTACTCTCCATTGATGCTGTGGCCCTTTTGAAGATAGTTAATAAACACAATGCCTTTTGTATCCCCCAAAACTGAGGCCATCACTTTCCCTGCTGATGAAACGACCTTGGCCTTTTTTGAGCAGGTGAGGAGGGCTGGTTCCACTGCATGGATTGTCTCTTTGTCTTTGGCTCAAAGTGATGAACCCAACACTCATCATGGGTAGGAAATGTTCAAGGAAACCAGCTGGATCTGCCTCAAACGATGTCAGATTTTCTTGTGATGTGATCAGCCTGGTATGCTTTTGATCAGGTGTCAGAAGATGTGGCACCCACCAAGCAGAAACCTTCGTCATGCCAAGTTCATTGTGCAGAATATTCTCAATTCTCTCACAGGATATGCTAATAACATTGGGTATTTGATTTATAGTCAATTGCCTGTTATCCATCAGTATGTGGTGAACATGATCAATGTTTTCATCAGTAGTGGCAGAGTGCAGGACATCTTGACATTGAGTCATCTTCAAGACTTTCCTTTCTCCTCCTAAATTCAGCTGCCCACTTTTGCACTGCTGATAAAACTGGAATGTCAGCCCCTAATGTAGCAACCATGTCAGCATGAATGTCCTTGGGGGCTAAAGCCTTTACTGTGTGTACTTGATAACACCATGATGCCAAATTTTATCCATTTTCAAGAAAAGCCATTACTAGTTAGTTTTGAAGTCTTCTTTGAACAGTCAGATGTCAGTTTACCTGGAAAGAAACAATGCAGTTATTAATAAGAGTTGAAATTATTGCATGCAGGATTTCACAGCTCTAGCATTACTCATTCATAGTCAGCCTATCAACTTTTCAGCCCATCCCCATAACAATGTCATTGTTTGTTGCTCTGTGATTTTTGGAGAAGTGCAAATGTAAATAAAATTACACATCTGATGGACTTCTTTCAGTTTCAGTCAACCAAATCCATTCACAAGGCTTTGGTTGGCTGTAGTACAAGACACTTGCTCAAGGTTCCACACAATGGAAGCAAACTTCTTAACAACATAAGCCATACCTGTGCCTACCTTCTGTAAGTAACAATTGTATGAGCAAACTACATTAAAGTGTATGTGATGCATTATCACAAAGACTCATTATCATGTAGGGTTTGGTGAACAAGAAGGTGAACTGATGAAACAAATTATTTAACACTAATAACAAGAGTTGATAAATTTTTTTTATTAGAAAGTGAGGATATTTATTTAACAATGAATGGAAAATTTAAAGGTTTTAGTAATGGAAAAGTAGATAAGTGATGGAACATTTTCTTGAGCATCTCTCAGAATACAGTTTTAAACTCTTCATGCCATTGTTTCTCAAATTAAAATTTTACTCTTGGTTTTCTACATTATCAAGGATAAATACAGAGAGAGACTTACAATGTAATTTTCAATATTTATTAAAAGAAAGATATATTTATCTGTAATCATTTACAGTGGACTTTGAAATAATTGCAATAAACAGCATTAAAGTGCTTTACCACAGTAACTGTAATAAGTTGCTATTTTCACTTGAGCCAGTGCTTATAGCACAAAATTCAGCATTTGAGATCAACAGATTATTTCAATCCAGAAAATGGTTCCTTCATCAAGTGGCTTGGAATTATAGTATTTGTTCTCTGACAAGATGTGTACAATGTTTATAATGAAGAAACAGATATAATGCTATACAAATCTTTAGCAAGCTAACATTCTTTGAGGGATAATGTGACATGAACAAATAAAAAAACATATCAAGATCAACAATGTGTTAAAAAGGAACTTGTAATTCATAATTTGATCAGCCCCCGTTCATTTTAAAGACAATAGTTCACAATTTATTGATTCATTTCAATAAATTGTTTTAATTTTAAAACAAATTATTTTTAGCAACCTTCTTATTATGTTTAGTTTTAAAATATATTCACCACATATGCCAGTGTATAAGTTGACATTTTAACCTTAAAATATACCCCTCCATTAGAGGAGGGGTGGGGACATCTTATACTGCTTGTATATAATGTGAACCTTAATTCCCAAGGTGTATGGTAAGTTGTTGTGATGGTTGATGGTAGGTTAACCTCTGCTTTGGTAACTACTGATATGTTTTTACAACACCCAATTGTCTTATATGCTGACATATATGGTATTTTGCTTTTTTCATTAAATGCAAATTTTTGGCATCCTTCTTCTATTTAAATAAATTATTCCAATTTTAAAATGATTTTTAATTATTTTTACTAAATACAAAAAAAAAAAAGCAAACAAAATCTGTTGGCATTTTGAATAGCAACAATTTGACCATCAACATTTTGTCTTGTCGGCATTTGAGCGTCAACATTTTGACTTTCAGCAGTTTGACTGTCGGTATTTTGGCTTTTGACATACTGTCTGTTCAAGACAATAGTCATCTGTGTTTATATCAGTTCTACTAACAATATTCTTCCATCTTATTGATATAAAAAAATACATTAAAAAAGTTGATATCCAGATTCCAAATGAGATAAATTGATAAAACTAACCTTGAAAAAAAAACACCCTTTTATTAGAATTAGTTTTAAATATTTATAATCAACTTACAAATTACATTTTATAAAAAATATCAACAGCCCACAGAAAAATTAATTCAAAATTACAAAACAAAATACCACCAGATGAAATATTTTGTAAAAGATCAACAATAAATTAGTTTATGTTAATGGATTAATATTAAATCAGATGCTTTGTTTATCACAGTGATTGTTACTTTTAAAAAAAAAGTATCATGAATTCCAAAGGTCAACTTGTTTAATGATGAATAGTTTCTTGTGAAAAAGCGGTTTCCTCTTCAGAATTGGAATCTGATGGAACAGCCCGCACATCTTTGTACCACTTGTTTGTTAAATTATCCATTTGTGTGCGGCCTTCACGTACTTCCTGTAATATAAAACAATTATTTTGAAGGTTAATTTTAAGAAATAGTTTTCGTATTTTTCAAGTAATAAAAGATTTAAACTGTTACAAATATAAATTTCACTTTCTTTAGTAATTTCTATAAAAATTTAACATAGGAGTAACTAGTCTCCACAAACGTTTAAAAAAAAAAGACACATGCTGGATGGGACAGCACATGAAAATATGAACAAAATTAGTTTTGTTTGATTAAAATAATCTTTTTTTTTTGTACATGGGGAGGGTCATTTGTAAAATACCATTTGGTGAAAGGGCTTGCTGATCTACAAAAGGTTGAGAAACACCGATTTAAAGAGACAGTCCATATGTAAGATTTTATGACTCTGTCTTCTTTGTATGGCATTGACAGCTATTATATCATTTCATTTTATAACACATTTTGCGAACAAGTTTTCCATACATCATCCTGTGATGCATCTGGACACATCAACAGTGATGTTTCATGGGGTCATTAGGTGTTTTGGGTCTTTCAACAGCAGACACTCTCACCCAGGTGACCCAGTCAGTGTTAATCAAGTCCCAGCTGGAGTTCAGCAGTTAGCACTAACTCTGGTAGCACTGCCACTTCCAGAGCTTGCACCTCTTGATCTGGAGTCACCTTGAGGCAATCTCTGCTACCTCCACAGCATCATTGCAATCAGAAATAATCACTTATTCAATACATTTACAATGGCAAGAGAGTTTTATAGTTACCTTTAGGCAATTTAAAAACTGTTTAAATGTATCCATAAAACAAATAGACTAACCTGCTTTGTAAAACGCCTTGTAAAGAAAGGTATTAAATATTTTACATCAAAACGTAAAAAGCCTCGTAAATGTGTTTTCACAAAATTGATTTCATATTCTTCTTCAGTTAGTTCAGACAGGTGTTCAGAATCCACAGTATCTCCCTGTAAAATAAAACTATCGGTTAAAACAAATTAAAAACCATGTAAAGACTTAATCTATAGGACTATATAATTCCTAATGAACACAGTATGACCGAAAGCTTAAGAAGTTCACTTCACAATTAAGATGTCCCAGGTTTGATTCCATGATATCTTGAGCAAGTGTCATTAACTACAGCTTTGATTTGATCCAAACCTTGTGAATAAAATTGAGTAGATGGAAACTGTGGAGTGTACCTGTGAAGGTGCAGTCTTGTCACACATTGCAACACTGATTCTGCCAAGAGATTACTTTAAGGATATATGTGCTTTGGAATACTCAGCCACTTGACTAAGCAGACGACAAAGCTGAAGAAACAGAAAGGGCTGTACTAGCATTGGGCTACCATTCATTTTCAAATGAATAGACTGGAACAATTTGAAATGAAGTGCTTTGCTGCCTGGTAAGGCTGTGTGGTTTCACAGTCACATGGCATAATATTATAATGTTATCATCATCATCATCCTCCTTTAACATCTGTTTTCCATGCTGGCAAGCTGGGGGGGGGGGGAGAGATGCATAAGGTTCCATTCTGATTTGGCTTGGTTTCTATGGCTGGATGCATTTCTTTATGCCAAACACTTTACAG
>JAOPUL010000001.1:16127278-16141442 GCA_027564515.1 Octopus rubescens | reverse complement strand
TGAACCCAGAACCATGTGGTTGGGAAGCAAGCTTCTTACCACACAGCCACGCCGCGCCTATATATATATATATATAGACACACACATATGTTAGTATAAAGTCTAGCATGTTTTACAAAACTCTGTTGGAATGACTTATATACAATCACAGACAAAGGCCATGAAAATGCACACACATTATATATATACATATATATATATATATACACACACAAGCTAAAGGGGTGAACATAAAAATCAGAAAGTTACATAAATTTGTGCGTTAATAGATTTACTGCTGGAAGCCTTTGTCATTATATATTGATCTAACGAAGCCACATAAAAGATGATTGATGGATAAATCTATATGAGACAGGACACCTGGCCATATGAAATTATCAAACAACAACAATAACAATAATAATAATAAAAGGTATTAATAACATCAATAATAATAATAATAATGATCATTTTGTTTTCCTCTTTGTTTTTCCATAAGTATAACACAGGTCACACAAGCATTTTCAAAATATATGATTTGTATTTTCTAAATGTTATGATAGTCTATGTTATCTTAGTAAAATATATAAACTACACAAGTCAGGAAAGGTGTCTATAAGTGGTAGCTTGCTATGCTAGAAATAGCAGTGAAAATTCTCTCTCTCTCTCTCTCTCTCCTGCAAATCACGCAGTGCTGTCTTGAAGAAAAATACTGCAAGGACTTATTCGATATAAGACGTTTGTAATGTAAGACAAGATCGCTAGGGCTGGAAGACCTTAGATCATATTTCTGCTCTATCAGCTGACCTGGAGCTAAGCAACCACAACAATTATTGCAAAATATAAATGTGATATATAAAAAAAAAGCACCCAAACCAGCCCTTTTTTTATATGACATAAAAAATAAATTCATCAAATTTTCACAAATATAAAATAAAAGGAATAATTATTAGGGGTTTCTTAACCTCTTTGCTATATTTCTGTTGAAATACATTGTTTTTCATCATCATTTAGTGTATGTTTTCCATGCTGGCATGGGTTAGATGGTTTGACCGGAGACTGGCAAGCCGGGGAACTGCACCAGACTCCAGTTCGTTTTGACTTGGTTTCTATGGCTGGATGCCCTTCATAACACCAACCACTCTAGAGAGTGTACCGGGTGCTTTTAACGTGTCACTCGCATGAGTGCTTTTGATGTGTCACCGACACGAGTGTTTTTAACGTGTCACCGGCACGAGTGTTTTTAACGTGTCACCGGCACGAATGTTTTTAACGTGTCACCAGCACGAGTGTTTTTAACGTGTCACCGGCACGAGTGGTTTTAACGTGTCACCAGCAAGAGTGTTTTTAACGTGTCACCAGCACGAGTGTTTTTAACGTGTCACCGACACGAGTGTTTTTAACGTGTCACCGGTACGAGTGTTTTTATCGTGTCACCGGTACGAGTGTTTTTATCGTGTCACCGACAAGAGTGCTTTTAACGTGTCACTGGCATGAGTGCTTTTAACGTGTCACCGGCACGAGTGTCTCAAACGTGTCACCGGCACGAGTGTCTCAAACGTGTCACCGGCACGAGTGCTGTTAATGTGTCACCGGCACGAGTGTCTCAAACGTGTCACCGGCACGAGTGCTGTTAATGTGTCACCGGCACGAGTGTTTTTAACGTGTCACTGGCTTCAATTATTAATTTAGAAAATAATGAAGCCTATAGTAAAATAACTTTGTCATTATTGGTTTCAAATGTTGGCACAAGGCCAGCAATTTCGGGGGAGGGGGTAAGTCGATTACATCAACCCCTGAAAGGATGAAAGGCAAAATCGACCTCGGTTGAATTTGAACTCAGCATTTTGTCCAGCATGCTAACGATTCAGCCAGCTCACCACCTTCAACTTTGTCATCATTGAGCTGATGTTTGGAACATAAATTTACATAAAACTTTGATGGAATGTTTTAATTTAGATCAATTTAGAAACAGGAAGTTTGTGTCACAGAATCAGGGTCAGTCTTAAGCAGATTAGTGTTAAAAGAGTTAAAATGGAGACAATTCCTCAAAGGTATACAGTCCATCCTATAAACCCCAAAGACCATCTTTGGTCAATAATTAGGATTTCTAATTTAGACACAAGACAAGAAACTGTTTAAGGGGTAGGGTACATGACAGGTGCTTGTTTTATTGCTCTCTCTCTCTCTCTCTCTCTCTCGATCGACCCATGTGAACATAGAAAAGTGGGCATTATAACAATGATGATTCAGAAGTTTGTTCCCCAACCCCAGGTTCAGTTCCACTGCATGGCACCTTGGACAAACAAAACAAACCACTGGTTTGAATTAACTGGTCGAGGAAGAAAGACAAATAGAAAATAGAATTTTTAAAAAAATAGGATAGAAGCCAAAAAAAAGAAAGAAAAGTGCTTTTCTTTTCAGGTACCCTGTATGTAAGTGAATAGTCATGTAGCTCCCCTCGACAGCAAGAAACCTGTCCTGCTCTGCCCCCTATTTTTACTATCATACTTTACTCCTCTCTAATCCTCATTTCCCTAGCATAAAGTCCCTAATCCCTCAGCACTCAGTCTTGCAAGCTGCATGGCAAACTCACTAGTGCTGGTGGCAAGAGAAAAGCACAAAGTTTACACTGCAAAGTGGTTGGTGTTAAGAAAGGGAAGGGCAATGAGCCAGAGAAACCATGCCAAAGCAGACCCTGGTGCACAATGCAGTCCTTGGGCCCCATTAGATCCTGTCAAACTGTCCAACCCATGCCAGTATGGAACATGGACATTAACTAATGATGATGATGAGGAGGAGGAGAATATACACACTGTAAAATGGTTGGAATTAAGAAGGGCATCCAGCTATAAAAACCCTGTCAGAGTTGCCATGGAACATGATGTAGCTTTGTGGCTCACCAGATCCTGTCAAACCGTCCAACCCATGCCAGCATGGAAAATGGATATTAAATGATGATGAAGAGGAGAAGGGGTAGGAGGATATACATACTGTAAAGTGGTTGACATTAGGAACAGCATCTAGCTGTAGAACCATGACATAGCAGACATGGGGCATGGTGCAGCCCTTTCGCTCACCATGTCAAACCAGCCAACCCATGCTAATTATGATGATATCTATATATATAAAACAGAGGATGTGTGTGTGTGTGTGTGCGTGTGTTTGGTTGCGCATCACATCAAGACCATGTATCCGACTTTCACCAAACGTGACACCACCTATGGAGTCTCATGCGAGAAAGGTTCTTAGCTTATTGATTTTTACAATTTTTATTTACTGCAGCCCCTCGATGAGGAAAACCTGCTCAAAAACAGCATATTAGTCAATAACTTCTACATTTTGCATCTGATTTTCTTCAAATTTGGAACAAACATGCGTTATGACCCTGATATTATTGTGCACTCATAACATTTTGTTTAGTGCGCCCTCTAGTGAGAAAAAAACGAGCCAAAACAATCCGTGTCGTCATAACTTCTACAATTTTCAACCGATTTTCTTCAAATTTGGAACATTCGTGTGTCATGCTCCCATCATTATTGTGGAATCATAAAAGTTTTGTCTATTGCGGCCCCTGGGTAAAAAACTAACTCATCCTTCCTCTTCTGCTCTTTTGGATTTTTCATTCCAATCATGAGCAACGCCGGAATTCACTGCTTGGTTCACTGCCAGGGAACCAAGCACAGTATTTTGGAAGTACTTGCCTGAATTTTAGAAAGCTAACTCTCGAGTTTTGATCAAAATATTTTAGCACAAAAACACCTTTTGAAGTTTTTTTTTTTTCCCTTGATGTGTTAGTTGATTTTGCTTTTTAAAAGGGGATACTATTAGGAAATCATATTTACTTGTCCAAGAAGGTATACTCCACCACCAACAAACATTGCTGAAATAACAGTTCCAAAAATAGCAAACACCATAATAGAGCCAATATTCTGGAAAAAATTGCCCTGAAATATGAAAATACAAAAATAATAAATAAATTTTAAAAAATTACAGTTTTTATAACCTTTATTGCAAGACTTTAAACAAATATAAAAATACATTGTTAGACTCAGTGGTTAGAATATTGGGCTTACAATCGTGAGGTTGTGAGTTCGATTCCTGGACTGGGCTGTGTGTTGTGTTCTTGAACAAGACACTTATTTCATGTTGCTCCAGTTCACTCAGCTGTAGAAATGAGTTGCGACATCACTGGTACCAAGCTATATTGGCCTTTGCCTTTCCCTTGGACAACATTGGTGGCGTGGAGAGGGGAGACTGGTATGCATGGGCGACTGCTGGTCTTCCATAAACAACCTTGCCTGGACTTGTGCCTCGGAGGGGAACTTTCTAGGTGCAATCCCATAGTCATTCATGACCGAAGGGGGTCTTTACCCTTTACCCTTTATAGAAAAATAAAGAAGATTGTCTTAACAAGTTTCATCACTTGTTGACCATTCACCAGAAGACAAGTATTCAGCAAAGTGTACTTACACCTGTTTAAGTTTTACAGTGAAACTTTAAATAGATGCTAATATACCTAGTTGAATACTTGTCTTCTAGTGAATAGTGAACAATTTCTGAAACTTGTCAGGACAACTTCTTTTATTTTTCTGTATGTGAAGAGAGTAACAAAGTCTATTTACATCTGTTTAAAATTTCACAACAAATGCTTTTTAAAAATTCTAATCTAAGTACTTTAAATTTAGCATAGGTTTCTAAAACAGGGCACATTGTACATGGATATTTATTCATTAAAAATTATCACCATTATGAATATTAAACCAAAATGAATAAATAATAATAATAACCAGTAAGCAATTATAGTACAAAATACAATTTGGTCTATCGACACCATCTTATTTACACAATGTTCTGATATCAACATTCTATTGATTGACTATACAAGCACTATGAATGAAAATAGCAATAAGTAAAAATGTCTGATAGACTGGTGTGGCTCACAAGAACTGGAGTTAAAATGTGCATGTACAATAAACTAAACACAGAACTTGATCAGAAAGCCATGCACATTGATTGTTTGATATGCTACATATCAGACACACAAATACTTTATTAATAAAAAATATTATGTTAAGTAGATGAAAGGATGTAAATATTAAAGGAATTAGTTTATTTTTTATATAATAGTTTTCAATAGACTACTTAACAGGGGAACATTGTATAGTACAATCTGTTTTGCAGTACTAACATTCTGATAAAAATTGAAGGTTAGCTACCAATTTATCACTCTAACGATAATTTTCCTGAATTACTAATAATGTTCATCATGACAAAGAGATTTCTAATCAAAATAAATTTTGAAAAATGTATCTTTACCTTATGTAAATTGTATCCGGATTCAAATATAATTGGTGGAAGGAGTACAATAAAAAATATAGTAGGACTAAAAGCTTCTTCATTCTATGGAATAAATAAAATGATACATTATTACAATAAGAGTACTTTTTAAAAAAATCTTAATTATTTTTTCATTTAATAAATTAAATCAAAAATGAAATATCAATTAATAACACTAAAATATGAATTCACTTATGCTTATATTTACCATTTTCTCATTAAATGAAAAAAAAGCAGAGGGATGGGTCATGTTGGTTTGCAATATTTAGTTTTGTTTCTCTACACTAAGCTAAAATATGACTAAAGTCAACTTTTCCTTTCATCCCTCCAGAGGGAAATAATTCAGTACCAAATATGTACTTAGTTAATGCAATCAATTATATTGCCCTAAAACTTTGTGTTTATGTACCAATGAGTTAAATCATTAATTGATATTCTTTGAACACTATTCCAGTATTAATAATCAATATAAATCTAGTCAATTATATTATAGTATAAGCATATGTGTGTAGATAAAAAGGATTTATCAATATTGATGTCAACACATCAACAACAACAAAAAGAATAAGGATAAAAATATAATATAAGATAACAGTTTTAAGAATTAATTTTTATTAATGTTAAATTATGAATGAATTAAAATTCTAAAAAGATACATACCCTCCAGTTGCCAAATTTGAATATTTTTAAAGTTAATCCAATTAAAGCTCCTTAAAATAAAAAATAAAATAGAAAAGTACATAAAAATCTGAAAGAACATTTTAATAATAAATAATCACTTCAAGATTAACATCATTTGGAAAATTAGTTTTTAGAGACTTTTTTTGGTAAGTTTTTAGTATGTTTTGAAAGAGATATTTTGACAATAAAATTTACCACTGAAAATTTGGTATACACATTCCTTATTAAATTTGTATATATAAACTTTGTTCACATGCCTCTCACCTCCTTACGCATTCTTCTTGAATGGAGATCTCGAAAACATCCTACAATAGGATTTGCAATTAAGTCCCCACTAACTGCAACAAAATACAGGCAATCTTTTTTGTTTTTACTTGCTGAGGTTGAAAGAAAGGACAGTGATCAAGACCTTCACATACATTCTAAGACTGATGAGATTGGAATTGTTAATGTTCTTCTAGAGACATTTGTAAGTCAACACTATAGGCAACATGAACAGGGAGGGAGTTGCAGAAGACCAATGTTCCAGAAAGGAAGAACTTGGTATAGTGGTTATGCAAGGGTTTGACTGGACACAGTAAGGATGATAAGAAGAAATATGAGAGGGTCAGGAATGGCTGAGTAGAGGCAGCATGAGCCCAATCGCCACCATGGAACAGAAGTCATTATAGTAGCCTTAGAAAAGACAGAGAGGATACAGTATACCTGTAGGCTAGAGGCTGGGGATTGTTTGTGATTGACTTTATGCCAGGTAGTCAGGTGGTTCTTTTCTGGATGCAGTCGAGGATGTCTCTGCAACAGCTGTACCATCCTTGATGTGGGAGCAATATTCAATTGTGAGTCTCACCTGAACATTGTAAAGTTTCAATAATGTTTAGGGTTAAAGTATCTTCTGGCTCTAAAGAGAAGGGACATTTACTGGGATGCAGTCCTAGCTATGTTAAGGATGATTTTTTTTCACCTGATGAGATTGTTAATGATAGTGAGGCCCAACATTTGGAGTAATTGTGAGGGCTTTAGTTGCATGTTGCACACATTTAAGTGGGTAGCCTGATAATATGAATAGTACTTGTGTTTTCTTGTTGTCATAAGAGACAAAATTGAACCCTGAGGCACACTGGAGTTGATAGAGCAAGGGACAGAAAATGCTCCATCAGAACATTCCATGACAGAGATGAAGGACGGGTGGAATCCATCGATAGAAAATTTGCATGTAAAACATAGTTGAAAGCTTGGCTAATGTCAAGAGCAACAATATTGCTTTTACCAAATATCTCCAAAGTCAGAGCCCACTGGTGGATGACATTTGAGATCAGATCACCAGTGGATTTGGCTTGGCAGAAACTGTATAGGTGGAACATTCACAAAGAATCAAAATTTGAACACTTCATCCCTGCTATTCAAGATCTTTTTAATTTCTTAGAATTGCTGAAATTAAGTTAGGGTTTACTTTGAAAAATGACTACAGGCAGTCATCTCTGAGGAGATGACTTGAGGAGAATGTTCTATTGTGGTGGTTAAGAAGTTCACTTCAGAACTATGTGGTTTCCAGGTTCAATCCCATTGTGCAGTACTTTGGGAAGTGTTTTCTTGCATTGCCTTGGGTAGAACTGGGCAGAAGCCTATCATATATATTATCTTTTGATGTATACCTGTGAACCAGAAAATATTTCAACCACCAACTACTTTTAATTCCACACTACAAAACTCAGATGAAACTCACAATGTGTTATAACCTCCACATCTGGGGTGATACTGCTGCTTACACACACACACACACACACACACACACTTGATGTTATTCATAGAAAGGCCACAAACAAAATAAAATGTATGAGTGAGATATGAACCTCTAACTCATCTTATCTCCAAATAAGAATGGATTTAGACTGCAACATCCAATCCATGCCAGTATGGAAAGTGGACATAAAATGAGGTGATGATACAAATTTATTATTGTTTCGGAATAAGTTAGTACATTTAATACATAAATATAGTTAACATATTTAATGTGGGTAAGATATGCAAATCTTTTATCAAAAATTCTGAAATTAGTATATAATACAGTGTAAAAATTATTAGGAAAATTAGTTGCTTACCTATAAGAACTATAACAACACTTTCAGGAACATAATGGAAATCAGTCTGGATTAAGCTATGCACCAAGAGGATACAGATAGCTATAAAAGATAGAAAATTTTTAACATTAGCATGTAGTTGTATATTAATAAAACATACACACACAATATATATAATGGTAGAAATAAGTATTTAAAAACGTTTTAAATTCAATTTAATTAGGAAAATATATAACATACCAATTACTAATAGGATGAAAAAAATTGTTAAGCTACTATGATGTTCTTCTTCAGCAGATCCCTTCACAGGAAGATCTTCAAGTGTCATAACTTTTGTGGTTGAAGGCTTGCTTGTTGTTGTGTTTGGTACCAATGTTTCATTCGGCGTGCTACAAAATAGATAAACAGTAAAAAAAAAGGGACTTAGTATTTTAAACATGTTTTCATGTTAAAAACTCATGCTCAATCAATAATACTGTTCTGTGAAATTCTAGCAAAAAAAGAAATGAAGAACACTTGAATCATATAGTCATGGATACTGTCTTAATAAAATAGGGTTATACAACAACAAATCAACAAATAGAAAAGACAAAAGAACCATAGAGAAAACAACATAAATGAAAGTAACAAAGTTATAAAAATATAGGCAGAGGTAGAAAAGACTAAAAGAAAGAATGAATACATATATAAATCAAGTGATGACCAAAATAACATTGACAAAAAAATATGGAGATTATAAACATTATTTAGCTCCTCAACTAATCACTAAGATGCCATTGATATTAAACTAACAAACATTGGAAAATCCTTTGCAAGTTTGCCAACAACAAGCTGGGCTGTTTGTTCCGTTCATTATTGGTTCAGGGCCTGGAGATCAAAGGGGAGGAGCTTGTCAATATCTGATGGCCCTTTCTCACAAAAAAAAAAAAAAAATCCTTTCTATTGCATTATTTTATATATTTGTTTCATTTTTTTAAAGCCCTGTAAGAATAGTGGTTTTCTCCTATTGTAAACTTATACCCGATTTTATTTACAGCTCCTCATAATGGGAAAGTAGAATCTAATGATGACAGACACTGCAAAAAGTTTAGGAAAGTTAGTTCAAGTGGCTTATGTGGAAGAGTAACAATGCAATATGCAAGTGTTGTAACTGCATCCTAACAAGCATGTGTAAATCAGTAATAACAGATATTGAAATATCTGTAAGTCATAGAAAAAATGCTAATAATTGTGCAAACTCTAACCAAATTTCAAACATATTTACAGTACCTAAATTACAGAAATAAAAAGTTTGAAATTAAATATAATGTATAAATGCAACAGAATGACTCAAGGGTTGAGAGTATCGTGCATAGGCACTTATCAAATATTTAAACTGATCTGATAGAAGAAGGGGGGAGGGCAGACAGCAGGGGTGGCACGGGTCCGGGATGAGGGAGGGGTATTCAGCCGTGCCCTGCGGTAATGACCGCGGTGATGTTGCCACAGAGACTGGCCAGCGACACATGCTGTAATAGCCACTCCATCTTGTGGGGTTCATTTCTCCGGCGGGCCACATCAGACCCTATTTGGCGGAGGAACACTGTGGTCCGAGGACCTAGGACGCCAGATGTCTTGACAGCTACCGGCACGAACTGGTAGCGGATGGCCAGGTTCCTGTACTTGTGGATCTAGCTCTCCTCCGCGTTGCGGGCTGCGACACCGGGGTTTGCAGCAGAAGAGGCGAGGTTGGTGCTGGAGAATGTGTCTGCATATCATTGCAGTAATAGATTGATAGATGGCCAAATGGATTTAAAAGCGACCGTAAAGGAAGTGTACTTGAAAAGATTAAGATGTATCAAACAAATGCATGAGTAATCAAGAATATTATTGATCTGATTTTTTAAAAGTCAAGGGGGAAGGCAGTGCTCATGACACTTTACAGGGCCTTCAGGACTGGTGAGAAGGAAGGAGGAAGATATCTTTAGACTAGAGACATGGCTTGAATGCTTGCAACAGACATAATTCAGTGTTTTATGTTGCCAAAAGGTGTTTGTTTGCTTGCCTTCTAAATAACCTTTCCTGATATCAAATATTGCAAGCTAGTTTAGCACTAGTGCCTTTCATCAAGATGATTACAAGTTTACTCAGTAATAGAAAGATATCAAAGTGTATTCTATGTCAATTGCTGAAAAGGAAGACTTACATAGTACATATTCTAAATGATATGCTTCAAGACAAAATCAGTAGACTTGATCTTCGTTTTGTTTTCCCATATATTATCTTGAATTTCATGTCTCTAAATGCAGCTTTTCAAGCTTAGTAAACCATCTGAAGACCTTGAGAAGTTGAAACTTTGTACTACAAAAAGTGTATAGAGATTTCCATGATGCTAAATTTGAATATGACTAGAAATGCAGAAACTTAAGAACAGAAAAGAGTGACCTTACAACAAGTTCTTAAATTTTTAATGGAAATTATAAAGTAGGTTGAGCTAAGAATTGATAATAAAAATAGACCTATGAAAATTAACTGTGTAAAATATTTTGATCCAAATATTATGAAACAATAGAAAAAGCAACTGGAATAAATCCAAAGTGGTATCAGGTCTTGAGATAGAAATCAAACTTTTCTATGGCAGTGGAAGCCCAAGTCAAAAGAGAAGGGTGCATAATGACAGAATACTTGATACCAATCTGGCAAAGATCATTGGCACAGAAAATTTGTGTTTTGATTAATGAGGTTGTAGGATTAACTGTACGTTTGAATGCTATTAAGTAGTCAGTTAAAAATTTTGATTTCTTGTAGAAACACCATAATATCTGAAGGTGTATTACAAGAAAATGAAAGAATTAGCAGACCAGTACCCTATTGACTTTAATGATAAAGATTTTACAACAGAAATGCAACAGTAACTGTCTGGTCACTGAAATATTTAGAACTGTTAAATTTATTAACTAACTGGTTTATTCCAAAGGGACTCATTATCACCTCTTTTATTCTGTTTATCCTTAGTTCCTTAAAGTTAGATTTCAACTGTACCATCTATTAGAGAGTGAAAACAAAACTGTAAATTAGCTACTTACTGTACATGGATGAGATGCATTAGTATGAAGCATAGCCAATGAAATGGAAACATTGTATTAAACAGTCAAAAGATTAAGAGACAAAATAGAAATATTATTTGGTGTGGACAAATGTGCTAGATCCCTACCCCATAATTGGTGAGCATTACCTACAGTATAGTATGACGGGTTGCAACTATCTCAAGAAATATAGGAACTTGAACACTGTGGTGTTTATGTATACCTAGGTGCACTGGAGAAGGACTAACTAGAACACCAGAGAGTGAAAACTTATCAGAAAAGAATTTCATTAGGGAATCTAAAATGTTCTAGGCACTTAGCTTAATGCAAAGAACAAGTTCAAAGCTATCAAAACAACTGTTACAGTTCAATAAAAACAACTAAAAATAGAATAAGATTCAAAGATTTGATAGAAGCAGGAAGTTAACTATTGTGCAGAGTGTTCATCACTCCAAAGTAGACATACATTGGCTTTTTTTGATAGAATGAGGGTAGGTGAGGTCTGGTCTAGACACAAGCAAGTTAAATAGTCCCTAGTTGGAATGGGTACTTACTTAAATGTAAAAGACAATGAACCAATAAGAGAACATTTATGAAGTTGTTTAACATACTAGAAGTAAATGTTAGATTCGCTCAAATTACACAACCATCTTTAAGTAAAAAAAAGGACATATTGAATAATCTATTTTGAGATAAACTATATTTGAAAAAAAAAATAAAATAGATGAGCATGGTTAGAATATCTTTGATCATAGGTCTATTTGATCAGGGTTGACTTGAAGCCTAAACAACACTAGGGGAAGCTGCGAGATGCCATTTACGAGATAATAAATAGTTATACACTGAGTGTAGACAGACAGAGAAATACAGAGGGTAGACAAAATGATATAGCAGTTACAACCAAAGTCATGGAAAGAAATTTTACATGAAGTACAATAAAGCCAACTTGAGAGAAACTGATCGGATACCCTTTCTAATGCCAACCCTCACCCTGTCTCCAAATAAGGGCATGTTCACACACACAAACACATACACAAACACGTATATAGCAGAAGAGAGAAAGGGTTTATCCCATCTTGCTTTTGATACACCATGTATTCTTATAGATTTATTTGTGTATTTTTTAAATATCCTTTAAATATAAGAAATATGTTTAAATATGAGTTTAAATTGCAATCGGGAACAATGAATATAAACATTTAACCAAATCAAAATATAATCTTGTACGATTCACTTTACGCTACCAAATAATATTGGTTTTGAATTTTAACACAAGGCCATCAATTTCGCAGGTGAGTGTAATTCTATTACCTCGATCCCCCCTACTTGACTGGTCCTTACTTCATCGGACACGTACGGATGACATGTAGAGTCCACATATGTATGGACTGAAATCATTTCTGAGGTATATTTCAAGGTAAATATAATATCACCAGCTTTATCTTATATTTTCGAGTATCACTAGGTTTTTACAAATTCCATAGTTGTTAATATTTTTTCGACCAGAACATAATTTCCCTCTATTTCCAATATAAATTTCACTTTTTTTTGTTACTAAAAACCAGATATTTTAAATTAATTTTAAACTTTCCATATGAATATTTTTCATGAAGCCAATTTTCATTTGATGTGTTCGAAGAAATATATTTTTGTTGTCCATTATATTTAGAAATTGTACACTTTTTCAATCTACGGTTAAACATGTTTCATACGTATAACTTGAAATAATAGTATCACAAGCATAAGGGACTTAACCGGGTAATGAGACCTAGGATCCCTAAGGTTAGAGCCGAACCCGAATTCCATGGCGTATAAGTGACTGAAATTACGACAGTCCACACTGACGTTTAACATCCTACCCATAGTATAAATATGCTTACAGCTGAGTAAATTGGAGTAACATGTAATAAATTGTCTTGCTCAAAAACATAATCGTGAATCGAAACATCGAACTTATGATTGTGAGCGAAACACTATAAATTTTAGGCCACCATTTTCGCATAAATATATAGGGTATAATATAAATCTTAATTAGTTGGACATATGCATGATAATATATTTGAGATGTAATTGATGAACACGCTATTAGATTTTATCAAGCAGTATACACATGGTGTTTATTTTAAATTGTCTAGGCAGACTGCGAAATTTCTATGTATGTACTTATTACGCGATCATGATGTTTCTCGCTCACTAAACAGAAACCCCAGTGTTAGGTTGCATGCGTCTGCAATAATTTGCGATGAATTCAGAAACATTGATATTTCAGGAGTGTCATTTATATTAAACAATAAATTAAATTTCCACTAATGTTAGTGACACATGTTGTTTCACAAAAAGTTCATTGACATATAAAGGAGATTATCACAGTGACATAATCTTATCACAGTGATATAATCTTCTATACACAGGGACTTAAACACTTTTTTCATTCATGTTTAGTTTAAATATACATTCAGGGATTGCACAGCAAGCGATAATATAAAAACTGCATCTAAATCACTAATAATTTCTTTTTATACGGATATTATACCGTCATTTTTCAGAATAGGATATAATTCTTTGTTTTGTTTTGTTATATAGAGGGATGTCTTTGAATATACTCCCTTATAAGAAAGAAGTGAGCACGATAATTAATTAAGCGATGTGTTCCAGACAAACGTAGATAGTAGATCAATACAAACTATACAATATATACAAGTGAGCGTACATAAAAACCGTTAATATGTGTGTATATTTTCCATATGTTTGCCCAAAATCTGAAACACACACACACACACAAACACACGCACACACATACACACATACACACACACACACACACACACACTTACACACATACACACATACAAACACTCACACGCACACAGACGAAACGGTACACATATACGTGATGTACGCATACAAACACCACAATGACCTCCCCTTCCCAGCACAAAAATAAATACATATACATGTATCACGTACATTTACATATATATGGGTGTTCATAATAACAAATGTGCATGCATATATATGTAT
>JAOPUL010000001.1:16110118-16127178 GCA_027564515.1 Octopus rubescens | reverse complement strand
ATGTATATATATAAATGTACATATATATATATAGGTATGTATATATGTATGTATATATATTATATAAGTGTATATATATAAATATATATATATATATAGGTAGATGGTTCTTGCACTTAGTAGATATCCACTACTGAGAACCCATGGATACAATAAAATATTTAACACATATACGATAGAAATTACATTTCCTTGTCCCCCTAATGTTAATTAATATATCAATAGGCAATAGAGAACTCAAGTTTGTCCCGGGGGCGCATGTAAAGACAAATCTAAATGTCCTCTAGGACAGAAGTCCGAAATATCTTCCGTTGTTTATGAGGCACAGGTTTACGCAAACTACAACATTAGTCGTACGGAGACCAAAGGTTATATCGAAACCGTGGAAGGAAAATTTAAACCTAGATATAACAACCATTTTCCAAACCTTAGGTATCGTGATAAGAGACATTCAACAACCCTTTCGACTCTAACCTGGAAACTTAAAGACAAAGGGACCGTTTTTGATATCAAATGGAAAATCCTTTCCAAATCCAGACCCTGTATTAACGGGTTCAAAAAATGTTCAATGTGTGCTCTAAAAAACTGTATCTCTTAAAAAACTTGAGAACCTCCAACGAATATATAAATTCCAAGAACGAGGTTTTTCCTGAATGTCCGCATTTCAAAAAATATATCTTGACGGAATTTAAAAGTAGGACACCCGACACTTAGTAAAACATTTAACATCTTCTGTACGTCTGCTTGACATCGAATTATTGTAACGCTAATTATCTCTCTTGTGGTTTTCTTCTTGTCTTCTTTACCAGCGTCTCTTGTTTAAACGTCATCTGCTTTTAAAAAACAATTGACAGGCGGTCTTATTTTCAGCTTGATAACTGGTGAAATAAATTATTATTTCGACCAGGAAACCCTGGATAGCTGTGATAACAGGATTTGTGATCTTTTAATATAAGATTCTCTTTACTCTCTTACCTGATAGAGTGCTTTTCTATTTGTTGAAGCATTACCACATAATATATATATACAAGGTGCGCCGTAAAGAATTCTCGAGTATTTAAATAAGTTTATTTTAATAAATTTAGTTTGAAATTGCACAAACATAATTAAAATGCGCTCCTCGACATTCCATTGTTCATGTACATTCCATTGTTTGTTTACATTCGGAGAGTAAAACGTTTCAATGGGGCAGCTAACTGGCAAAGTGAGATTGTAGCTCTGAAAAAGCAGGACATAGCACCAAAACCGTGGCTTCAAGGGTTGGTGTTGATCTCAAAACAGTCTATAATGTCTTGAAACGCTACAGTGAAATAGGTTCAATCGACACGGATCCCATTCTTGATCGAAAACGATCCGTAAGGACAAATCAATTTATGGATATCGTCCGAAAGAGAGTGTCGTGTAACCCACGGTGGAACATGAGGCAACTGGAAAGAAAATCTCGATATCTCCCAGATAACTATGCGACGGATCGTGCATGAAGACTTAAATTGTAAGTCATTAAAATTGCAACGTCGACACCTAATTTCGGCCGCATCCAAAGCAAAACGACTGAACAGGTGAAAGAAAATGGTGTAGGAGATTCAGAGCGCCGGTGACAATGTCTTCATCTGGTCGGACGAAACAATATTCACCGTGGAGGTTGTAGCGAACACCTAGAATGACGGGAGTTTTGCCATGAGGTCGGATGCTATTCCCGGAGGTGTTTTGCCGGTTAAAACTCGCTGGAGTGATGGTTTGGCGGCAGTGTCATTCGGTGGTGGAAAATCTCCTCTGGTGTTCATTAAAGAGGAGGCAAAGGTCAGTTCGGCAATTTACATGAAAATATTGAAGGATAACATTTTACCATAGATGACCGAAGTATTTGGAGATGATTACGTGTTCACGCAACGGCACTCCATCTCATACGTCCAGTGTGACACATCAGTGGTACAGGTGCCATTTCAGCGGATTCTGGGACAAGAATGTTTGCCCCCCCCCCCCCTCCAGGCCAGACGTCAACCCTATGGACTTCTAGAAAGTTTCAAGAGTTTCCTACAAAACTGTCACCGCTTTGAAGAAAGCCTTAGTTGCGTCATGGGATCGTTTAAGTGAAGAAATCGTCTGGTGTTCGTGTGACTCTGTTCTCGGCCATCTTCGGGCGAATGTGAAGGCTAAAGGCGGGCATATTGAATGAAACGTATCTAAATATGTTACATGACCATAATTAATTAAATCCTTAAGTATTCATGTGTTTTTTATGCCCTTCACTAAAACTTATTACTAAAGGTCAATCGGGAATTCTTTACGGCGCACACTGTATATATATATATATATATATATATGGCGAGATGGCGAGCATGTTTTGAGAAGGGCTTTTGAGTTCGAGGTGGGTGGTTCAAGGAGGAGGGGACGGCCAAAGACGACATGGAAGAGGCTGGTGGAGGAGGAATGTAGGAGGGTTCGGTTGAGGATGGAGGATGCACTGAATCGGGCAAAGTGGAGGGAGGGGGTAAGGGCGATTGCTGCGAGTGTGAGGTGAATCCGGCCACCCCCGTTTACGGGGACAAAACCAGATTTAAAACTCTGGAGAAAGAAGAAGAATAATTTAGAAGTCACACAGTAGATACTTCATAGCCCTTCCTTTTGGGTTACTAAGTTTGGTTTTAACCCTTTACCTGCCCTGTGTATCACATGTGATAGATAGGACATATTTCCTTGGCAACAATACATTATACATGATACACATTCCCGATTTTTTCAACCACCAGAGTAACTTGGGATTTATGAAAGGAAAACTTTATACTACACATAATGTATGAAACAAAGGCTAACTAAAAGTGTGAAAAAAAGCATGAATGTTGAGGACAAACTTTTTCAAGTGTTTTACGACAAAAGATAAACCTATAAAAAATGTTCACAGGTAATAACTATTCTACTGTTCACCTGCAAATAGGGTTTCCATCAGTTAAGGTTGACCATGCATGCAAGTCTTCCCTCTACACTCCTGATGTTTATCCAAGGGAAAGGCTGCTGACTTGGCATCAAGTGTGATAGCAGTCAGAATGTAAAGAGCTGGAGGAGATATTGCAAGGCATCTTGCCCATCCGTCTGACAGTTTTACCAATCCACCTGTGTAAACTTTTATTTTCTGTGCATATGAGTTTCCTGAATTGCATATTGCCCATATTTATTTCTATATCAATCAAGTTTTGATGGAATTAACAATCTGAAAGAGCTGTAACCGGTAAAATTTACTCAATTGGTCACCAACAATCATATCCTCTTCAGCCTTATATATAATATGTATGTATTCCATGTCCCAAAAGCATATATTATAAGCTGGAATTTATTGTTGGATCTTAGTTGAAGCCTTGCTATAGTATTTGCATGAAGGAAAAGGCAGCCAGTTAGTAGCCAGGGGCAATATAACAAACCAGAGAGATGGTCAGACTAGAGTATAATTAAAACAGAAATCTTCCTGGCCATGCAAATATACATATGGATGGATAGAACTATAAAATTAAATGTAACTTGTAGTTGCTCTGTAGAAGTCACATCCACAAGGCTTTCTGAACATATTAAACAGATGGTTTGCCATTGCCTTCTCCTGAAATTCATTTTTTTTCCTCCAGAAGCATTTGAACTTGGTACCTATTCACAGTTAGGTGGATTGGGTCCTTTTGAGAGTTGCCACAGCCAAATGGAAATTAAAACTCTTCTTTTCATTGAAAAGGATTTTGTTTGTTCCAAAACAATGACTACAGTGAATCTGAATGAAGGGAATAACAGTAAGAGTAATAAGGGAATGCAGTAATAACATAAGTACTCAAGAACATTAGACTGGCAATACAACATTTGAAGGAGAAGAGTTCTCCCTGGCTACCAATTGGCTGCCTTATCACGTGATTTTCTTCATAAAAATACTGCTCACATTTTGATACAACCACTACTCTTTTGCCTATAGCATGTAAACAGAGTGTTCTCTTTCGTATTAATACTAGTCCTTCTCTTACAGCAATTTTTTTCTGTTGTACATTCTTACTTAATTTCAAAGTCATAAGCCATCTGGCTGCTTGTTATTTAGCCTCAGATCAACACAAACTGAATGAATAAACTGCATCCAGGACAACATTATCCCATGCATTCTTCTCCTTTTAAAAGTGGCAGGGTGTGGCTTAAAGAAATTTGGCTCCTATTTCTAGCAGTTTGAGCAACTGCAAAGAGGCTCTTATGTTTTGATTGTAGAGAATTGTGCTGAAAAAGGGATTCCAAATCCAAAACATTAATTGGGTTATTATTCTTTTTGGAATATTTATCTAAAACTGAAAATATTTCATGTTAAGATTCATTTCTCCCAACTTGTTTTCACCTATTCTGTACCAAGTATCCTTTGGCAGTCCAGGGGTTTACTTCCCATGTGGTGTTCATCTTAATGCTAATGTTGGTACCCTGTCCTGGTCCATTCTGAATGCATGACTTAACCATCTAAGATACTGGCATTCTATTTTAAGGATCACACTATTGCAGTGGTGCACTTTCCCTATTTGAATGTTTGCAGGGATAAAAGATGCATAAGATTCTCCTCATGTGTCCATTGTAGAAAGCACTGATTTTACTCGTGTCTCCTTTATCATGTGCCAGCATTCTGAGCCATACATTTGGTCAGATTTGTCATTGCTATTAACAATTCGACTCTTAATCCTTAAACTATATATTGCCTGCACTCCCAGATCAACATGATGGTGATTAGCATAGTTGAGTGGATGATATTACATGGGCTAAACATAGGAAGATTGAGAACGAAGTGAGAGTAGTAAGAAATTTATACTATTGGAAATAAGTAAGTAAGGGATTCACTAAGGTTCTCTATGCTGTAAGCAAAAAGGTGAAAATATTTTGATGTGTTTTATTACTTTTCTCTGCTATATTTGAATTCCATGAATGACCGACAAAATCGGTTTCCAAATTAACAGAAGCAAATGAGAGATTATTATTTGAAAGATTTCTATAAATATATGTATGTGTCAATACTTTAAGCTAACAAACATCACTCCCATATATAAAACGATTCTAAACTGAAACGCAGTTTGCATCAATTAGGAAGTAAATAAGAAGAAGCATGTCAGAAAAGACACTGGAACATTTATTTTCAGCGGTAGTGAAACGAAAAAGGCATAAATATGTACGTACAAGTGGTTGTTAAAGAAGAAATTAACGAGATAGTACAACTACGTTAATCTTTTTAATAAGGGACCCGTTAAAAAAACCTGTTCATATTTCAATTAAAACCGTCCATTTTCTTTTCAGTTAGGTTCTATGCATTAATGAGGTTAATTAAATTTTTACAAATATTTGTCCAAATTCTTAATTATTTAAAAAATTAATTGAATCATATACGCAGTGTATTTCCTTAGAAATATTGTCATAAAAACGTGTAACATGCAGCAGAGCCAGTTACAGAGGTTATTTCAAACACGATTGGGGGCAAATAAAGAGATGCTCTATGCAAGGCCGAGGGATTAATAACAAATTCAGCCAAGATGTTCCCCAAACCTCTGTTCGATCCCCTACTATTCATTATAATTCTTGAGGGTATAATAAAGAAGTTCAGCATTGAATGTCCTTGGAAATTTTAAAATCTGTTCTCATTACAGAACATATCAACGAGCGGCAGTAAAAGTTCCAAACATACTAGAAATGTAGAGATTTGAGAGAAACTAGTTGAGCATGTCTATTTAATTAGCTATGTAAACGTTGGTGGAAGGCCAAAGGCCAGTTTAGAAGCGAAAGTAGCTCGACAGATGTAGCTTTCAAATAGACTCTTAGTTGAGGAAGTGCTTTAAATTCGAACGTGGAAGGTTTCGTAGAGGAAGATCAAAATAAACAGGAAAGAACTAGAGAGGTCAGCTCTTAGGATGCAGAAGCTCACAATGAGCTGATATACATGTAGATTCAGGAAGAAGGGTTTCTCTCAACACGGAAGATGAACAGGCGGATGAATTGATGATGACGATAACAATAAAAGTACTTTGCACGCTGGGCAAAATGCTTAGCGTCATTTCGTTCGTCTTTATGTTTTGAGTTCAAATTCCGCCGAGGTCGACTTTGCCATTCGGGGTCGATAAAATAATTACCAGTAAAGCACTGGGGTCAATATAATCGACTAGGCCCCTATCCCCAAATTTCAGACCTTGTGCCTATAGTAGAAAGCATAGCAATGCCTATGTTCCATTAACAAGACAGTATGAATTCAATAATAACAAGATGAGATATAAAATCTTATAAATGTAACCAAACGTTTAAAACAAACAAACAATACAAAAACATCTGATAAATGAAATAATATTAAAAAGTACACAACTAGTTATAATAACTAATATAATAAAAACTGATTCAATTTTAAACAGTGATCAAAGGACGCACAATGGTGTAACATTTTTTGTCGTAGTTAACCAATGAGAAAAATCTAAAATTTTAAGACACACTTTGCCCCAATTAGCTTTACAATTTAGGCAAAAGGAAATCATAGGTTAGTTTAGAAATTAGGTCAACTGGACCCAGACAGTAGTTGTCAGTTTAATTAAAATTTCGCAAAATTGATGAAGTTATAGCGTTTGTTGTTTACATTTATTACGGGTGTAAATAATGAAATCCTTTTTCTCTCCCTCTATTTGCTTTCTATACAATAAATTGCTAGATATTTGAAGAATGTCATGGTACACAGTTTACATTTTTGATTTTAATATATAACACCACAACACTATGAATAAGAAATATTAAAATCGTCGGTTTGCGGTTGTAGCCCCATGGTATTCCTGATAGAAAAAAATCGATCATAAAAAGTATTCTAGCCATGACCACTCTTTCATTTCAGACATAGAGTATTTAGAACCACATTATCAATTATGTCCCCACCTCTTCTTTTTAGGACAGTAAGGTGTATATTTGAATTAGAATTACTTTTTCTACAGGTCGAGCGACTAACATACAGTTTCCCTACTTGGATCGGAATTTGCTCTTTAAGTAACCAGAAAAGATTATATCAAATAAGTTTAAAATAATTGGTTTGAAGCTTTGTTCAGCGTAAGCCGCAAACAAATATATACGATAAACATCGATAAAAAATTCACTATACCATCATAGTATAGATATACTGCTGTTAGAAGGAAACAACCCCAAAACATTTTATTCATTTGCAAACGTTTATCTTTGTAAAAACTACAACGATTTATTTAACATGTTTTATCTCGTGCCAAGAAGGCACTTGTTACTTTTACACCTCCCATGGAATTTTGACAACATTGCTATAAAAAAAAACCTAATAAAAAAAATCTTATTTTATTTCATGTATGTTAGTGAGTGTGTGTGTGTATATATATATATATATATATATATATATACACACACACTCACTCACATAATGGCAAAAGGTTCGGCAGTACAGCAAAATCAATGAGTTTAAATTTAAACCGATTTATTATGTATTAAATCAACCAGTTCACTTCATTTGTATTTCGCAATCTTTATACATTGTAAACAATAAAATTGATATAATATGAACATGCAATATCATATTTCTTTTTAAAAAATCACGAATATCAAATTAATATATTAAATCAAAATTATGAAGAAAAAAAATGTTAATAAAGAAATATAATTCCTATTGATTTACACTTATTCGAGGGTTTTAAAAAAAATAAAGAACTTAGACATGTTTAAATATTTAATAAATTTTATCGTAAAGATAAAATTTTGTTATTTTCTAAACCCTACTTTCATAGACTTACACATTTCATAATTAGATAAAGATTCGTTTAACTAAATTTAAATGTCGAAACTTTACTCACCTAATATTTTTATCTAAAGTACCTCCATCATCATCTTTAACACTAACACCTCTAAGATATCTTACAAAAACATCAGAAATACTTTTACGATGAATGTAACGGTTTTTATTTATCTGGTTTTCATTTCTTTGTGAAAAGCAATGACATTGAGTAACAAATATACACATTATTACTCCAATGGTGAAAAGTGAGTGTCGTGCCATGATCACCATTACAAGAAACTTCCCCGACACAGCTGAACCATTGGCTTTTAATGACGTCATTCATCTTACTCAACCCGAAAATGAGGCTACTTGTCTCTTAGCCATATTGTTTGTTCATTCTAGTTGTCGTTGTGGATATTTCATAAATCATATTATATGGTGAAAAACCTCGATAATTATTAGAAAAAACACGCTCTGGAATCGTCGGATCTGTCTGCGATAACAGTAAGTAGTTTCTGATCTTATAAATTGAGTATTTAACAGTGTTTTAATCGGTTAAACTTTGAAAAAAAGAAAGGAAAAAAATCGTTTTGTGAGGTCCGATAATTTCTTGATTTCCACTTGCTTTTGTTATGTGTCAATTCAATGAAGTTAGTATGTCTAAATTGTATATTTTACTGCTTGGGAATAAAATTTGTATATTTTACTGTTTGGGGATAGAATTTTCAGAAATTCGAAATAGCAATTTTTTGCCCTATTTATAAAATAATTATTAGCCTTCGGTGTGGTACTTGTCATAAAAGATGGCCATTTAAACAACACACATGCAATTGCACACACACACACACGTGTGTGTTTATATGTGTATAAATATATATATATAATCACTTTTTATTTTGTGATTAATAATATATAATGCAATAAAACTGAATATAACAGTGTTTGTGTGTTAGTAATGGTGATGATCTATCATCGTCAATAATTGAGAAAAATCTCATCCACTCGCCATTGAAGCCAACTGCTTCCTCTCTGATGTTAGGGATTTTCTCGGCTATTTTAAAGAAATTTTGCACTAAAATTTTTTCATTCCACAACAGATTTTTTTTCAGAATTTTCTGCTTTAGAAATTTAAGCTGTTTACATCAATTGAATTTTGCTAAGCATTTCCTTATTGAAAAATTCTAATTTTAATTCCAAAATATATGCAGTGATTAATTTTTAGGTATGTAGCAGTTTTGCAAAACAATTATTTTATGATTTGTTGGGCAATTTTTCGGTATTCGTTGATTGCCGATTTGTTAACCATTCCAGTCCTGTTCATCACAATCTCTAGGTGTAAGCCGGTGGCGCGTGATTGAAGGAATATTTGGGTGCGCTTTCTAGCCGGTTAGCTGATCAGGCTGATCTATGATCAGATCCCGTCATTTTTATTCATTGGAGATTGTCAATAAGGATTGCTCGATATCAGACTGAATACTGTTACTTGAGGGAAAAAAACAAAACAAACAACAACAGTAACCATGAAGCATTATTTATTGTGTTCTTCCTTTTTTTAAGATGCTGGGTGTGATCGAGAATAGTTTAGCTGCTATTTCTAGTGGTTTGAGCGACCACGTAAGGTTCCTCGTTGGCTCGATGACATGCTGACATTTCGCAGCCAACTCCCTAATGTGTTAAAAAATAAAACCGGACACATCGGGCATATTGTTCTTATATAAAATACAGAATAGTTACGGCCGGAATGTCTTTGATCATAGACCTCAATTATGAATGATCTGGTGCTAAGTAAAACTATTATAGCCCGCAGATGAGCCCGAACCAGCGAGGTAGCCTCTATGTAGTAGTTCGATCTGCTAGAAATAGCAATCAAATTCCCCTCATATCACATCCTAACCCTAACATCCACGTTGAACAATGTCCTGATTTCCCTGCCCATAGGAAAAAGAGATGGTGAAGACTGGAATGCCTTTGATCATAAGTGTGTTCAATCAGGATTGGTTGAGAAAACGGAACCTTTCTGTCTTTCGACCTGCTGGAAATAGCTGCCACGCCTCACCATACTCAGATGAAAACAATTGGACATATAGAAAAGATTTACTATACAAATAGTTGCGAGCGTATTTTTCTTCCTAGATTTGCTAGGTGAAAGTGAACATAAGACTGAATAACAGAGCTGTTAGTAAAATTTGTTTTTGCTTCTATTAATTAAATATTCTCAATTTATTCACTTTATTATGGGTGATATTTGTTCTGAATAAGTAATAGTTTTCTTTCAGAATATCCTTATATGATATTGTGAATCTTATATTTTAGTCAAGTAATTTTATTGAAGACGAAGCAACTATAATTTCCTATCGCTTTGGTTGTAAAGATTGTATTATGGAATATATGCAAAATTGTTTTCCTGATAATTTTTTTACATGGCAGTGACAAGAATTGTTAGAAAGGAATCAGTTTGAAAAATTGACTTCCAATTTTAACATAAACTGAAACATTTCAAACTTAAAATCGAGTTCTCAAAAATAAATTCTCCATCCTCTCAGTTCGATACGAAAAGTACATCCACACTCAATAACCGCATTAGTCCTAAACGCTATGGCTAAGGAGATACCACGCCGTCGCTCAACTTGTAGAACAAGTTACCAAATCCGCACATGCATTTTAGAAGTTTTTAAACATTTTTAGGAGAGGCGGTTATTGGGCTGGAAAGTTCATAGTCCGACTATGAATGAGTGATGCTAGAGCTTTGAAATCTTGGATGCATTAATTTCAACAATTCTTATTAATAACTGCATTGTTTCTTTCCCGGTAAACTGGCATCCGACTGTTCAAAGAGGACTTCAAAAGTAACTAGTAGCAACTTCTCTTGAAAATGGACAAAATTTGGCATTGTGGTGTTATCAAGTACCTGCAGAAAAGGCTTTAACCCCCAAGGACATTCATGCTGACATGTTTGTACATTAGAGGATGATGCTCCAGCTTTATAAACAGTGCAAATGTAGTCAGCTGAATTTAGGACGTCCTACAACTGCTACCACCATTGATTGTGTTCACCACATGGTGATGAATGACAGGCAATTGACTATAAATCAAACAGCCAATGCTATTAGCGTATCCCATGAGAGAGTTGAGAATATTCTGCACGATGAGCTTGGCATGATGAAGGTTTCTGCTTGGTGGGTTCCACGCCTTCTGACACCTGATCAAAAGCACACCAGGCTCATCACATCACAGGAAAATTTTACATTGTTTCAGGTAGATTCAGCTGGTTTCCTTGAACGTTACCTAGCCCAGGGTGAGTGTTGGGTTCATCACTTTGACCCAAAGAGACAATTCATGCAGTGGAAACAACTCCTCACCTGCTCTAAAGAAGGCCAAAGTCGTTTCATCGGAGATTCAAATGGCATTGTGTTTATTAATTATCTTCAAAAGGGTCACACCATCAACGGAGAGTACTATGCCAATTTGCTGAGGCAGCTACGAAAGGCTATGAAGACCAAACGCCCAGGAAAACTGATGACGAAAGGGGTCTTGTTTCATCAGGAGAATGCTCCAGCACACTAGTCCTTGATTTCAATGGTTACTGTGCATGACTTTGGTTTTGAACTGGTTGATCACTCTCCCTATTCTCCTGATTTAGCCCCATCTGACTATCCTCTGTTCCCCAACATGAAAAAACACTTGGCTGGGAATTAGTATCGCGGTGATGATGACGCCATCTGCTGTTGATAACTTTTTTGACCAACAGGATGAAAGCTTCTTCACCAATGGGATCCAAGCACTGCAATACTGATGGAAGAAGTGTGTGGACCGCAAAGAGAACTATGTTGAAAAATAAACCTCATTTGGTCACATTCCATGAGAGTATCTTGGTCAGCCTAATGAGCTTTTCAACCGACCCTTGTAGCTGTCCTAGGTTATTGTAATTTTAGTATATCATTACTATATGCCTAATAGGCTGACTTTTTTTTATTCCAAGTTGCAGAAGACAGCTGTAATAACATTTTGAGTACCCCACTGCATGTCATGGCTGACTAGTTTGCAGAATGCAGTCGGGATGTGAAGACAGTTTGGAAGTAATAAATTTTTGTATTAAACTAGGCAAAAACGCAGCAGAAACTTATGAAATGCTTCAAACTACTTATGGATTAACTTGTATGAGCTGTGCATCTGTTTTTCGCTGGCACAAGTGGTTCAAGGACGGTTGATAGATAATGAAAGGTACGGGGTGGTGGTGGACGTCAAAACATCAGTGCTAGTCGAGAACATTCACAATTTTCTGGATGAAGACCATCATGTATCTATAAAGACGATAAGCACACAATTTGGAGTTGGTGTGACAACTGTACACAGAAATTATTCATGAAGATCTGACCATGTGCAAAGTTTCTTCCCAGGATACTCTGATGAACAGAAAGAAAAATGCATTGATGATAGCAGGGATATGGTTGAGCTCATTACTTCCAATCCAAGCGTACTTTAGTCTTTGGTGACCTGTGATGAAAGCTGGATCTACTGTTGTGATCCAGAGACCAAGAGATAGAGTGCCTAATGGAAAGCATCCTGGTTTCCCCAGATCCAAGAAGGCCAGGCAAAGCAAGTCACTGAGAAGCTCATGACGATCCTCTTTATGGTAGCAAATGCATCATCTACATCCACTGGGTTCCCTCTGGCCTGACAGTCAACAAAGATCACTTTGTGGAGGTTTTGAGGGAGTTGATGAAGAGATTTCATCACAAAAGGCCAGAGCTCTTCCATTCCTCTTCTATTGCCCTTCCTCAGCATCTGCACCAGGACAATGCACCAGTCCACAATTCCATCCTGGTAACCAACTACTTGACAGAGATGGGCATCAAAACTGTCTCTCTTCCTCCCTTATATCTTAAAGAGGAGGGACCAATGAGACTGGTTTTGTTTGCTCAGCACTACTCTCATAAAAAATATTTTAAAGCAATTTATCAGTCATGTTAAGGGTGATCAATTGGCTGAATTATTAGAGCATCAGATAAAATACTTTGCAGTAGTTGTTCTGGCTCCTTACATTTTCAGTTCTCATCAGTCTGATCTCAACTTTAACTATTAGTCTTCCTTCTGGGAGTCAATTTAATTATTTTGCAAGAAAGTGAAAATATTGACACTTTTCAGCAATGTCTATCCAGGTGAAAGTGTCAAATATTTCTGCCCCCCCCCTTTTTTTCCCCTCAAAACTTTCTTCAGATTTCTAAATTTTCAACTATGGAGATTATAGTTTTGCTAATTTAATGTTTTAATCTTCCACAAACCCCAAATCTTTTCTTTTTAACTTTTTCCAAAATTTATTTTCTTTGGAATTTCATGTTTAAAAATACAGAGATTAGTTCTGAATAAATACTATTTTCAGAATTTCAATTTTTTAATGTTGATAGCTTACCATAATTTTCCACTTTCATTTTGTTATCATAAAATGAAAGATTACCACAAATTTATTTAAAATGTTTTTAATGGCAGGATTGCCATTTCGACTATACAAAAGTGAGGGTAAACTTGATTAAAAAAAGTTTTGTTTGCTGCAGTGCAAAGAGTGTAGAAAATTTAATGTGATGAGTTCTTACCCTTCATCTGAAAATGAGGAAGAAAGGAGGAATGTATGTGTGTTTTAGCTGAAATCTAGATAACGTTGGCTATCCTTGACCAAACAAATTATGACATTGGTAATGGGCTGTTATTTAACTCCAAGATGACCTCGATTAAGCAGACTCATGACCAGAAGCATTCAAGCCCTAACATCTTATTTTCATCATCTAAAATGCCTATTTTCAAAACAATAGTTTGAAGAAAATTTGGCTGCTATTTATAGCAAGTCGATCACCTTCTTAAAAGCTTCCTATAGGCATTTGGTAGAATGACTGGGTTGTGATCAAGAGATGGACAGGTTGTCAGATGGTGCATAACAGTTGCTGTTTTTCAGCACTTCACTGATATGTATCTCTGCATAGTGATAAGGACAGATATAGGGGGATGGCTTTTAAATAAAGTGGCCAAATGTTTTGGTGGTTGTGCAAGGCTGGAGTTGCATGGCTATGTTGTGGAAATGAGGAAAGGAAATAACTTGGCCAGTAGACTTAATTTGATGATTGGGCTAACACCATTACTTAACTTTTTGGTGTCTTTTACCAGAGACTGCTTTATTGCAAGCTTTTGAACTAGCTCTTTTGATCTGAGAATAATCAATGCTTTGGTTATCTTCCTCATCAGTCTTGGAGGCTGTGCAAAAAGCCATAGGAGTTGACCATCCTATGACCAAGCTGTAAAAGAAAAAGTACAAAAATCAACTGTACTATTATGATGTCTTTAATGGGGTGGATATTATTTGTTGTGTAGCCTTAGGTCAGCTGTAGCTGAACACATCCTTTAGTATGCAAAGGTTAAACAACTAAGTGCAATTATGTTTCCTGGTCATTCTTATTGATTAGCCTCAGGTTGAACCTGATTAGACAGACCTGATTAAATGCATTCCAGCTAAGGCCACCCTATTCTCTGATGCTTGTTTTGTTTCAGTTTAATCCTGATTAAACAGACATAGAGCCAAGTGTTTCAGCATGACACCTTTTGATATAATGCATTCAACATATCTTTCGTTTTGAAATGGCTGTGTGTGATTTGAGGAAGTTATAGCTGCTGTTTCCAATCATTGACTCTCACTTTACTTACTCTATCTTTGTACATAGCTTGCAGTTATCATCATAACTTCTAGGAACTGCGGAAAGTAAGAGAAGGCTATCAGTGAATCTCAGACCTGTGTTCTTAATTGTCTTAGTCATCTGGTTATTGGATCCAAGTTATGTCAGTACTTGCATATACTAGCAGTACACCAATATGTGGGGAAGAAAATTATGATCTACATAAAATACATATATATATATATATATATAATAGGATAAAAAACAACAACAACAGTCAAGTGGATACACATGTAGATGTATTCGATTCACGCCCGGGTGGAAATAAGAAGAAAGAAAAAGAGTATACACCAATATGTGGAGAAGAAAATTACGATCCCTTATTTAAAATAAGAACCCTCTTAAACAATGTTAAAAGCACATGTAAAAAATATTACAAATTATGCAGATCACTATCAGTTGATTCCCAAAAAATAGGGAATCAAAGTTTAGAAGATTTGTGAGGCAAATAAATACTGGGTACTGATGAGGTGAAATAACCCAATGGTAGAAAGGAAATTTGCTAGTGACCACATACAGAGGAGAAAATTAATTTTCTACCCACTTATGCTCAACCACATGTGAACCTTCATTACAACTGTTACATGGGTTTATATTGGATGAATCAGATTAGCTATTACCCAGTGATTGGTAGATCAGGTAATAAGTGTTGGTGATGTCTGGTTTGGTGGTATATAGTAAACATGAGTACTGTGAAGCCATATTTATTATATACCAAATTGGGAGGGGCTCAAAAAGCAATGTAACCATCTGCAGTTCTGAGCAGATGTAGTAAAATAATTACAGGCAGGTTATTCAGCAAAAATAAATAACCTTTGAGAGAAAGGCAAAAGCTTGCCAGTGGGATAATCCTCAAAATTCAGCTCATCTCTATAACACAGGGGGGAAAAAAATCAATGGCTGCAAAAAAAAAAAATAATAAATAAATAAAAAATGCCACGAATGGATGCCAACCAGCATCAAAAGGAAAGCTCCCAGTGGGCAGTCAGCTGAAATGTCTTTCCAATGTGCATTCTACAAGGGTTGCACTATGTAGAGTGGTATGCTTCTACAAATTTCCATGACAAGAATATTGTATGATTTGTGTGTGTATGTATATATCATCATCATTGTTTAACGTTTGTTTTCCATGCTGGCATATATAAAATTTAATTATTATTAAATACTTTTTCAAATTTACCTCATTATATATATTTTATTCACCTGTAATTTTAATTTACCTGTAATGTGAGTGATAACTTTCAATTTATATTTGTGAATCATTATTGTGTATTTGCATGTATTTATGTATGTGCGAGTGCGTTTATTTCAATTTATGCATCATCATCATCATCATCCTCCTGTCCGTTTTCCATGCTGGCATGGATTGGACGGTTTAACTAGAGCTGGCAAGCTGGAGGGCTACATCAGATTCCAGTCTGCTTTTGCTTGGTTTCTACGGCTGGATGCCCTTCCTAACATCAACCACTTTAGTGTGCTGGGTGGCCCAACATGCAACTGGCACCAGTGCTTTCCACGTGACACCGGCACTGGACTCTTGACATGGCCACTTCTTGCAACAGGAACTCTCGATGCAACCGCTTCTTGTAACAGGGCTCTTGATGCATCCGCTTCTTACAACAGGATTCTCAACATGGCCGCGTCTTGCAACAGGAACTCTCGACGCGGCCACTTCTTGCACAAGAACTCTCGACGCAACCGCTTCTTGCAACAGGAACTCTTGATGCAACCGATTCTTGCACAGAAACTCTCGATGTGGCTGCTTCTTGCACAAGGACCTGATGCGGTCGCTTCTTGCACAGGAACTTGACGCGGCCGCTTCTTGTACAGGAACTTGACGTGGCCGCTTCTTGCAACAGGACTCTTGATGCAGCAGCTTCTTGCAAATGTGCATATATTTAATTCTGTAAGTTTTCTTCAGACATAAATTCCAGTAGTTTGTTTTATTTTACCTTTATGACAGACTTGTTTTATGTGCATTTTAGTAATACTGAAAACTCAATAATTTGTATAATTCTTTTTTTTTAGTTGTCTACCACCCAGCTGAATTTTAGCTAATAGCTCATTTTCTATAGTGATTTTAAAACAAAATTTGAATAATTTTACATTTTGCTGAATTTACCCGTATTTACCAGTAATTAGGTCAGGTGTGAGAGAAAAAGTATGCAGTAGATTTAAGAACCTTTTGTTGTGTTCCAAAAATCATATTTATATAAAAGAAGTTATAGTTGTTTTATGAAACTAGTCTAAATTCATGATTATTTTAGAATACATAGAGGGTACATTTTAGTTAGAAATATAATAATGGTTTTAAATTTTGGCACAAGGCCAGCAATTTTGAGGGAGAGGATAAGTCGATTACTTCAACCTCAGTGCTCAACTGGTACTTATTTTATCGACCCCAAAAAGATCAAAGTCAAAGTTGACCACAGTGGCATTTAACCCTTTAGTATTTAAACCGGCCATATCCGGCCCAAATAGTCTACCTGTTTTGTATTCAAACCAGCTAGATTCAACCTCTCACACCTACCCTACAATGTCATCTTAAAAATAAACAATCACATTATCAAAATCTCAAAGCTTTAAAA
>JAOPUL010000001.1:16085047-16096701 GCA_027564515.1 Octopus rubescens | reverse complement strand
ATCATACCCTAAGCCATGCTGGCTTACATAGTTATCTCTTTTACCAGTATAAAATTCAAATCCAGAGCAGTACCCAGCATTCGATTCACATATCTTCCTAACTTTGATCCCCCATTTTGTGGGCTTTCCTGACATATACTGTCAAAAACGCACTCGACCTTTAGGGCCCACCATGCCTTCATCAACAGAGAGATATCTCCCTCGATTATAAAATGTTTTATATGTGTTTTGAATACAGTCAATGAGGGGCCTTATTTTAAATAAGGGATCAAAGTCTGATTCTCCATGTACTGGTGTACTGCTCGTGTCTCTCACATGTAAATACTGCGATAATTTTATAAACCATGTCCTCGTCATAATACTGGAGGCATATTCGTCTCCAAAGGGCTCATCGCTACTCCAGTAATTTGTAATTCTGGATAGTTTATAATAATATTTATGGCAAAATACGCTTTGATTTCATACAAGTTTGTGGGAAACCACAAACTATCCTTTTTCTCGCTTTGTTTATATTCAGTGTAATGGTTTGTTTCCACCGTAATCATTTCAAACAAGCTAAGTGGAAAAAGTTTTAAAAAATAGTCCAACAGTTTTCTCTCCTCGGAAAGACTTAGTCCATTTCTTCACAAAATTCACCGAAAGAAACAGTTTTTAAATTTTTACTCCATTCAGGTGCAAATTTATTCTCTTTATCGCTGTCATCAGAGTTTTCGGAATCACTGCATTCACTTTTGGAAATTGAAACATCGGATTCATTATCAAATGCCACATCGTTTCTTTTTTTCAATTAACATATTCGATTTCTCCAGGTCTTCAGTTGAGAATCCTTCGAATTCTGACTTGTTGCTTGACAATACAACTAGTATCCATTTTTTATCAGAATTACTAATTTTCAAACAATTGATCTCGAAAAAATTTGGAAAAAATCTCCCAAAATTCACAAAATTAAAATTACACGTCGATCGATGTTGCAAAGTGAAACTCAATTGTTTACGAAGTGGAATCACGTGTTTTCACAAATGTACAAATGAGATTTGCGCTGAAATTCTCATTTACATATGAATATATGATTTTGAGTGGTTTGGTAACAAAAGGGTTAAAGGTTAAAATGTAAAAATGTTAAGTAATGTAAATGTTGGAATGTAAACCCTAAATTCATGTTTTTGCAATTCCAGCAACATCAACAAATAAGAATATTAAGATGCAGTATCACTATTCCAATTAACTTACTGCATTATTTGTCATTAGCTGGTACTTTTTTGAAGTACCTTAATAAATTAGCCAGCTGTAGAAATGTTTACTGCAATTGTCTTTGTTAGAAAATATTTTGTTCATGCAAAGAATAAACAAATAAATTGTAATTTTTGTTGCATTATTTATGGAAAGATAAAATTCATCCTTTCATTTTTATAACTTTTAAAAAAATGTTTTTTAGGTATGCGTTCCAGTTATCTTCAGTCTAGAGATGTTGGGATGAAAAGACCACTTGATACCAGAATTGTACGATCTTCTTATCTGCCATCTGAAAATAAATATTTTAAAAATGAGCATCGTGAATCATTATATCCAAGTGATCGTTTGAATGAAAAGTATAGCTACCCTGTTGAATATCCTCCAATGAAGAGGGACTCTTCTGAAGTCAACTCCAACCTAGAAATGGCATCTTTGAGAGTTTCTCTCAGAAAGTTACAACATTACTTAAGTGATAAAGACTTTTCATATAATTCAGCCATTATGTGTCTTGATCGAGCTCTTCATGCTACACATTGCACTTTCTTTTTGGATTATAATGTTAGGAAGGGCTACATTGAAAAAGAAGGAGTACTTAAACTTGGAAGTTTAGCCATTGGTTTTGGAAAATCTGTTTCTGAAGAAGAAACTCAAAAGTTGGCATATATTGATGCTTTGAGATCCTTAAAATATAAAAGAATTGAAGAAATTTTAAATACGAGTGATTGCAATGAAGCAAAATACTATCAAGAACCAAATAAACCAGCAACATTGTTACTTTCAAATAAATCTATTTCTGAACTTGTTGTTATAGAATCAGATTTGTTTGCATCAGATCGTTTCAAATTCTCAGTTTCTATACTTCACAACAGTGTGGTAGCTAACAAAATGAAAATAAAATGGGATCATACTGTTGAACTAGGTACACACAAGTAAGGCACTTTTCATTACAACTCATGTATGTAAGAGAGAAATTACTATGCTGGTGTGCACGTGTTGTAAATGGGTAATGAGTGTTGCGTGAAAATGTTGCATGATGACAGGGGAAAGGACATTCAGTAGATGTGGAAGGATGTAATGAGGCCAGATCTGAGATTGATGACCTGGCTCATGGTTGAGATTACTTAGAACCATAATGAGTAGTGATATGGTTTATAGAAAACCAGTTCAGTCCATGCCAGCATTGAAAAATGACATGTTTTGTTTGTACAATATAGAAATGTACATCAATTATTTATAATATATTTGAGAAATAACATCAGCAAAATTAGTAAAGGAAGTGATGGGATTATGGTTTTCAATTAGTAAAAATGAAATGAAATTAAAGATGATAGAAATAGAGAAATTTTAGTTTGGAGAAATATTTAATATGATTCAAAGCCATCATTATTATCATTTAGCATCCGTTTTCCATGCTGGCTTGGGTTAGACGGTTTGAATGGAGACTGGCAAGCTGGGGAGCTGCACCAGACCCCAGTCCGTTTTGGCATGGTTTCTACGGCTGGATGCCCTTCCTAACAGAGAGTGTACTGGGTGCCTTTAACGTGTCATCAGCACGGGTGTTTTTAATTGTCACCAGCACAGGTGTTTTTAACGTGTCACCAGCACGGGTGTTTTTAACGTATCACTGGCACGGGTGTTTTTAACATGTCACTGGCACTGCGTGTTGTAACTAGTGATAAATATTACATTATGTTGAAGAAATGGGATTTAGTATTTGTAAATATATATATAGTATTGCTTTGTGTTAAAAGTTCAAGTTAGCAAGAGAATGTGGTCAACCACTGGACTATCACAATTTCATTTCTCTTTAGAATCACATCATTCAGTATAAACTGAACATGCTTTCTCTTTCTCTGTTTTAACACAATTTGCGAGCCTTATATGCAACCCTTCATTTCATAGGTTATTACTTATTAAACACTGCTTTTCTTTGTGTTACTGCAATGCACTAATTCCACATAGCTACGGTGATATTTATTCATCCAGTAACATAGTCTGGCTAGTGTCTAGAGCTTTCATAGCAGTTATGTCTGCTTAAATGTTTTGACTCATTACTATAAAAATGATTTATTGATTACAGCACATACTCAATATTATATTTATTTCTACTCATTATTTATTTCATTTCAGGATGAGTGTATATGTTCAGGAAAAACTTGTGGGAACTGGACGTGGTACTATAAAACCTGAAGCTAAGAAACATGCTGCTTGTGATGCACTCTTCAATTATTTTTATAAAAATAATGTCATCCTTCAGGTAATAAATTCTGTTATTACTAGTTTATAATGTTCATTTTTCTATTCAGGAATGAGATCCCTTAGTGTTATATGTATCATTTATCAGAGAAATTCACTTAAAATAAATACTATTTCAGTACAAGCTACCAACTCATCATCTCTTTTCATCTAATGCTCAAATTAGTGCTACTATGTTGTATGTACCAATGAATGTCTATAATGAGCTGTTGATTTTTTTATGTGTTTTGTAGTGATGTCATAATTTTCATAATGTAATATCTTCTTGTGCTGCCATATAAGTTTGCAGTACAAAATCACTTTTGTGAAGAAGTTCAGAGCACTATCATTTTTTTGTCTTTCTTTCTAGTTATTGTACTTATACCCTTCACCAACATACTTTAATGTCAGTCTATTTTTCTATTGTAACTAATCTTCTGAATAGTCCGAAGTTCATTCTTCTGCTAATTGAATGCATATTTGCACATAATTTTATGGTCCCCTGTCAGTTTTCCATTGTACTTTTACTATACCTGTTGTTCACACTGATTTCTTTGTTCCTGCTTAGACTCAAGCACACCTTTTGCTCTTTCAAGCTTTATTTTTGTAAATTTATTCAAGGAACGAGCATGGCTGGTGGTTAAGAACACTTCAAAGCCATGTGGTTTTAGATGTAATCCCTTGGGCAATCTTCTATCATCATGTTGGCCATGCTTTGTAAGTGAAATTAGGTAGAGGGAAACTGTACAAAAGCTCAGTATATATGTATGTGTATGTTTGTCTTTGTGACAAATGTCAGGAATGGCAGTTTGGCCATAGAATATCTCTCAAGAAGCCTTGTCCAACCCATGTCAGCATGTAAAAGGCAGACATAAAAATGATGATGATAGTTTTGTAATAAGAACTTGATATTTAGTTTAGAACTGTTCAAATCCTTTGTTATTACTGAGTGCCTCAGTGTTCAGTCAATCCATAACTTGCCTTTCAGTACCATTATCAAAACAGACTAAATGACTTAAAAAAACATTTTTCTACACTCAGTTTTCTTTAGATCACTAAATGCAAAACTGTTTGCTCTTAATTCTATTTCATCAAATCCAATGCAATTGATTATCTTGTGTTAATTTGGCTATATTTCATATTCCTTCATAACTTTGATCTAGTCAATCCTAGAGTGATGGATGTGATATCTGTCAATTTACTCTCTTTGGTATCTCATTGACCACTCATGAAGGGTTAAAGCGTTCTTTCTTTTCATATCCTTAATTGCTTTACTTAACTCCTGTTTGGTTTTTGCAGCTAGCACCTGTTAGCTACACTGTGTTAGACTCTTTCTATTCCATTTATACTCTGCAATATTCTTCTATATTTATCATTGCCACTGATAACTACTCCAACGGCATGATTTTTAAACTTCTCTCTAATAGCTCACAATTTATAATACTTCATATTCTCTCATCATCTCATCACCAATAGGCTGTAATTAAAAGGGTACATATTTGCTCATTCCATTTTTGCAATATCTTCCAAGTTCGTTGCATATCTCTTATTGTTTTACCTGTTACAATATTCAGCACTCTAAAGTCAATCTGGCTGGCTCTCAATCTGTATTCATGATCCAGCCAAATTCTACTTTATAATTTATAAGTTATACATAGCTCTGATACAGCAGACCTTCAGTCAAATTCTCTAGCTAAGATTATGATATAACTCTAATTTTTAGGCAGCCATCAACTAAGACCTCATGAAATTGAGCACTTCCTCTTAGTTATATGTATTTGTAGATTGTCTGTAGAGCCAATTCTGTTTTTCTATATAGTTTTCATTATAATTTTATCACTTCTACTTATGTTACCTACACTTCTAGCATGGTTTATTCATTAACACTGACAAGTAATTTATATTTTAATGTATATATTCTTTTTAAACCTGTTTATGCTATGTATAAGGATAACATTTTTGATATCCATGACTTAATTAAACACCAACTAAGTCATTGTATGAAGTGTAATTTACAATACAGTTATACATTCATAGTGTACATTTTCAAATGAAATTTTAAAAGATGAGTGGTGCAGATATTACTATAAATTATTGCTGTGATAGGAAGCTTAATATTTTTTTTTACATTTGATTTGTGTACAATTTGAGAACTTCTAACATAAAGTTTATAAAGTATATTAATTTCCTCCCTCAAAATTCAACATAGGCTTTAATTTCTTAATGAAATGTATCAAGAATGCCTTATGATTTCTTGACACTAGTATGTCTTTGTTTGAAGAGTGCATTTGGTATCTTAGTTGCAGGGTTATTGTATACATGAGCTTAAGAACAAACCAAATGACAATTGTTTTGTCAAATCTGTAAGGGATTTTATGCAGTTCCTTTAAGACTTGTCCTTTCATCTCTAGGAACCTTTGAAATAACTACTCCATCTACAATATCAGTGTTCAAAATAATTGGGAAAATCATAAAGATGGTCAAGTTTTTTTTCCTTCAATGAAGCCACCACATAAAGAAGCCATATACTAAGACCTGCATGTGTCTGTTGATTTGTCTACATGTTGAAAAACCTTTCTCTACATGTAGTGATAATCTCTTTCAATTCTATGCAGTGTTCTTGTACTTGATGTATACTATATTTATATGTATATAATGTATAATGAACACTTTTTTCTAGATTTTGAGCTTATAAATTATGAGGTCTTATGTATTCATAAGAACTACATTACCCAGTGTTTCATAGCTGTATGTAGGATGGCATAAATTACATATATTGTTCAAGCTAACTGGTGTTTAATGATGAGCTTAAATCCCTATAATAATATTACCTTATTCTCTGATAGTGATAGTACATTAAATTTAGAAAATTGTATTGTCTTAAACAGATTTCACCATATTAAGCTCTCCTTTTGCAGCATGTAACTTTTCCCTAAGATATTAAAGTAAATAGGAACATAGAAAATTTTCTACAATCTTTAAGAGAAAAAAGGTTACCCTCCAAATATTTGTATCCTCCTCCTGCTCATCATCATCATCATTTTAATGTCTACTTTTCTATGCTACTTATATTTAAATGTGTGTGCATATTATATTTTTTTATACATCAGGTTGCTTCTGAAGTTGAAAGTGAAGTTTGTATTCCTTATTCAAATGTAATGTATCTCGTTGGTGAAGTTAAAAGAAGAAGGAATTCTTATTCCGGTGATGAATATGCAGATGATGGTCCTTTTGCTACAGTAATAGAAAACCTGATTGACAGCTATTCATGGAGTGTATTGAATAATGAACTCTTATTTGGCCCTGGGTTTTTTGGTGACCAAGTTGCATTGATTAAAAAAATTGGTGAGAAAAGAAATTTACTCATGCGGAAAAAAAGATACAAAGATGGACATTACTTCTCTTTACATACTGGTGAAGACTATTCTGATATTGTAAAATATCTTGTAAAGAATGGTGGATGTGGTGGTAAATATCGCATTGTTCCGAAAGCAGATATACCTGAATTAAAATCTGCAAAATGGCAATATTATCAGAAAGGAGTTAAGAGTTCTAACCAAATGACAGGAAATGTGAATGAAATATCAGATTATTATAGAAATTATAATGATGGCAATTTTGTAATGAGAGATAACCAATTATCACATGGTGAGAGTGTTCGTAAAAATCTTAGTGATTCCTGCACAAATATGAACCAAGATCTTTATGACTATAAAGGCTATAACTATGGTAAGCATTCTGATAACAAAAGAGACTATGATCGCCATTTTTCCAATCCTCCCAATTTTCCCAAGTCAAATGTAAATTTGGTAGAATCTAAACAGATTTCAAACATGGGTGCTAAGCACATAAATTCAAATTCCAGCTATTATGATAGGAACTATGTTCCGGATGATTATGAAAGAGAAATAAATGTTTGTAATCGGATTAATTCTGATGTTAATCATAATGAAAGATCGTTGTATTCTCACAATCAAAGATCTGCAATGAATGATGATGGTAGATATAATTCTATGGATGACCAAGATAACAGTTTTCATCATTCAAAGTCTGGTTATAATCAGAGATCTTATGATTTGGATTGTAACCCAACAAGAGATCGCATGCTTTCAACAGATACAAACACTTATGACTCAAGGTATTTCAGAAAAAATTTTGATCCAGCAACTGGTGAGAAAATGGATGATTTTACCTATAGTCGTAATAATAGAGGATATGATTTAACGGAGTCCAATGATAATTATCATTCAAGAACTGTTTATGAATATGATAATGTTCATAACAGAACTGGTTTTAATCCTTCATCAATGTATAATTCTCGTGATATCACTGCTGCACCAAAAGAGCGTACTGGTTTTAATCAAGAATATTGTACAGGGAATTCAGCTCCAAATTATGACAGGGAATTCTCCCGTTTACCTGATCAATATAACAAACCATATATGTATGCATCAGGAAATGAAAAAAATTTTCAAATGGAAAGAAGAGAAGAAATGTATGATAACAGAGATTTTCATCCGATGTCTGGAAGAGAATTCAATGAAACACCTAATTTTCAAAATAAACCAATTCGACAAAACCCACTCGATATATCTTTTAACCAAATTGACAATAACAATGTTAATGTAAACAGAATGGATTTAGCACGTGGGTTTGGAAATACATATGGCAATGCCAAAAGAAACAATGGAAATAATGCATACGAAACAGAATTGAATCTCAGAGGAACTGCAAGAAATATTGGCAACATCAGATCTGTCGGAAAAGATGTTCCCAAATCTTGGTTACCAACGAATAATAAACTCTCTGGCAATATGTCTATGTCTGCAATACAAACTCTAAACATGCAAAGATTAGGAGGACTCAGCAAATTAAGCAATAGAATTTCATCATCTCTCATGAATGTGAATCAGTCACCGAATAACAACCAAATAATGCTTTTAAAATTTCTTACCAAGAAAATTGCTCAGAATGCTTTACAAAACAATGTTAAAAACATACTTGCAAATGCAAAACGGTTGTCAAATATTGCCCAAGCCCGTGAAATGATGGAACATGTTAAAAAGCCTTTTAATGTTCAAAAGCCCAACTTAAAAACCAAATCAAGAAAAGCGAAAGCTGCTCAACCTCCACGCAAAGAAACACCCAAGCAGGCAACACCCAAACAGGCAACACCCAAGCAAGCAACATCCAAGCAAGCAACATCCAAGCAAGCAACATCCAAGCAGGCAACATCCAAGCAAGCAACACCCAAGCAAGCAACATCCAAGCAAGCAACACCCAAGCAAGCAACACCCAAGCAAGCAACACCCAAGCAAACTTCAAATACTCCAAAAGTCACAAAAGTTAAGCAAGCCAGTGTACCTCCAAAAAAAGTGAAGAAATAATTTAATTCCTCTTTCAAATTTTCATGTATTCAGTATTCAAATAAATGTTCTTGTCTTAAAAAACGTATCTCATTTTTGTTAACTTTTGTTTAAAATTTATTTACTCTGTTAGTACTTTTTCATTTTACATTTACTTGGGAGAGAAGCCTCCTCTTAGTAAATTAATTAAAAAACATTTCCTTGATTTAATTTTGGCTTCAGCATTTAATTCATTTATATTTGCAGACAGACTGTTTTGACATGGCATGAGATTGCTATTAAAATGTAGAAAGCAAACTCTTGAAGGGGATAGGATATTGGACTATCAGTAGAATGGCCATGGATTCAAATATGTTACTGGTGTTTTGTTGTGTTTTTGAGAATTCTTAATCCTTACATTACTTAAGTTAATTTAAAGGCTAAAAATATGTAGCAAGCTTACCAAAGAAATTTAGTTGCAATAATCTACAAGTAGAAAATTGTTTTCCATCCACTTAGTTCTATGAAGACTAGAGTACATGTACATGTACATGGAGCACCTGTGATTCATTAAAATACATATTACATATTAATTACCTTCAGTTCAGTATGATTTGATATATTTAGTAGCCAGCATGGAAAACAGGCGTTAAAGGATGATGATACTGATGGTCAAATGATTTGGATATAATGATTTATTTAACTATTTTAAATCCTAAGAAAAATACTCAAGCTTATTTGAGAGTAATTGATAAAAACTGTAAACACATTTTATTGAGTGTTATATCTATTTTTACACCCTCCTGTGTGTAAGACATGATAAAGTAATAATAAAGGGAATGCAAACTCAAGTTGTTCCCTATCAATTGGCGTAAAAAAAAAACGTTGACTGTTTAGCATTTCTTTAATATTTAGAGAACGTATGTGGTTCTGAATATACTGAAGTTAAATCAGACACAAATAAGTCGAAGACACTATCCTTTGATTGTTGAACCCTCATGTTTCCTCTGGAGATTATAAACATAAAATATTTTAGAGCAGCATTACAAGTGTATTTATATATACTAGCAGAAACACTGCCTTCTGATTGGTTTTCTGTTTGTCATTGAAATAAAGATGTATATGTGTGTGCGTATATATATATCATCATCATCATTTAGCGTCTTTTTTCCATGCTGGCAGTTTGACTGGAAACTGGCAAGCCGGTGTATATATATCTGTATATTTCATCATCATCATTTAATATTTGCATTCCATACTTGCATGGGTTGGATGCTTTGACAGTATCCAGTGAGTCTGAGGATTGCATTGAGCTCATGCGCATGTGCACACACGCGCACACACACACACCTCTCAGTAACTGAGGCTACATGTTCACAAACATTCGCCTGTTTCCAAGCAAGTAATATTTCTCCTGGACATATTTTCATGGAAAATTGGAAATAGACACTACTTGTATGATAGTGATGTTTGTTTACAACTATCATGTGATATCAAGGCAAAGATGTATACACACGTGTGTGTGTATATATGTATATGTACATAATGAGCTTTTTCAGTTTCCATCAAATCCACTTACAAAGCTTTAGTTGGCTTTGTGTTATGGTAAAAGACATTTATCTAAATCACCCTGCAATGGGACTGAACTTACTACAAGGTTGGGAAGTGAGCTTCTTACTACCCCCCCCTCCCCATTATATATATATGTCAGTGACACGTTAAAGACACCTGGTATACTCTCTGGAGTGGTTGGTGTTAGGAAGGACATTCAGCCATAGAAACCATGCCAAAACGGACTGGAGTCTGGTGCAGCTCCCCGGCTTGCCAGTTTCCAGTCAAACCGTCTAACCCATGCCAGCATGGAAAACGAACGCTAAATGATGATGATGATGATGATATATAAATTAATGAGACTATTGTATTGGATCCATGTCAAAGCACCAGAGATTTGGTGCCAATTTATTGTGTCCTGTTTAAACTATCCACAAACATCTCAAGCAAATTGGAGAAACAATGCAAAGAGGGAATTTGGGTTCCATATGAGCTTACGCTTGAGAACTAAACACAACTTTCCACCATCTGCAGCAGTCTTCTAACCAGAAATGATAACCTGTCATTTCGGCAGTGCATTGTTACAGGTGATGAAAAATAGGTTTTGCATCACAACAGAAAATGAAAAAGGCAATGGTCATCACGTAATGGGAGGCCAGTGCCTACATCAAAACCAGAACTCCCATCTACAAAAATCCTTGTGTTTGGTGGAACATGAAAGATATTGTTTGGTGGAACATGAAAGGTATTGTTTGGTGGAACATGAAAGGTATCGTATGGTGGAACATGAAAGGTATCCATTACAAGCTACTGGAACATGGAAGGATCATCAATGCAGATGTCTAATGCCAACAACTTGATCGTGTAAATGAAAAATTACGTCAAAAGTGGCCAACTTTGGTAAACAGAAAAGGTGTTATTCTCCAGCATGACAATGCACAGCCACACTCTTCAAAACAAACCCCAAAAAAATTAAGATCGTTAGCATGCGACGTTCTTCCACATCTTCCATACTCACCTGACTAAGCACCTACGGATTTCCATCTGCTCCAATCACTAGAACATTTTATAAGAGGCAAAACATTCAGAAACAGAGAGGAAGTGGAAAACAGTCTTTCAGACTTTTTTCAGGAAAAGAAATAGGTTTCTTTGGACGTGGCATAAAAAAGTTACTTTCCCGTTGGGCTGCAGTCATTGAAAACAATGGTGATTACATTCTTGATTAAAACTATTCAGATAAATGTAGTTTACATTCGTTTTTATATCCTTTCTGGTAAAACGCAATTACTT